>LR738711.1:181469924-181556500 GCA_902687465.1 Secale cereale | reverse complement strand
AGAGTCGTGATGGAGGACCACCAGGCCGACGTAGTGGTCGGGGTTCCTGCGCATGACGTCCGTCGGCCAGTTTAAGCGCTCGAACTTGCCGTCGCTCGGGTGCTGGATCACCACGGCCGCCGCCTGGAAGTTCCCCATGCCCGGGCGCACGCGCGTGAATTCCTGTACCGCCGGCGGCTGGCTAGCTTATCGACTTGTTGCTCAGTGGCGCGTGTGCGGCGGCTGCCGGAGTTTGTCATGCATGCCCCCTAGGTGCTCGACAGAATGTGTGAGAAGAGACTAGCAGAGGGAGAGAAAGACTAGTCAACCTGTACACGTGGCTTGCTTTCTTTGCCAAGTCAGCCTGGCGGGTGGGTCCCACATGTCAGTTTTGCTGTTAGACATAACCCAACTCCGAATCAGTGCGATTTGTTATCCACTTGCCGCGGAAGTGGTGGTTTTTTGAAACTTTAGGCAAAAGTGGTGGTTTTGGAGTATCCGTGCCACAAATGTGGTGGTTTTCAGCAATTTACTCCCCTCACAGCAGCAGCAAAGGCCTGGAGAAAAACTCGAAAAAAAGAAAAGCAGAGGCCTGGAGATTTTGGTGTGCCGACTGCTGCCGTGGACGGGTTCAGTAGCTTAGGGGGGAGGAGTACGGCCCGTGGTACCGGCCAAACGGTCGGCAGAAAATCGTATGGCACTCGAGGGGTTAGCCACAGCGGAGACCCGGGAGATGGCATTAGCAACAGCCACCCAAATCCTCCTCCGCTTCCCCGCGCCGCTTAAAACCCAGGGAGACGACGGCGTGCTCGCCGTACTCTCCCGCCATGCCCTGCTGACACCACGTGGCGTGCCAAGTTTTTATACGCGATGATTTCCCTCCACACCTCCCCGTTCACCCTCCTGATAAAGCTCGAGCCTGGCCGGAGGCGGCTCGCGCTGCCGCAGTATGCTGCCCTCCGGCGGCCGGCGCCGAGGAGCGTCCGCGCGGCGGCGTTGGCCGAGTCCGTCGACGCCCAGCTCCGGCAGTTCGCGCGGGGCGGGGCGACGGCGGACGACGACCGGCTGGAGAACTACGAGACCCTCCTCGTCACCCGCTTCCTCGACATCCTCCAGGACCTGCACGGCAGCGACTTCAGACGAGTGGTACGCAACGCAAACACCTGGCACTGACAGAGCAATTCTCCTGCTCTCTCCGATGATCAATCAAACCAAGAGAGACTGTTGATTGCTGGTGCAGGTCGAGGAGTGCCTGCGGGTGTCCGCCGAGTATCAGCGCGACGGCGGCGACCGGGCGGCGAAGCTGGGCGAGCTGGGGGCGCTGTTCACGAGCCTGGACGTGGGCGACGCCATCATGGTGTCCAGCTCCCTGTCGCACATGCTCAACCTGGCCAACCTCGCGGAGGAGATCCAGATGGTGTACCAGAAGAAGATGGAGACGAGCCGGCGCGGCGGCTTCGCCGACGAGGCCCTGGCGCCCACCGAGTCGGACATCGACGAGACGTTCCAGCGGATGGTGGGCGGGCTGGGCAAGACGCCGCGGGAGGTGTTCGACGCGCTCAGGTCCCAGACCATCGACCTCGTCTTCACCGCGCACCCCACCCAGTCCATCCGGCGGTCGCTCCTCGAGAAGCACGCGAGCATCAGGACGTGCCTGACGCAGCTGTGCGTGGACGGCGTGTCCGAGAACGAGAAGCAGGAGATCGACGAGGCCCTGCAGAGGGAGATCCTGGCGGCGTTCCGGACGGACGAGATCCGGCGGACGCCGCCGACGCCGCAGGACGAGATGCGGGCCGGGATGAGCTACTTCCACGACACCATCTGGAACGGCGTGCCCAAGTTCCTCCGCCGGGTGGACACGGCGCTCAAGAACATCGGCATCGACGAGCGCCTCCCCTACGACGTCCCGCTCATCCAGTTCTCCTCCTGGATGGGCGGCGACCGCGACGGCAACCCCAGGGTCACCCCCGACGTCACCAGGGACGTCTGCCTGCTCGCCAGGATGATGGCCGCCAACATGTACTTCTCCAAGATGGGCAGCCTCATGTTCGAGGTGCCATTCCTCAATATCTGACACCCAGTTCTGTACGCTGTTCTGGTTTCAGTTTCTGACGGCGCCAGCCATGCATTTGCTCGTGTGCAGCTTTCTATGTGGCGCTGCAACGACGAGCTCCGGGCACGCGCGGACGAGCTGCACCGGCTTTCCTCCCGGAAGTACGCCAAATACTACATCGGTATGCATGCTCCATCCGATTGTGCTCACAGACTGAATTAGCAAACATTCATGGACTGGTTTCATCTATATGGTGCAGAGTTTTGGAAGCAGATCTCTCCGCGGGAGCCGTACCGCATCATACTCGGCGATGTCAGGGACAAGCTGTACAACACTTGCGAGCGTGCTCGAGAGATCTTGTCCAATGGAGAGTCGAGCATCCCAGAGGAAGATACCTACACGAGGGTCGAGGAGGTTGCCGAATTTTGATTTCCCCACTGCAAATGAGTTTAAGAATCAGACTCAAGTGGTACTACATTTTGATGCAGTCTTGGTCTTGGTCCATGCTGACCTTGGTTTGTTGCAGTTCTTGGAGCCTCTGGAGCTGTGCTACCGATCGCTGTGCGACTGCGGGGACAAGCTGATCGCCGACGGCAGCCTGCTGGACTTCCTGCGCCAGGTCTCCACCTTCGGCCTCTGCCTCCTCAAGCTGGACATCCGGCAGGAGTCGGACCGCCACATCGACGCCGTCGACGCCATCACCACGCACCTCGGCATCGGCTCCTACCGGGACTGGCCCGAGGAGCAGCGCCAGGAGTGGCTCGTCAACGAGCTCGGCGGCAACCGCCCGCTCTTCGGCCCCGACCTGCCACAGTCCGACGAGGTCGCCGATGTGCTCGGCACGTTCCGGGTCATCGCCGAGCTCCCCGCCGACAGCTTCGGGGCCTACGTCATCTCCATGGCCACCGCGCCGTCCGACGTGCTCGCCGTCGAGCTGCTGCAGCGGGAGTGCGGCGTCAAGAAGCCCATGCGAGTCGTGCCGCTGTTCGAGAAGCTCGCGGACCTTCAGCAGGCGCGCGCCACCATGGAGCTCCTCTTCTCCATCGACTGGTACAAGGAGAGGATCAATGGCAAGCAGGAGATCATGATCGGGTACTCGGACTCGGGCAAGGACGCTGGCCGGCTGTCGGCGGCGTGGTATCTCTACAAGGCCCAGGAGGAGATCGTGGACGTGGCGGAGCAGCACGGCGTGAAGCTCACCATCTTCCACGGCCGGGGCGGCACCGTGGGGCGCGGCGGCGGGCCGAGCCACCTCGCCATCCTGTCGCAGCCGCCCAACACCGTCAACGGCTCGCTCCGCGTGACCATCCAGGGCGAGGTGATCGAGAAGTCGTTCGGGGAGGATAACCTCTGCTTCCGCACGCTGCAGAGGTTCACGGCGGCGACGCTGGAGCACGGCATGAACCCGCCGGTGTCCCCGAAGCCGGAGTGGCGCGCGCTGCTGGACGACATGGCCACGGTGGCCACCGAGGAGTACCGGTCCATCGTGTTCCAGGAGCCGCGCTTCGTGGAGTACTTCCGGTCGGCGACGCCGGAGACGGAGTACGGGCGGATGAACATCGGCAGCCGGCCGTCGAAGCGGAAGCCGGGCGGCGGCATCGAGTCGCTGCGCGCCATCCCGTGGATCTTCGCGTGGACGCAGACGCGGTTCCACCTCCCCGTGTGGCTGGGCTTCGGCGCCGCGTTCCGGCACGCCATGGACAAGCCCGGCGGCCTCGCCACGCTCCGGGAGATGTACGACGAGTGGCCATTCTTCCGCGTCACCATCGACCTCCTCGAGATGGTCTTCGCCAAGGGCGACCCCGGCATCGCCGCCCTCTACGACAAGCTCCTCGTCCCCCAAGACCTCTGGCCCTTCGGGGAGCAGCTCAGAGCCAACTACGCCGAGACACAGAGCCTCCTCCTAAAGGTAAATTAGCTGTCGATCAACCATGGTCACCTTCGGCTGCTTGCAGTATTGCAGACGATGAGATCATGTCACCATTGATGCGCATTTCTTGAACTTGCAACTTGCATGGGTAGGTTGCTGGGCACGAAGACCTGCTGGAGAGCGACCCCTACCTGAGGCAGCGGCTGTTGCTGCGGGACTCGTACATCACGGCGCTGAACGTGTGCCAGGCGTACACGCTGAAAAGGATCAGGGACGGCGAGTTCAGGCCGGCGACGCGGCCGCCGCTGTCCAAGGAGTTCATCACCGAGACGGCGGAGAGCCTGATGGAGCTCAACCCCAGCAGCGAGTACGACCCCGGGCTGGAGGACACGCTCATCCTCACCATGAAGGGAATCGCCGCGGGCATGCAGAACACGGGATGATTCTGGATTTTTTTTGGGGTGGACTTTCTAATGTCCTGGTCATAGATTTGTGACCTTTTTTTTTTCTTTCGGTCTTGCTATAAGTCTCGGTCAACTGATACTACAGTCCCAGTCGATGTTATATCCGTGAGATCTTACATTAAGATCGATGCGAAATTCTCTTTTCAGTTTTTTCACTCTCTCTAGCGTGTTATATCACTTAACGAGATTTGGTTAAATCTTAGAGGGACTGAGACCTGGCCACACCTTTTTTCTTTACACTTTTGCATCTAGATGTGCATAAGTATTGCACATCTAAAGTCCTATGTCATTGATCTTACGCGGAGATTCACGTGGGTATTTTCATTTTTTTCTTTTATCTTTTATCTTTTTATACTTGATTGAGTCACTTAGATGTGCAATAATTAAGACACATCTAGACGTGCCTAGACACACCCATATTAAAGACAAAGAAAATATGCATTGACTTTTGCAATGTTTTTATTCGAATTAGTGAGCCTCGGGCCTCCAATCATCACAGTTTAGACTCTCGAAGTAGGTTTTCGCCTTGCTTTATACTCCCTCCGTTCCTAAATATAAGTCTTTTTAGACATTTCAAATGAACTACAATATAAGGATGTATGTAGACATATATTAGACTGTAGATTCACTCATTTTGCTCCGTATGTAGTCACTTGTTGGAATATCTAGAAAGACTTATATTTGGGAACGGAGCGAGTATAAAGCAAATGGCACACTACACGAGTGAAGGGTAGAAAGCCCTCAAACAAGCAGATCAAAAGAAACCCGACCTACGAAGCTGTGCCAAAAGAAAAGAAAAGGAAACTACACGACGTCGCTGCTGGACGAGAGCACACGATGGCCAAAATCAGCCGCCATGATCCGGCCGTTGACACCTAAGCTCCACGACAACTCCCTCAGGAGGGTTACCGTCGCTACCCGGTCTGTAGACCAGGGTTTTCACCCGTAACCCAGGCAAAGAGATGGATCCACGGCGGCGTCCTCAGGAGGAAGGAAACACTCACGGGCGTCGCCGCCATCGGTGCCAAAGAGCAAAGCTTTCGCTCGAATCCGTACCCGCACCAATGAGGCATCTAAGCCAGAACGACGACGAGGACCAGACCACCCAATGCAGATCTAGGCAACGCCACCTCCGTCGGAAGAGAACGAGCCAAGATCACCCACCGCTGTTAGGGCATATTTCTCCCTTAGGTTTTGGTGATTGATGGCAATACGTTGCGGACTAATCGTGTGCATTGAGCATTTCAGATATTCATCTATATGGCATGAGACGATTTCTTCCCCTCGATGTTTAAAGTGAAGACGATATTGTTTCCTTCGTTTCAGTTTTGGTGGACTTGAGTCGTAGGAAACACCGTACTATCAAGAGGGGGTCCGTATCAGAAAGGTTAGGGTGGAATCAACACATACACGTCCCCTTTGCACCCCAACTCTTTCCCGCATCATTGGAGGATCCTTCGTTATCTTGGAAGTGGGCTAGATAAAGATCCTGCGGTAGTACCCCGGCATCGAGCAGCTGTACTGCCTAGAGCCACAGGCGGTAGTACCGTTGTGTCACAGCGGTAGTACCGCCCGGGGCTCCAGGAAGTAGTACCGCTCAGGTGTCGTGCTAGTACCTCCTCGATTCGAGAGTGCCGCTTCTCATGTCAGGTTGGGCGGCAGTGGGGGCGGTAGTAACGCTCTTGAGTGGTAGTTCCGCCCTACCACCGCTACTAGTGTCGCTCAGCTCTCTCTCTCCTGCCCCTTCTCTCTACTCTTTGTGCGCAGCCCCAGCGGTACAACTGCTGGGCCAAGCGGAAGTACCGCTGCCTCGAGCGGTAGTACCACTCCCATGAGCGGTAGTACCGCTCTCTGCGAGTTGAGTTGTGGGATAACAGTTGGATTTGATTCCCCACTATATAAGGAGGTCTTCTTCTCCAAGAAGACTTACCTCTTCTCTTCCCAAACTCCATTGTTGCTCCAAAGCTCATTTTCGCGCGATCTCTCTCCCTAGCCAATCAAACTTGTTGATTTTCTAGGGATTGGTTGAGAAGGACCCGATCTACACTTTCACCAAGAGAAATTTGATTCCCCCACTAACCCCTTTCGGATCTTGTTACTCTTGGGTGTTTGAGCACCCTAGACGGTTGAGGTCACCTCGAAGCCACATTCCATTGTGGTGAAGCTCCGTGGTGTTGTTGGGAGCCTCCAAGCTTTTTGTGGAGATTTCCCCAACCTTGTTTGTAAAGGTTCGGTCGCCGCCTTCAAGGGCACCACTAGTGGAATTATGGAATCTTGCATTGTGCGAGGGCGTGGCCCTAGTGGCTTCTTGGGGAGCATTGTGCCTCCACACCGCTCCAACGGATACGTACTTCCCCTCAAAGGGAAGGAACTTCGGTAACACATCCTCATCTCCACCGACTCCACTCGTGGTTATTTCTACCTTTACTTTGTGCAAGTTTTTATTGTATTGTATTCCTTACTTTCTTGTGTTGCTTGTTGTGTTAGCATCGTATAGGTTGTTCACCTAGTTGCATTTCTAGACAACCTATTTGTTGCTAATCTTATTTTGTTTAAGAAAGCCTAAAAATTGGTAGTTGCCTATTCACCCCCTCTAGTCAACCATACCGATCATTTCAATTGGTATCAGAGCCTCGTCTCTTTATTAAGGATTTCACCACCCGAAGAGTATGGTTGACGATGGAGGAAATGTGGATGAAGTGACCGAGGCCATGGAGTTGACTTTGATCACTCGAGACGACTTAAATGAAGCTATGGCCTCACTTAAGACATCTATGACAACCGAAGTCAAGTCCATGCTTATAGAATTACTTGAGGGGTTGAAAACCACCCCCGATCTGTTGCTTGTGGTTAATCCCACCACATCAGAGTCGGAGGCCAACTCCGGCAAGGAAGCGGCTAAAGGTGCTCAAACTTCTTCCCCTCTCAACAAGAGTGGGACGGGAACCTTTGCCTCGGTTCCCCCTCCCCCGGTCTATGCAGGACCGGTCCCTACACCGCATATTAACAACCTTGGTCCTCCTCCTAAACTTGTAAAGGGTGAGTTTGCTAATTGGGTATTTCGTATCAAGTCTCATTTGAATCACAACTCAACAAAACTTTGGAGAATCATTGAGCAAGGCTTCTACCCTCATGATCCAAACAACTTTACTCCAAGAGAATAAGCGGGCAATCAGTACAATCACTTCGCTTTGTTCATTCTCCAAGCTGTGGTGCCACCTGAAGATCTCTCTCACTTGCGGCCCTTCTCCCGTGCAAAGGATTGTTGGGATCACATTATATCCATGTACAAGGGGAGCTCTAGCATATAATGGTCAAACTTTGAAGTGGTGCTTGATGAGTGTGACGAGTTTGTGATGCTAGAAGATCAAGATCCTCATGATCTCTACCGGTGGGTGACAACTCTTGCAGTGGCTCTTCAAGATCATGAGAGCAAGGATGTGGATGATATTTGGATCAAGCGCAAGTTTTTCAAGGCCATCATGCCATTTAATAAGGCCATGTCCTCTGTGATTCGTCAAAGGCCGGATTTTCACACTCTCTCCTCAAGTGAAGTGTCGGATGAGTTTATTGTCATGAACATCATGAACAAGACCGCCGATGTTGCTCTAGCCCGTGTGCGGTCCAAGGAAAGCTCACCCACCCTTGCCTTGAAGGCCAAGGCTATTCTGGATGAAGTTGAGGTTGAAGAAGAGGAGTGTTGCCCCGAAGACACCAAATATGATTACAACGAGCACATGTCTCTTGCATCAAGGCAATTTTGGGGAAAGAGGAACTCAAGACCCAATTTCACCAAGAACACCTAAAGTGGTTCGCGGGGCAAGCAACAGATGAGATCATGTTACAATTGTGGAAACATGAGTCACTTTGTCGCGGATTGCCCTTACGAGAATCGATAAGAAAATGGTGGCAAGCTCATTCGCAAGGACAAAGCCAGGCCTCTTGCCAACAAGAACAACTTCATTAAGAAGGTGCCTCAAAAGGCGTTGGCGGTTCATGAAGAGTATCCCTGGGATGATGATTATGAAGACACAAGTGAAGAAGGAATGGCAACAACAACCATTACAACCACATCTCCCCCCTCCAAGGTCTCTCTCTTCGGCGCCCCCAACGAGAACACCATTGCCAAGTGCCTCATGGATAAAGGTATCAATAATGTAACACCTATCATCAAAACCACCATCACTACTACTCCGTCTTTGTTAGATTGTGTCGATAATAGTGAGGTGGTGAATGATGAAAAGAATGAGTTTAGTTTGTTCTTGAGTAAGCTCAAGGGAGAACCCAAGAAGCACTTTGTTGCTCTCTTGGAACAACTTGGTGAGGCTAATGATATCATTGAGTCACACGAGGATACTATCTCCAAGATGGAGGGGCATAGTCGTGACTATGCCGATGAGATTGCAGATCTTTCCATTGCTCTTGAGGAAGAGCAAGGTCTTCATTTGGCTCTTGAGGAGTCACACAACGTTGATCTTTCTAAACTTCAAAAAGATCTTAATCATGCTATTGTTCTTACTCATGTTCTTAAATTCGAGAAGGTTGCACTTGAGATTGGCCATGATAGACTCAAAGAAGAGTTTGACACACTTGAAAAGGCCCACAAGGTCTTGAAGAGTGTTCATGCCTCTCTCAGGGAGTCTCATGATCAAATCCATGTAAATCTAACTAAGGAAATTGCTACTTGTCCTCCTTTTGTTCTTATTGATAATGCACATGCTACTAACCCGTGTTGTGAGCATGCTCATCTCGTGGAGGAGAATATCAAGCTAAAAGAGCAACTTGAAAAGGGTCTTGTGTGACGCCCGAAGACCGACGTCCCAGAAGATTCCAGAAGTTTCCAGAAGTTCCGGGTTGCCCGTGTGTTTCTTTTGTGCTTGTGTTATTTTTTTTTGCATTGCATCATGTCATCATGCCATAATGTCATTAATCTTTTACATCTCATCTTAAATAAATCGTGTGGACCTTTGGTCCATTTAAATCGAGGGAAGGTGTCTTCTCTTTATAACATATTCCCCAAATATTATGGAGCTATTACATAATAAATATTCCATTGTTTGGAATTACCCGCAACACACGTGCATAATTTCCCCATGCTTTCCTACTTCGATTTTCTCCTTCAAAAACCTTATCAATAATTCTTTTCCGTTGTTTCGAGGTTCCTCCAAAAATTCGAACATTTTTGGACACTTCTATAATCAAGTCTTAGTTCAAACCCATTTGAATTAAATTCAGATATGTTTGAATTATTTTCCGATCTGGCCTTTTATATTTTTTCTCCGGTCGTGCTCATTTTTACGAGCCCGAGAAAATTGACCTCATGTCCTAATTCCTTCCCTAACCTCTTTTACTTTCTTTCTCCTCTTTGTTGTTTTTTTAATAAGGAGAGACAGCTCCTAGCCACCAGGCCTCTCCTCCTCCCTCCTGGCCCAAGACCATCCCAGCCGGCCCACTGGCCCACTCCAGCCGCAGGCCCAGCCTGCCTCTAACCCTAGCGACCGCACGTCCCTCCCAGCGCTCGCACTCTCTCCCTCTCTTCCCGCACGACCGCCGCCACCCCTCGAACCCCCATCTCCCTCTGTCGCTCGAGCCACTTGTCCCGATTCCCTCTTCTCCCTCGCTCTCTATCCCGCAGCGCCCGACCCGAGCCCGATCCTCTCGCGCCTCGATCTTCTCCTCCGCACTCCAAGGCCGTGGCCTCCCTTCTTCAGGCCGAGGCGCCCCTCCTGCCTTCTCGACAGACGCGCCTCTGCACCCAGGCGACCCCGCGCCCGAGCGCCCCGCCGCGCCAGAGGAGCCGCTCCCTGCTTCGTCCAGGCGCCGGCCGCCGCGAGGATCCCCTCCGGCCGCCCCTTCCGTCCGTCCGCGCCATGGCCTCTCGCCTCCTCGTCCAGTGCGAACCGCGTCCTCCTCCGCGCAGGCAACGGCCGGACCAGCCAGCATCTCCCTCCGGCCTCCCTCCATCTCCAGCAAGGCTGCATCTCTTCTCCAGCGTCCTCCAGCGAGGCCCTTCCTCCTGTCGACTCCAGCGGTCGTCCTCAGGCAGCCACCTGGCCCGAGCAGCGCCGCCCTGCGCGCCTCGCGCCGACCCCGACCCCTCCATGCGCGAGCACCGCAGCAGCCCCGAGCGGCCCCGTCCTCCTGCGGCCCCAAGTACCACGACGAGCGCCTCCCTCCGTTCTGCTACCTCACCGCCATGACGCTGCACGGCCTCGACGCCCCGTGCTGCCGTCGTTTTGTTGCTGATGTTGTTCGCCTAGACCTGCTGCTGTTTTTTTTCCGCCAAGCGCACGAGGACCCCAAGTTTCGGCAAGTTCGACTACACGAGGGATCATCAAGTACCCCTTCATTTTGTCAAGACCGGCGAGTTGAAGACCCAAGTACCACGACGACCGAACGGCTACGATGGCGAGTACCTCTCCGATGAACGTGAACAACTACATGGCGATGCGACAAGTACCCCTACGGAACGTGTACCACTACCGTCGCCCCGAAGATGTCCGACGCCGCAAGTACCAAGACACGATATCGGAACGACTACTTCCTCTCCGAACGTGAACGCCTTCTTCCTCCACGTCTCGAACCGCCCGAAACGCACGCTTCAAGGTATAACGAGACGACCCCGTGGATGAATGTTGTGTTGTATGAAATGTTTGCCTTGTGTGCTCTGTGCCCGTTGTGCCCGTTTCGTCCTTTTGTCATGCTCCTCGGTTGCCTCGTCGCCGACTCGTGGGAACCCGGCAACGGGATCACCCCACCTTTCATCTCGTTCGACTCACCCACGCCATCTACCTTTTGCACCGGTCTCTCAACGAGAAACCGGAATCGATATGTTGCGTTGCATCATTTTCGGATTGTTGCCGTGGCACCCTTTCTTTCCACCACGGTGACTAAAACTCCGTATCATCTTCTTATCTTCTTCTTGTTAACCTTTTAATAAAATTGGATAACTTGATCATGTCATCCGCATCATGTTAACAACATTATAATGTGTGTTTGTTGTTGCTTTATAATTATTAAACATGCTCATGGGGATTTTCCGGATATGTTGTTGTTATTTCCGGCCTCATTTAAAATGCCTAAATAGTGTAGTTTCTTTAAGCTTCACCTCTTGCCATGTTAAAAACATTTAATCTTGTCTTGTAAATAAACGAGAGTCAATTAAATAATTAAATGTGGTGTTTCGTCAATATGCAACTCGTTGCATATTGAGCTCCACTTAATTTGTAGTGTTGTTTGTGCACTTTGCCATGCCATGCCATGCATAATTAAACCGGACATGCATCATACTTGGATGTGCATCGTATGCCATGTTTGAGCTTGTGTGTTTACCGTGTTGTTTGTTTCTTTCCGGTTTGCTTCTCTTGATAGCTTCGGTTTCGTTCCGGAGTTGTGAGGATTCGCTCGACTCTGTTGCTCCGTCTTCTTCATGGATCCGTTCTTCTCCCTTGTGGAATCCCAGGCAAGATGACCGAACCCGGATACCATTACTATCTTTGCCTATTGCTAGTAGTTCCGCTCTATAGTTTTGCCTCGATGCCCATGTCTTTCTTGTCAGCCTCCTACTTGTAACCATGAACCTATTTAACCACCCTACCTATGCAAACCGTTGCTTGGCTAAGTACGCTTCGCTCAGCCCCTCTTATAGCATTGTTAGTTGCAGGTGAAGATTGAAGATGCCTGCTTCATGTTGAAGTTTGGTTGGGTTATATCACACTATATATATGCTTAAAAATGAACTCATCTATATATTGGCAAGGGTGGAAGGCTAAGCCTTTTGCTTGGTGTTTTGTTCCACTCATGCCGTTAGGAACCATATAAACCGGTGTTATGTTCCTTGATTATGCGTTCCTAACACGGTTGGGGTGTATGGGACCCCCTTGATAAACCGCTAAGTGCTAAGTCTTTTCCAGCAAGTCCCAACATTTGGTACTATTTGCCTCATAATAACAACTTAATTAATTAATTAAATTTGCATAGGGGGTCGCTCCCTCGGGGATTCCTAATTCTACATAGCAGGGGGGGCCAGTGCTGATGGTGTTGGTCCCAAACGGGGGTCCTGCGGGAACCACCACGGGGAAACTCGAGGATTGGGTCCTGTAGCATCACCCATCCGGTCGTGTCCTGAGACTTAGATACGCGCGGCTACTATCAGGGTGTCGACACGCCGGGAGGATTTGCTGGATTAGCCTTACCTTAGTTCGGTTTAACTTGAGCACGGGATTCCGAGAATACTCGGGTCTTCCCACCTTGGAGTTGCGACTCCGCGGATCGTGGGCTTGTAATGGGTCAAGTTGGAACACCCCTGCAGGGTTTGAACTTTCGAAAGCCGTGCCCGCGGTTATGTGGAAGATGGGAGCTTGTTAATATCCAGTTGTAGAAAACTTGACACAATGTTCTAATACACTACCAGCGTGTGTACCGTGACTGTCAATTTCCGAATAGGGATTCGGGAGTTGAACACGGTGGGGTTATGTTTGACCGGCTTTAGTTAGGATCACTTCGTGATCATCTCTCGACCGAGGCTTTCTCTTCTCGCTCTCTATCACGTAAGCTAGTTGCTAGTTGTTGCTGCGGACACTACTCTTTTCTTCAGCCTTATCCTCTCCCAAGGCTTAAATAGTCTTGTTACCCGGGAACGGGATTGCTGAGTCCTCTGTGGCTCACAGTTACTTCACCACACCAGATGCAGGTTCAGCCGAGTTTGATGCAGGAGATGGTTCAAGTTCTTCGCTGGGAGCTCGATGAAGAGTTTGGCCGTATGCTTGTGACGTTACGACGATCAGTAGTGGTTTCTACTAGGATTCGATCCTGACCTGTGGCTTTATGTTGTTTTGGTATCTTTCTTTGGATCTTCACCCGTAGTCGGGTTGTGATGTTTTGAATGATGTTTGGCTTATGTAATGTATTGTGTGAAGTGGCGAGTGTAAGCCAACTATCTCCTTTTGCAATTTAATCCCTCTTTTACATGAGTCGTGCAAAGATACCAAACTTGAGATCATTCTAGGATGGGCTTATATCTTTAAGTCGTGCCTCGACACGTAGGAGATATAGTCCCATCCTGGGCATTACAAGTTGGTATTCAGAGCCTTCTCCGACCTAGAAGCCCCCACTGATTGATCGAATCGTTGACGGTTGAGTCTAGGCACACACTGAAAACATTTTGAGTCCTATATTATATCGGAGAGTAGGATTTCTTTGCTTCTCATCTCTTTTCATTCTGGTCAGGACCCCTGACGACTACTCTTGTCTCTTCTATCTTCAAAAATTGCACCAAATTTTTTTAGGATCTCGCGAGTATTGTTTGGATTGTTCCGATGTCTTTGTGACGAGAACATTGTTCTCGATGCCTCCTGTCATTAGGGGTTGTGGCAGTGTCCCGGGGAGTTGAGCTCCGAGGTGTTGTCGTCACAAATCCATCGCGGCAGTACTAGAATACTTAAGACGGCCGACATCGAAAATCTCTCCTATACGGTTAGTGGCAAGATAACCCCGACATCACCCAGTACTGGGGAGGTAGCTCGAGAGTATTGCCATAGCTTGTATAGTGGATGCGTTTCGAAGGTCCGAGGTAAACAGTTTCCGAGAAAGACTGGTTATGTGTTGAAGGATGGATACACCTGGATGTAGGTTTAGAGTTGATTGCGCGGTGCTTCCCGTGTATCCCCAACACCTGATTGCATAACTGGAAACTTTCGAAAATTAATAGGTGGGTTCATCCAGTAGTTCTAGGCATTCTTCCAACGGATGCACGATATGAAGTTCGGGGTTCTACATTGAGTGAAGTGGTTTTATGGACTTGTTCTGATCGGGAGTTGCATCTTAAAGGGTCCTTGGCTATGCTGATCCGGGGATTGCAAAACCCTTTTGTAACACGTTCCATGAGCTTTCAGCACGAAGATGCGGAATGAAACTTCTATCTTGTATTTGTTCTATCTGTTCCTTGTTCCTTTTTATTTACCTTTTGTTCTCCAAGTGGCTTCTCGTCAAGTTGATGTACCTACAGAATTCATTCATTCAATTCTCTGCGGATGATGTTGTCAAGATGATGCTGCGACATATCTACCCTTTGTTTTTGTTTTGATTCTGGTATTCGAGTTGCTTCGATGTCAAATGTTGATTCCATACCTTTCATAATCGGTGTTCTCATATTTCTATGGGAGTGCTAGTCCTTCTTAATCATCAAGATGGTTATGTTAAATTCTTTTTCAACCGGTGTCCATCTTGTTCGTCTCAAGTTGTCTTTGTTTCCCCACCCTCCCACCCTTCTTCTTCTTGGAGCCAGAAATTCTCAGATGAAGTATCCATTTTATTCAGGTGATGTTTCTTCATTCTTTCCTTCAATATTCTTATCCGGTGATTTCTCAGGATGATGCTCACGAGTTTCAGTTCATCATTCTTTTGTTCTCAGATTCTACCGGTGGATTTAATTCAAGATTTCGATATTGATCTTATCCTTTTCCTCTTTCCACAATGCTTTCTTATTCCGGTGCACCAATTAATCATTCTCCTCTGGCTATTCATATCCGGAGTGCTGAAGATTCATAATTCCATTCTTAATCCGTTCAAGCTATTTTGAGGATTGTCATCTTATTCAAGCCATTTAATTCAACCGGTGCAATATCTCTTAAGCTATCTTTTTCAACGGTGATTTCTTTTGAGTGGGCCCTAACCTACATGTCGTTTCCCAGGATCTTACCTGACTCTTCTAATTAATTTCTGGAGTTATACTCAAATCCTTTTCAAAGGTGACGTAAGAATGATTTCCATCAGTCACAGTCCTTCTCCAAGATCGCTTTCAAATTCATTTTCATCATTGGTTCAACCTTTTAATTCTTCACTACGGAGTGCCTATACAATTCATGGTGGTGTATCTCATCGTCTTCTCAGATTTTGAAGACCCGAAGAAGAGTTTCTCTTAATTTTGACCCGTTCTCTTGATGAGTTGTGGTTCTAGCTTCATGCCATCCTCAGTATTGTTCAGATTGTGAGGAATTCTTTTCATACCCATCTGAAGCATTTCATGAATTCTTTTCTTGTGATCCTCCGAAGGCCATCATTTCAGAATATTTCTTCATTCTCAGTCTTCAACTTCGTCCTCCAAATATTCTTCATTGATGTCTCTTCGTTCGTCTCCATATTCTTACGGTGGTTCTTTCAAGTTACCTTCCGGTGTTATCGTTTTAATTCACTCGTTCTTTTCATAATCCCATCGGTGGTTTGTTGAAGATTTACCCGAGCTTGTGCGAGATCTCTCTTAATCCTTTCCAACGAGAATAAGTAGTTTGCCAAATCCTTTGGTTGTCATCAATTTAAATTGGTGAAGGAGATGCATGACATAATTCTTATTCTTATTCCTTCAAGGTGATTTAATTCTTTTGTATGGAGCTTGTTCATCATATCATATTCTTGGTCCTAAGTTTTTCATCTTCTTTTCCGGAGCTCCAAGTTATTTCAATTATATCATTTCAAAGCTCAATCTATTCATCGCAGTCCTTGATTCATATTCTTTTCATCTTTCACTTCTCTTGTTTTCATTACCGGAGTTCTTCTTGGTGGTTCATCATCATTTAATTCATCATCGAAGTCTTCATCAAGATTCTTGTTGGAGCTCAAGCATTCTTCATCATGCTTTCCAAGTGCAATTCTTTCTCCCTTGTCTTTTCAGATGGTGTTATGTCATTCTTGACAATTCCTTCATGTTTCATGATTCACGAGTATCAAGAATGAGATAATTAAACCCATCATTTTCTTGTTCAGGAGATCTTTCCAACCTTTCAATTTATCTCTTGGAGTTATATTGGGTTGTATTTCACCTAAAATCTTTCCCTAAGGATTGTTGCTAATTATGGTGCTTATAAATGACCCAAGTTCTTCATTTATCCTCCCGGTGAGATAAGTTTATCTTCTCCTTGTTGATCTCAACCCAGTTAAATGTTTCCGTCAGTGGCTGGTTGTCACCTCATAATTTTGAGATGTTTTCCATAAGCCCACATGAAGCTTATTCGTTTCGTTGTTGATTTTCCAACAACTCCGTTCAACCCTTCGTCGTAAGAATGTTTTTCATATTCATTCGTGGGAGAAGTTGTCATTTTTCTTCTCCATTCTTTTCTTTCATTGAGTTATATGCTATTCTGTCATTCCGGAGGCTTTGTGATATTGCTCTCTCCAAACCATCATCTTGTTTTCTTTTCAAGATCATATTTTCCCCTTGCTTATCATTTTAACCGGAGTGTTGTTTTCTTCATTCAAGTTCCATCATCTTATCTAGTTTTGCCTCTCTTTTCAACCGGAGTTCTGTCTGAAGCCTTCCTTACACCTTGTGCCATTCTTTTAATTGTTTCGGAGGCAATATGTTGTTGTTTTCATCAAGTATCATTCCATCTCCTCAAGTTTTTGTTCATTTCCTTCCATTTTCAGACGGAGTGCTGTCCAAATTCTGTCATTCTTAGTCCTTGGCTTACCATTGCAGTTTCATATTCTTTTGGTTCGTAAGCTCTTGTTTAATGCCTTTCAACCTGCAAGGTTCTCATAATGCTCCTTGTTCCTCTTTTCTAACGGAGTGTTTTCATCTTCTTTCATCTATGTGCTTTTGTTCTTTCAACTTGGTCAACCTCTCAAGGTTCTTTGGTTTCACTCGTCTGTCAAAGAAGCAACTTTGTTTTACCTCTTCCTCTTCCGTTTTTATCCGGTGATATCTCTAGGATCTCTGGTCGACATCCTCTGTTAGTGTGGGAGAGTTGTGACGCCCGAAGACCGACGTCCCAGAAGATTCCAGAAGTTTCCAGATGTTCCGGGTTGCCCGTGTGTTTCTTTTGTGCTTGTGTTATTTATTTTTTTGCATTGCATCATGTCATCATGCCATCATGTCATTAATCTTTTGCATCTCATCTTAAATAAATCGTGTGGACCTTCGGTCCATTTAAATCGAGGGAAGGTGTCTTCTCTTTATAACATATTCCCCAAATATTATGGAGCTATTATATAATAAATATTCCATTGTTTGGAATTACCCGCAACACACATGCATAATTTCCCCATGCTTTCCTACTTCGAGTTTCTCCTTCAAAAACCTTGTCAATAATTCTTTTCCGTTGTTTCGAGGTTCCTCCAAAAATTCGAACATTTTTGGACACTTCTATAATCAAGTCTTAGTTCAAACCCATTTGAATTAAATTCAGATATGTTTGAATTATTTTCCGATCTGGCCTTTTATATTTTTTCTCCGGTCGTGCTCATTTTTACGAGCCCGAGAAAATTGACCTCATGTCCTAATTCCTTCCCTAACCTCTTTTACTTTCTTTCTCCTCTTTGTTGTTTTTTTAATAAGGAGAGACAGCTCCTAGCCACCAGGCCTCTCCTCCTCCCTCCTGGCCCAAGACCATCCCAGCCGGCTCACTGGCCCACTCCAGCCGCAGGCCCAGCCTGCCTCTAACCCTAGCGACCGCACGTCCCTCCCAGCGCTCGCATTCTCTCCCTCTCTTCCCGCACGACCGCCGCCACCCCTCGAACCCCCATCTCCCTCTGTCGCTCGAGCCACTTGTCCCGATTCCCTCTTCTCCCTCGCTCTCTATCCCGCAGCGCCCGACCCGAGCCCGATCCTCTCGCGCCTCGATCTTCTCCTCCGCGCTCCAAGGCCGCGGCCTCCCTTCTTCAGGCCGAGGCGCCCCTCCTGCCTCCTCGACAGCCGCGCCTCTGCACCCAGGCGACCCCGCGCCCGAGCGCCCCGCCGCGCCAGAGGAGCCGCTCCCTGCTTCGTCCAGGCGCCGGCCGCCGCGAGGATCCCCTCCGGCCGCCCCTTCCGTCCGTCCGCGCCATGGCCTCTCGCCTCCTCGTCCAGTGCGAACCGCGGCCTCCTCCGCGCAGGCAACGGCCGGACCAGCCAGCATCTCCCTCCGGCCTCCCTCCATCTCCAGCAGGGCTGCATCTCTTCTCCAGCGTCCTCCAGCGAGGCCCTTCCTCCTGTCGACTCCAGCGGTCGTCCTCAGGCAGCCACCTGGCCCGAGCAGTGCCTCGCGCCGACCTCGACCCCTCCATGAGCGAGCACCGCAGCAGCCCCGAGCGGCCCCATCCTCCTGCGGCCCCAAGTACCACGACGAGCGCCTCCCTCCGTTCTGCTACCTCACCGCCATGCCGCTGCACGGCCTCGACGCCCCGTGCTGCCGTCGTTTTGTTGCTGATGTTGTTCGCCTAGACCTGCTGCTATTTTTTTTTTCGCCAAGTGCACGAGGACCCCAAGTTTCGGCAAGTTCGACTACACGAGGGATCATCAAGTACCCCTTCATTTTGTCAAGACCGGCGAGATGAAGACCCAAGCACCACGACGACCGAACGGCTACGATGGCGACTACCTCTCCGATGAACGTGAACAACTACATGGCGATGCGACAAGTACCCCTACGGAACGTGTACCACTACCGTCGCCCCGAAGATGTCCGACGCCGCAAGTACCACGACACGATATCGGAACGGCTACTTCCTCTCCGAACATGAACACCTTCTTCCTCCACGTCTCGAACCGCCCGAAACGCACGCTTCAAGGTATAACGAGACGACCCTGTGGATGAATGTTGTGTTGTATGAAATGTTTGCCTTGTGTGCTCCGTGCCCATTGTGCCTGTTTCGTCCTTTTGTCATGCTCCTCGGTTGCCTCGTCGCCGACTCGTGGGAACCCGGCAACAGGATCGCCCCACCTTTCATCTCGTTTGACTCACCCACGCCATCTACCTTTTGCACCGGTCTCTCAACGAGAAACCGGAACCGATATGTTGCGTTGCATCATTTTCGGATCGTTGCCGTGGCACCGTTTCTTTCCACCACGATGACTAAAACTCCGTATCATCTTCTTATCTTCTTCTTGTTAACCTTTTAATAAAATTGCATAACTTGATCATGTCATCCGCATCATGTTAACAACATTATAATGTGTGTTTGTTGTTGCTTTATAATTATTAAACATGCTCATGGGGATTTTCCGGATATGTTGTTGTTATTTCCGGCCTCATTTAAAATGCCTAAATAGTGTAGTTTCTTTAAGCTTCACCTCTTGCCATGTTAAAAACATTTAATCTTGTCTTGTAAATAAACGAGAGTCAATTAAATAATTAAATGTGGTGTTTCGTCAATATGCAACTCGTTGCATATTGAGCTCCACTTAATTTGTAGTGTTGTTTGTGCACTTTGCCATGCCATGCATAATTAAACCGGACATGCATCATACTTGGATGTGCATCGTATGCCATGTTTGAGCTTGTGTGTTTACCGTGTTGTTTGTTTCTTTCCGGTTTGCTTCTCTTGATAGCTTCGGTTTCGTTCCGGAGTTGTGAGGATTCGCTCGACTCTGTTGCTCCGTCTTCTTCATGGATCCGTTCTTCTCCCTTGTGGAATCCCAGGCAAGATGACCGAACCCGGATACCATTACTATCTTTGCCTATTGCTAGTAGTTCCGCTCTATAGTTTTGCCTCGATGCCCATGTCTTTCTTGTCAGCCTCCTACTTGTAACCATGAACCTATTTAACCACCCTACCTATGCAAACCGTTGCTTGGCTAAGTACGCTTCGCTCAGCCCCTCTTATAGCATTGTTAGTTGCAGGTGAAGATTGAAGATGCTTGCTTCATGTTGAAGTTTGGTTGGGTTATATCACACTATATATATGCTTAAAAATGAAATCATCTATATATTGGCAAGGGTGGAAGGCTAAGCCTTTTGCTTGGTGTTTTCTTCCACTCATGCCGTTAGGAACCATATAAACCGGTGTTATGTTCCTTGATTATGCGTTCCTAACACGGTTAGGGTGTATGGGACCCCCTTGATAAACCGCTAAGTGCTAAGTCTTTTCCAGCAAGTCCCAACATTTGGTACTATTTGCCTCATAATAACAACTTAATTAATTAATTAAATTTGCATAGGGGGTCGCTCCCTCGGGGATTCCTAATTCTACATAGCAGGGGGGGCCAGTGCTGATGGTGTTGGTCCCAAACGGGGGTCCTGCGGGAACCACCACGGGGAAACTCGAGGATTGGGTCCTGTAGCATCACCCATCCGGTCGTGTCCTGAGACTTAGATACGCGCGGCTACTATCAGGGTGTCGACACGCCGGGAGGATTTGCTGGATTAGCCTTACCTTAGTTCGGTTTAACTTGAGCACGGGATTCCGAGAATACTCGGGTCTTCCCACCTTGGAGTTGCGACTCCGCGGATCGTGGGCTTGTAATGGGTCAAGTTGGAACACCCCTGCAGGGTTTGAACTTTCGAAAGCCGTGCCCGCGGTTATGTGGCAGATGGGAGCTTGTTAATATCCGGTTGTAGAAAACTTGACACAATGTTCTAATACACTACCAGCGTGTGTACCGTGACTGTCAATTTCTGAAAAGGGATTCGGGAGTTGAACACGGTGGGGTTATGTTTGACCGACTTTAGTTAGGATCACTTCGTGATCATCTCTCGACCGAGGCTTTCTCTTCTCGCTCTCTATCACGTAAGCTAGTTGCTAGTTGCTGCTGCAGACACTACTCTTTTCTTCAGCCTTATCCTCTCCCAAGGCTTAAATAGTCTTGTTACACGGGAACGGGATTGCTGAGTCCTCTGTGGCTCACAGTTACTTCACCACACCAGATGAAGGTTCAACCGAGTTTGATGCAGGAGATGGTTCAAGTTCTTCGCTGGGAGCTCGATGAAGAGTTTGGCCGTATGCTTGTGACGTTACGACGATCAGTAGTGGTTTCTACTAGGATTCGATCCTGACCTGTGGCTTTATGTTGTTTTGGTATCTTTCTTTGGATCTTCACCCGTAGTCGGGTTGTGATGTTTTCAATGATGTTTGGCTTATGTAATGTATTGTGTGAAGTGGCGAGTGTAAGCCAACTATCTCCTTTTGCAATTTAATCCCTCTTTTACATGAGTCGTGCAAAGATACCAAACTTGAGATCATTCTAGGATGGGCTTATATCTTTAAGTCGTGCCTCGACACGTAGGAGATATAGTCCCATCCTGGGCATTACATCTTGTGACTTGCATACAAGGTGAGAAGAACCTTAATGACCTTTTGAGTAATCAAAAGGAGGTTGTGATAAAGGAGGGAATTGGGTTTGCACCCAAGTCCAAGAAGAAGAAGAAGGAGAGCAAGACCAAGAAACCTCTCCCTCTCAAGGAGGTTTTTATCAAAGGAGGAGAAGGTGCTCATGTGGAGAAGAAGAACAAGGTGGAAGGTGGTAATGGCAAGAAGGGAAAAGCCATTCCTCCCAAGAACTCCGGCGATTTTAACCCATCTTATGTCTTATGCCGTACTAGTGATGGGCATGTTTATGCCAATTTTTTTGGTTCTCCATATGAGTACATTGAATGGTCTATTTGGGTTCCTAAGACCCTTGTTGCTAACATAAAAGTACCCATTACTAAATGGGTACCTAATACCTGTTGGGGAACGTAGTATTTTAAAATTTTCCTACGATCACGCAAGATCTATCTACCAGATGCATAGCAACGAGAGGGAAGAGTGTGTCTACGTACCCTCGTAGACCGGAAGCGGAAGCGTCAAGTGACGCGGTTGATGTAGTCGAACTTCTTCGCGATCCAACCGATCAAGTACCGAATGTACGGCACCTCCGCGTTCAGCACACGTTCAGCTTGATGACGCCCCACGAGCTCTTGATCCAGCTGAGCTTCACGGGAGAGTTTCGTCAGCACGACGGCGTGGTGACGGATATGATGTATCTACCGGCACAGGGCTTCGCCTAAGCACCGCGACGGTATGACCGAGGTGTGTTTATGTGGAGGGGGGCACCGCACACGGCTGGAACAATTCAACTTGTGTGTCTTTGGGTGCCCCCTGCCCCCGTATATAAAGGAGCAAGGGGGGGAGGCCGGCCGGCCCTTCTATGGTGCGGCTAGGAGTGCAATCCTACTAGGAATAGGATTGCAATCCTATTCCTAGTAGGAACTACCAAAGAAGGAAGAGAGGGAAAGGAAAAGAGGGAGAGGTGGCGCCCCCCCAATCCTAGTCCAACTAGGAACCCTAGGTGGGGCGCCGGCCAGCCCCTATGGGCTGCCTCTCTCTTTTCCATAAGGCCCACTATGGACCATCCCCCTTCGTAGGGGGTTCCGCTAACCTCCTCCGGCAATCCCGTTAAATCCGAAACTTTTCTGGAACACTTCCGGTGTTCGAATATAGTCGTCCAATATATCAATCTTTATGTCTCGGACATTCCGAGACTCCTCGTCATGTCCGTGATCTCATCCGGGACTCCGAACTACCTTCGGTACATCAAAACTCATAAACTCATAATACCGATCGTCATCAAACGTTAAGCGTGCGGACCCTACGGGTTCGAGAACTATGTAGACATGACCGAGACTCATCTCCGGTCAATAACCAATAGCGGAACCTGGATGTTCATATTGGCTCCCACATATTCTACGAAGATCTTTTATCGGTCAAAACCGCATAACAACATACGTTGTTCCTTTTGTCAACGGTATGTTACTTGCCCGAGATTCGATCGTCGGTATCTCCATACCTAGTTCAATCTCGTTACCGGCAAGTCTCTTTACTCGTTCCGTAACACATCATCTCGTGACTAACTCATTAGTCTTTTGCTTGCAAGGCTTATTGTGATGTGTGTTACCGAGAGGGCCCAGAGATACCTCTCCGACACTCGGAGTGACAAATCCTAATCTTGATCTATGCCAACACCACGAATACTTTCGGAGACACCTGTAGAGCATCTTTATGATCACCCAGTTACGTTGTGACGTTTGATAGCACACAAGGTGTTCCTACGGTATTCGGGAGTTGCATAATCTCATAGTCATAGGAACATGTATAAGTTATGAAGAAAGCAATAGCAGTAAAACTAAACGATCATAGTGCTATGCTAACGGATGGGTCTAGTCCATCACATCATTCTCCTAATGATGTGATCCCGTTGATCAAATGACAACTTTTGTCTATGGCTAGGAAACATAACCATCTTTGATCAATGAGCTAGTCTAGTAGAGGCATACTAGGGACACTCGGTTTTGTCTATGTATTCACACATGTACTAAGTTTCCGGTTAACACAATTCTAGCATGAATAATAGACATTTATCATGATATAAGGAAATATAAATAAAAACTTTATTATTGCCTCTAGGGCATATTTCCTTCAGTCTCCCACTTGCACTAGAGTCAATAATCTAGTTCACATCGCCATGCGATTTAATACCGATAGTTTACATCGTTATGTGAATAACACCCATAGTTCACATCGCCATGTGACCAACACACAAAGGGTTTACTAGAGTCAATAATCTAGTTCACATCGCTATGTGATTAATACCCAAGAGTAATAAGGTGTGACCATGTTTTGCTTGTGAGAGAAGTTTAGTCAACGGGTCTGTCACATTCAGATCCGTATGTATTTTGCAAATTTCTATGTCTACAATGCTCTGCATAGAGCTACTCTAGCTAATTGCTCCCACTTTCAATACGCATCCAGATTGATACTTAGAGTCATCTGGATTTAGTGTCAAAGCTTGCATCGGCGTAACCCTTTACGACGAACTCTTTATCACCTCCATAATCGAGAAACATTTCCTTAGTCAACCAGTTACTAAGGATAATTTTGACCGCTGTCCAGTGATCTACTCCTGGATCACTTTTGTACCTCCTTGCCAAACTCATGGTAAGGTACACAACAGGTTTGGTACACAGCATGGCATACTTTATAGAACCTATGGCTGAGGCATAGGGAATGACCTTCATTCTTTCTCTATCTTCTGCCGAGGTCTGGCTTTGAGTCTTACTCAACATCATACCTTACAACTCAGGCAATAACTCCTTCTCTGACTGATCCATTTTGAACTACTTCAAAAACTTGTCAAGGTATGTACTCATTGAAAAAACTTATCAAGCGTCTCGATCTATCTCTATAGATCTTGAGGCTCAATATGTAAGCAGCTTCACCGAGGTTTTTCTTTGAAAAAACTCCTTCAAACACTCCTTTATGCTTTCCAGAAAATTCTACATCATTTCTGATCGACAATATGTCATTCACATATACTTATCAGAAAGGCTGTAGTGCTCCCACTCACTTTCTTGTAAATACAGGCTTCACCGCAAGTCTGTATAAAACTATATGCTTTGATCAACTTATCAAAGCATATATTCCAACTCCGAGATGCTTGCACCAGTCCATAGATGGATCGCTGGAGCTTGCACATTTTGTTAGCACCTTTAGGATTGACAAAACCTTCTGGTTGCATCATATACAAGTCTTCTTTAATAAATCCATTAAAGAATGCAATTTTGTTATCCATTTGCCAGATTTCATAAAATGCGACAATTGCTAACATGATTCGGACAGACTTAAGCATCGCTACGGGTGAGAAGGTCTCATCGTAGTCAACTCCTTGAACTTGTCGAAAACCTTTCGCAACAAGTCGAGCTTTGTAAACAGTAACATTACCGTCAACGTCAGTCTTCCTCTTGAAGATCCATTTATTTTTGATGGCTTGCCAATCATCGGGCAAGTCAACCAAAGTCCACACTTTGTTCTCATACATGGATCCCATCTCAGATTTCATGGCCTCAAGCCATTTTGCGGAATCTGGGCTCATCATTGCTTCCTCATAGTTCGTAGGTTTATCATGGTCCAATAACATGACTTCCAGAACCGGGTTGCCGTACCACTCTGATGCGGAACGAACTCTGGTTGATCTACAAAGTTCAGCAGAAACTTGATCTGAAGTTTCATGATCATCATCATTAGCTTCCTCGCTAATTGGTGTAGGAAATTTTGGAACTAGTTTCTGTGATGTTCCACTTTCCAATTTCGGGAGAAGGTACAATTACCTCATCAAGTTCTACTTTCCTCCCACTCACTTCTTTCGAGAGAAACTTCTTCTCTAGAAAGGATCCACTCTTAGCAAAAAAGACCTTGCCTTCAGATCTGTGATAGAAGGTGTACCCAACAGTTTCTTTTGGGTATCCTATGAAGATTTACTTCTCCGATTTGGGTTCGAGCTTATCATGTTGAAAATTTTTCACATAAGCATTGCAGTCCCAAACTTAAAGAAATGACAGCTTTGGTTTCTCGTCAAACCACAGTTCATACGGTGTCATCTCCACGGATTTTAGATGGTGCCCTATTTAATGTGAATATAGCTGTCTCTAATGCATAACCCCAAAAGCGATAGTGGTAAATCGGTAAGAGACATCATAGATCGCACCATATCCAATAAAGTACGGTTACGACGTTCGGACACACCATTACACTGTGGTGTTCCAGGTGGCGTGAGTAGTGAAACTATTTCACATTGGTTTTTACTGAAGGCCAAACTCGCTAACTCAAATATTTTACCTCTACGATCATATCGTAGAAACTCTTATTTTCTTGTTACGATGATTCTCCACTTCACTCTGAAATTCTTTGAACTTTCAAATGTTTCAGACTTGTGCTTCATTAAGTAGATATACCCATATCTGCTCAAATCATTAGTGAAGGTTAGAAAATAACGATACCCGCCACAAGCTTCAACACTCATTGGTCCACATACATCTGTATGTATGATCTCCAACAAATCTATTGCTCGCTCCATTGTTCCGGAGAACGGAGTTTTAGTCATCTTGCCCATGAGGCATGGTTCGCAAGCACCAAGTGATTCATAATCAAGTGATTCCAAAAGTCCATCACTATGGAGTTTCTTCATGCGCTTTACACCATTATGACCTAAACGGCAGTGCCACAAATAAGTTGCACTATCATTATTAACCTTGCATCTTTTGGCTTCAATATTATGAATATGTGTATCACCACGATCGAGATCCAACAAAGTATTTTCATTGGGTGTATGACCATCGAAGGTTTTATTCATGTAAACAGAATAACAATTATTCTATGACTTTAAATGAATAACCGTATTGCAACAAATATGATCAAATCATATTCATGCTCAACGCAAATGCTGAATAACATTTATTTAGGTTTTACACTAATCCCGAAAGTATAGGGAGTGTGCGATGATGATCATATCAATCTTGGAACCACTTCCAACACACATCGTCACTTCACCTGTAACTAGTCTCTGTTCATTCTGCAATTCTCGTTTCGAGTTACTAATTTTTAGCAACTGAACCGGTATCAAATACCTAGGGGTTGCTATGAACACTAGTAAAGTACACATCAATAATCTGTATATCAAAATATACCTTTGTTCACTTTGCCATCCTTCTTATCCGCCAAGTATCTAGGGCAGTTCCACTTCCAGAGACCATTTCCTTTGCAGTAGAAGCACTTAGTTCCAGGCTTGAGTTTTAGCTTTGGGTTTCTTCACTGGAGTGACAACTTGCTTGTCATTCTTCTTGAAGTTCCCCTTCTATCCCTTTGCCCTTTACTTGAAACAAGTGGTCTTGTTAACCATCAACACTTGATGCTTTTTATGATTTCTACCTTCGCCGACTTCAACATTGCGAAGAGCTCGGGAGTTCCTGTCGTCATCCCTTGCATATTATAGTTCATCACGAAGTTCTACTAACTTGGTGATAGTGACTAGAGAACTTTGTCAATTACTATCTTATCTGGAAGATTAACTCCCACTTGATTCAAGTAATTATAGTACCCAGACAATCTGAGCACATGCTCACTGGTTGAGCTATTCTCCTCCATCTTGTAGGCAAAGTACTGTCAGAAGTCTTATACCTCTCGACACGGGCATGAGTATGAAATACTAATTTCAACTCTTGGAACATCTTATATGCTCCGTGGCGTTCAAAACGTTTTTGAAGTCCCGGTTCTAAGCCGTAAAGCATGGTGCACTTAAACTATCAAGTAGTCATCATACCGAGCTTTTGTCAAAACGTTCATAACGTCTACATTTGCTCCTGCAATAGGTCTGTCACCTAGCGGTGCATCAAGGAAATAATTCTCTGTGCAGCAATGAGGATAATCCTCAGATCACGGAACAATTCCGCATCATTGCTACTAACATCTTTCAACTTGGTTTTCTCTAGGAACATATAAAAAATAAACGGGGAGCAACAACGCGAGCTATTGATCTACAACATAGATATGGTAATACTACCAGGACTAAGTTCATGATAAATTAAAGTTCAATTAATCATATTACTTAAGAACTCCCACTTAGATAGACATCCCTCTAGTCATCTAAATGATCACGTGATCCAAATCAACTAAACCATGTCCGATCATCACGTGAGATGGAGTAGTTTCAATGGTGAACATCTTATGTTGATCATATCTACTATATGATTCACGCTCGACCTTTCGGTCTCCAGTGTTCCGAGGCCATATCTGCATATGCTAGGCTCGTCAAGTTTAACCCGAGTATTCTGCGTGTGCAAAACTGGCTTACACCCGTTGTATTTGAACGTAGAGCTTATCACACCCGATCATCACGTGGTGTCTCGGCACGACGAACTTTCGCAACGGTGCATACTCAGGGAGAACACTTATACCTTGAAATTTAGTAAGGGATCATCTTATAATGCTACCGTCGTTCTAAGCAAAATAAGATGCATAATAAGATAAACATCACATGCAATCAAAATATGTGACATGATATGGCCATCATCATCTTGTGCTTTTGATCTCCATCTCCAAAGCACCGTCATGATCACCTTCGTCACCGGCGCGACACCTTGATCTCCATCGTAGCATCGTTGTCGTCTCGCCAACTATTGCTTCTACGACTATCGCTACCGCTTAGTGATAAAGTAAAGCAATTACATGGCGATTGCATTTCATACAATAAAGCGACAACCATATGGCTCCTGCCAGTTGCCGATAACTTTACAAAACATGATCATCTCATACAAAACCGTATAACTCATCATGTCTTGACCATATCACATCACAACATGCCCTGCAAAAACAAGTTAGACGTCCTCTACTTTGTTATTGCAAGTTTTACGTGGCTGCTACGGGCTTAGCAAGAACCGTTCTTACCTACGCATACAAAACCACAACGATGTTTCGTCAAGTATGTGCTGTTTTAACCTTCACAAGGACCGGGCGTAGCCACACTTGATTCAGCTAAAGTGAGAGAGACAGACACCCGCCAGTCACCTTTAAGCAACGAGTGCTCGTAACGGTGAAACCAGTCTCGCGTAAGCGTACGCGTAATGTCGGTCCGAGCCGCTTCATCTCACAATACCGCCGAAGCAAACTATGACATGCTGGTAAGCAGTATGACTAGTATCGTCCACAACTCATTGCGTTCTACTCGTGCATATCATCTACGCATAGATCTGGCTCTGATACCACTGTTGGGGAACGTAGTATTTTAAAATTTTCCTACGATCACGCAAGATCTATCTACCAGATGCATAGCAACGAGAGGGAAGAGTGTGTCTACGTACCCTCGTAGACCGGAAGCGAAAGCGTCAAGTGACGCGGTTGATGTAGTCGAACTTCTTCGCGATCCAACCGATCAAGTACCGAATGTACGGCACCTCCGCGTTCAGCACACGTTCAACTTGATGACGTCCCACGAGCTCTTGATCCAGCTGAGCTTCACGGGAGAGTTTCGTCAGCACGACGGCGTGGTGACGGATATGATGTATCTACCGGCACAGGGCTTCGCCTAAGCACCGCGACGGTATGACCGAGGTGTGTTTATGTGGAGGGGGGCACCGCACACGACTGGAACAATTCAACTTGTGTGTCTTTGGGTGCCCCCTGCCCCCGTATATAAAGGAGCAAGGGGGGGAGGCCGGCCGGCCCTTCTATGGTGCGGCTAGGAGTGCAATCCTACTAGGAATAGGATTGCAATCCTATTCCTAGTAGGAACTACCAAAGAAGGAAGAGAGGGAAAGGAAAAGAGGGAGAGGTGGCGCCCCCCAATCCTAGTCCAACTAGGAACCCTAGGTGGGGCGCCGGCCAGCCCCTATGGGCTGCCTCTCTCTTTTCCATAAGGCCCACTATGGACCATCCCCCTTCGTAGGGGGTTCCGGTAACCTCCTCCGGCAATCCCGTTAAATCCGAAACTTTTCCAGAACACTTCCGGTGTCTGAATATAGTCGTCCAATATATCAATCTTTATGTCTCGGACATTCCGAGACTCCTCGTCATGTCCGTGATCTCATACGGGACTCCGAACTACCTTCGGTACATCAAAACTCATAAACTCATAATACCAATCGTCATCAAACGTTAAGCGTGCGGACCCTACGGGTTCGAGAACTATGTAGACATGACCGAGACTCATCTCCGGTCAATAACCAATAGCGGAACCTGGATGTTCATATTGGCTCCTACATATTCTACGAAGATCTTTTATCGGTCAAAACCGCATAACAACATACGTTGTTCCTTTTGTCAACAGTATGTTACTTGCCCGAGATTCGATCGTCGGTATCTCCATACCTAGTTCAATCTCGTTACCGGCAAGTCTCTTTACTCGTTCCGTAACACATCATCTCGTGACTAACTCATTAGTCTTTTGCTTGCAAGGCTTATTGTGATGTGTGTTACCGAGAGGGCCCAGAGATACCTCTCCGACACTCGGAGTGACAAATCCTAATCTTGATCTATGCCAACACCACGAATACTTTCGGAGACACCTGTAGAGCATCTTTATGATCACCCAGTTACGTTGTGACGTTTGATAGCACACAAGGTGTTCCTACGGTATTCGGGAGTTGCATAATCTCATAGTCATAGGAACATGTATAAGTTATGAAGAAAGCAATAGCAGTAAAACTAAACGATCATAGTGCTATGCTAACGGATGGGTCTAGTCCATCACATCATTCTCCTAATGATGTGATCCCGTTGATCAAATGACAACTCATGTCTATGGCTAGGAAACATAACCATCTTTGATCAATGAGCTAGTCTAGTAGAGGCATACTAGGGACACTCTGTTTTGTCTATGTATTCACACATGTACTAAGTTTCCGGTTAACACAATTCTAGCATGAATAATAGACATTTATCATGATATAAGGAAATATAAATAAAAACTTTATTATTGCCTCTAGGGCATATTTCCTTCAAAGCATTGATATCTTGTAGGAGTTTGCTTCCGATGGAGTGTCATGATTTCTTGATAGCGGAGCGACAAATCATATGACCGGAAGCAAGGACTTAGTGGTGGACTTGCATACAATTCTATCTATGCCCACCCATGTCCAATTTGGTGATGCTTCAACATCAAAGGTATTGGGACTTGGCAAGGTGGTCATCTCACAAAGTTTATCTATTGAGAAGGCCATGCTTGTTGAGTCCCTCGCGTACAATTTGCTTTCCGTTCGTCAACTTCCACTTATGGACTTTGCAACATTCTTTGATCTTGATACCGTGGCCCTTTTGTGGAGAAAGACTCTTAATGTAGCCTTCGTTGGGCATGTCGAGAACGGTCTATATGTGGTGAACTTTTCAAAGTGACCCACTAAGACCGCGACTTGCCTAATGGCTAAAGTTGACGTGGGATGGCTTTGGCATCGCCGGCTAGCCCATGTCAATATGAGATCTTTGCAAAGTCTCCTCAAAGGGGACCATGTTCTTGGACTAACAAATGTGAGTTTTGCCAAAGTTCGTGCTTGCAGTGCTTGTATTAAAGGGAAGCTTCATGAAATGGCTCACCGTCCCACGACTTTGATCTACTCAAAGAGACCCTTGGAACTCCTTCACATGGATCTCTTTGGTCCTCCATCCTTTGACAGTCTTGGGGGGGTGGAGAAAGTATTGCTTGGTGATTGTGGATGACTATTCAAGATACACTTGGGTATATTTCTTCAAGAGGAAGAGTGAGACCCAACAAACCATCATCAACTTTGCTAATGAAGCTCAACATCAACATGAAGCAAAGATCTTGATGATTAGAAGTGATAACGACATCGAGTTCAAGACACCTTGGATGAGTTTCTTAGTGACGAGGGGATCAATCACTAATATGCCGCACCTTATACCCCTCAACAAAATGGTGTAGCGGAGAGGAAGAACCGGACGTTGATGGACGCAACGAGGACCATGATGGTGGAATTCAAATCTCCATACAATTTCTGGGCCGAATCCATCAACACCACATGTCATGCATCCAATTGGCTCTATCTCTATAAAAGGCTTGAACAAGACTCCATATGAGATACTCACCGGTAACAAGCCCAACCTCAAGTACTTTCGGGTGTTCGGGTGTAAGTGTTTCATTATCAAGAAAGGTGCTCGTTTGTCTAAATTTGAACCTAGAGCTCAAGAGCGCATATTTGTTGGTTATGCTACAAACTCTCATGCTTACCGTATACTCAATAAGTCCACCCGACTCATTGAGGAGACATGTAACGTGGAGTTTGATGAAAATAATGGCTCCCAAGTGGAAAAAATTGGTCTTTGTGATGTAGGTGATGAAATTCCTCATCAAGCCATAAGAAGAATGGGGATTGGTCAAATACTGCCCATTGAGGAACCCCTTGTGTCCGAAGGAGAAGGATGATACGTCCAAAACGTATCTATAATTTCTGCTTGCTCCATGCTTCTTTTGTGTGATATTTCTATGATATTTATGCACTTCCATACACTTTTGATCATATTTGGACTAACCTATTAACTCAGTGCACCCCAGTGCCAGTTTCTGTTTTCTACTGTTTTTTGTATTTCAGGTTTTCCCATTACTTAAATTGCCAGAAAAATTCCGGGAAAAATATATAAAAAATCAGCGCTCTAGAAGCTTCCACGCGCCAGAAGTGGGGCCAGAGGGGAGCCAGGGCAGCCCAGGCGGCCCCATCCCTGGCCGCCTAGGGGGGGCGCCTGGGCCCCCCTCTCCGCTTCTGGTGACCCCCTTTGGCATATATTTACCTCCCGTCGCGGAAACCCTGATTCCAGAACCCTTTTCTCCAGACGCAATTCCGATCTCCGCCGCCATCGCCACCAAGTTTCGGGGGACCATAATTCCTGTGCCGGCATCCTGCCGGGACGGGGAAGTGCCCCCGGATTCATCTCCATCGACGTTGCTTCCTCCCTCCATGATGCGGGAGTAGTTCCTCCTCGGGGCTGAGGTTTCTACCAGTAGCTATGTGGTCAATTCTCTCTCCCATCATGTGATCTTCGTTGTGATCATAGGCTATGTTAATCTAGGGTGATCCCATGATATTTCCCCTTCCTCCATGTATTGGATTGATGTACTCACTTGTCTTTATCTAGTATAATCCCCGAGACCAAGGTGACAGCGGTCTATTGGACATGGATTAGAAGAATATTTTCATGAGTGATTTCCTCTTTTGTGTGTTGATTGAAGATTGAGAGTCTCTTGGTGCTTGTCTTTGACTATCCTTGAGATATGTTGTGGTGATTGTGGTACTCTCTTTGGATGGCCGCGGTGACATTGGGAAATCCATAGATTGAGATCTACGAACTTTGAGGTGTGCTTTTGTAGCCCTACATAATTCTCGTCCTCTCTTGACCACAAAGGAATGACCTCCGAGTGCGTCTCCATTGCATGTTTTATGGGAAATATCATGTGATTAGACTATGTCAATGTTGTTGGGAGTTGCCACTAGTGAAAGTATGAAGCCTAGGCCTTGTTTCCACCATTGCAATACCATTTGTGCTCACGTTTACCACTTTTTTGCTTGCTGCACTTATTATTACAGATTTATATTACTTTGCTTTGCCACTCCTATCATCCATATTTTACCATCTCTTCGCCGAACTAGTGCACCTATACAACTCCTAGTTGTATTAGGTGTGTTGGGGACACAAGAGACTTCTTGTATCTTGATTGCAGGGTTGCTTGAAAGGGGTACGTTCAACCTCCACTTCCCTGAGTCCGATAAACCTTGTGTTACTCACTTAAGGGAAATTTGCTGCTGTCCTACAAACCTCTGCTCTTGGAGGCCCAACACTGTCTACAGGAATAGAAGCGTGTAGTAGACATCAAGCTATTTCTGGCGCCGTTGCCGGGGAAGTGAGGTAAGTGAAGGTACCTTCTCTAGATCTTGCAATTAAATCTTTTTGTTTCTTGTTTTTATTTTCACTAGTTTTGCTTAATGGAAAACAACAAAAATATGAGAGAGCTTTATAAGCTCTACCTTGCTTTGGGACATGATGTGTTTGAAGAGAAAATTAAGAAACCTATGGAACTTTATTATTTGCATAACAATCATGATGGTGGTGATGTTATTAGTATGCTTTCTTTGAATATCAATATTGCTAATGACATGGAAAGCTCTAAGCTTGGGGATGACACGTTTGATGAACATGATATTTTTAGTCCCCCAACTTTTGAGGAGAAAATTTACTTTGATGATACTATGCCTCCTATATATGATGATTACAATGATGAATATGATATTTTCAGTCCACCTACTATTGAGGATAAAATTTATTATGATTATGATATGCCTCCTAAATACGATGATTACCATGATGGTTATGATAGTCTTACTCTCACTATTCCTAATAAGAAAGATTTTGCTTATATGAAGAGTAATGGCACTTTTATGCTTTTGGATCATGAAAATAATGCCTTATGTGATAGTTATATTGTTGAGTTCATCCATGATGCCACTGAAATTTATAATGAGAGAGAGAGACATGGTTCTAAATATCTTAATAATAAGAAGTTTCCTCTCTTTATGGTGAATATTTTGAAGTTATGCTTGTTTTGCCTTCCTATGCTAGTTGCTTTGTGCTTCAATGAATTATTCTATTGCAATATTCCTATGCATAGGAAGCATGTTAGGCTTAAATGTGTTTGGTATTTGCTTCTTGATGCTCTCTTTTGTTCTTCAACTCTTATTCCTACGAGGGCATCATTAAAGTCCTAAGCCTATCTTTATGGCTGTAAAGAAAGAGCTCTAGGGAGACAACCCTTGTTATCTTTGCTTTCAGTTTGTGCTTTCAGTTTTTAGTGGTCTTGATGTTTTTACTACTGTAGCAACATCATTGTATCTTTATTTTTCAGCTTTGTGCCAATTTTAGCCTCTGATTGCAAGAAAGTTCAAAAGTTGTGACATGCTGTCCAGAAAACAGATTCTGTCCTTGGACAGAAAAATTCGTATAAAATCACCAGATCATCTTTTTGATCTGAATTTTTTTGACAGCGTGCTCTATACAATTGACTTTCGAGCATCTGTTCTGAGTTTTTTGATTTGAGTTGCAGAAGTGCCCCGAAAAAATTGTTTACTACCTGCTGGTCTGTTTTTCACAGATTCTGTCCTGTTTTGCCTTTTCCTCGTTTTGCAAACCTTGAGCTTGCTTTTTCTTTGCAAAAACCGTTTGGCAATCTTGAGAAACAGTAGCTCTTCAAGATTATCTTTATTTCCAGTAGGGAAAAATTATTTTATTGTGGGTACTAACCTCGCTAATCAGATTATGATGAGTTATGTATGAAGGGAGTTTTCAAGTGTGCGAGGGAAGATGATAAAAGAAGATTCAGGAGGGTCAAACGCTCAAGCTTGGGGATGCCCCCGTGCACCCCCAAGAAATATTCAAGAAGACTCAAGCGTCTAAGCTTGGGGATGCCCCCGTGCATCCCCTTCTCCATCAACGATTATCAGTTCGTCTTTCGTTCCACTATATTTTAATCACTTCATGCATTATGTGCTATGCTTGGAGCGTCTTGCTTTTAGTTTCCTTTTTAGTTTTCTTTAGCTTTGCTTGCTGTTCATAACAAGTTGGATCCTAGCCTTCATTTCTTGGGAGAGAAACCCGCTCCACTCCACTGTAGAACACAACATAGGCTTGCATGCGTATCTTCTTGTGTGTGTTCTTTATCTTTTCATAGCTGTTGTTATGCTTAGCTCTTAGTTTTCATGCTTATCTTTTTAAGAGCTTTTGTTTCGGTTGTTGCTTCTGGAACTCTCTTGAGTTATCATGCTTATCTTGTTAAGAGAGTTGGCTTCTCTGGCACTGGTTGATATGTCTATGATAAAAATGCTATGTGCATAATGGTGCTTAGTAGTTCATGTTTTCTTATGGTTAGTCTCAAATAGCTGGGGGTTCTTAATGTGTTATTGAAGTACCAGCATGATTTGTTTGCCTATGATGTGGTATGGTTTAGTGATATCTTCCTCCAAGAATTTATTTTGATTGACTTGGCATATGCTCACGCATATTTAAGACTGTAAAGAAAGTCTATCAAGCCTTGATGATCTTTAATTTCTGAGTAGTGATATAACTTCCATGCCCGATTCAATGTTGCTTTGTCGCTTTGCATGATAATGGCCGTCATTGCTCTCTTAGTTGGTCGCTCCCAGTCTTTTGCTAGCCTTCACCTGTACTAAGCGGTCTGACTGCTTGTGCATCCAAAATCCTTGAAACCAGTTATGCCATATGAGTCCACCATACCTTCCTATATATGGTATTTACTTGCCACTCCTAACGAAGACTTTCTTATACCATCTCAAAATTATTCAAAAGCATTTCTCTTATGTGCCTCTGTTTTAGCTCATGAGGAAGTAGTAGGTAATTCATGATCTTCTTATATTGGACAAATGTTACCCCGGGATTGCATGTCTAATCTGCAAACCCCTAATACGAGGAGGAACTGGCATGAGTGCACCCGGCTCATAAAGGATAATACAACAAGCAAACCCTCCTTAACGCTTTGTTCATGAGAAATCAGAAAACTTTTGGCAGTGATAAACAAAGGAGATTAAGGGGATGTGATCGTCCCCGTGCGGGAGCCGTTCCTCAAAACTTGTCCAGTTTGAGAAGTGATTGGGTTGTCTACTAACATTCGTTGACGAAATATGCACCTCCCAAAATCATTTTTACCTCTGTTTTCAAAACCAAGAGCTCTGGTACATGTTTAGTCTTTGCTTCCAGCCACGGGTTTTCAACCTTGCCATCAAAATCTACGGTTCGAGAGTCTCCACCTTCTTTCTTCAAAGCACCAACTATTGAGAGCATGATTGTCATTCTGAGTGTAATGTGCATTGTCCCAAAGTACCATTGTCTTCTGCATGATTGTGATATCGCTTATTCTGAAATCATTGTATCTAGTCGTCACTTAAACTTCAGAGGTGCTCCTGCATTTATGTTTTGCTTCACTAAAGGGGGGCAAGCGAGGTATCACTTTGTCATGTTTGCACACCATGCTCACTACAAATCTATTGGGTGTTTCAGTATCATATTGTAAACTTTCAGTTCTTTGTGATATTCTCATGAGGTAACTTAATTACTAAAGATTCATTATCTCAATAAGCATTTGTCATGTGATTGTGAAAGACTCTTTGGTAGCATGTCACCACAGAAATTATGCTTGTTATCATTTACCTACTCGAGGACGAGCAGGAATTAAGCTTGGGGATGTTGATACGTCCAAAACGTATCTATAATTTCTGCTTGCTCCATGCTTCTTTTGTGTGATATTGCTATGATATTTATGCACTTCCATACACTTTTGATCATATTTGGACTAACCTATTAACTCAGTGCACCCCAGTGTCAGTTTCTGTTTTGTGCTGTTTTTTGTATTTCAGGTTTTCCCATTACTTAAATTGCCAGAAAGATTCCGGGAGAAATATATAAAAAATCAGCGCTCCAGAAGCTTCCACGCGCCAGAAGTGGGGCCAGAGGGGAGCCAGGGGCAGCCCAGGCGGCCAGCCCAGGCGGCCCCACCCCTGGCCGCCTAGGGGGGGGCGTCTGGGCCCCCCTCTCCGCTTCTGGTGACCCCCTTTGGCATATATTTACCTCCCATCGCGGAAACCCTGATTCCAGAACCCTTTTCTCCAGACGCAATTCCGATCTCCGCTGCCATCGCCACCAAGTTTCGGGGGACCAGAATTCCTGTGCCGGCATCCTGCCGGGACGGGGAAGTGCCCTCGGATTCATCTCCATCGACGTTGCTTCCTCCCACCATGATGCGGGAGTAGTTCCTCCTCGGGGCTGAGGTTTCTACCAGTAGCTATGTGGTCAATTCTCTCTCCCATGATGTGATCTTTGTTGTGATCATAGGCTATGTTAATCTAGGGTGATCCCATGATATTTCCCCTTCCTCCATGTATTGGATTGATGTACTCACTTGTCTTTATCTAGTATAATCCCTGAGACCAAGGTGACAGCGGTCTATTGGACATGGATTAGACGAATATTTTCATGAGTGATTTCCTCTTTTGTGTGTTGATTGAAGATTGAGAGTCTCTTGGTGCTTGTCTTTGACTATCCTTGAGATATGTTGTGGTGATTGTGGTACTCTCTTTGGATGGCCGCGGTGACATTGGGAAATCCATAGATTGAGATCTACAAACTTTGAGGTGTGCTTTTGTAGCCCTACATAATTCTCGTCCTCTCTTGACCACAAAGGAATGACCTCCGAGTGCGTCCCCATTGCATGTTTTATGGGAAATATCATGTGATTAGACTATGTCAATGTTGTTGGGAGTTGCCACTAGTGAAAGTATGAAGCCTAGGCCTTGTTTCCACCATTGCAATACCATTTGTGCTCACGTTTACCACTTGTTTGCTTGCTGCACTTTTTATTACAGATTTATATTACTTTGCTTTTCCACTCCTATCATCCATATTTTACCATCTCTTCGCCGAACTAGTGCACCTATACAACTCCTAGTTGTATTAGGTGTGTTGGGGACACAAGAGACTTCTTGTATCTTGATTGCAGGGTTGCTTGAAAGGGGTACGTTCAACCTCCACTTCCCTGAGTTCGATAAACCTTGGGTTACCTACTTAAGGGAAATTTGCTGCTGTCCTACAAACCTCTGCTCTTGGAGGCCCAACACTGTCTACAGGAATAGAAGCGTGTAGTAGACATCAAAGGACAATGCTCCACTCAAGTGGAGCCCACTTACACTAGACCCACACGCTTCTGAAGAACAAAGTGAAGGCCCTCAACCCCGTGAACAAGAACAAGGGCACGATCAACCTAATGGTGATGATGGTTCACCAAGTGATGCCCAAGATCAAGTTCACTCCTCCGAGCAACCTCAACATCAAGAACAAGTTCAAGATCAAGAGCAAGCTCATGACGGCGCTCTAGGCGATCAAGATGATGACCCTCAAGTTGACAATCATTTGCCTATTGAGGAAATTTTGGAGCGTCGTGCCGCCAAGATATCCTCCACTCTCAAGCATCAAGATCATGTGTTGCAGAACGTGCTTGGAAGCTTAAGAAAAGGGGTAACTACTCATAGACAATTAACAAACTTTTCTGAGCATCACGCGTTTGTTTCTTGTGTTGAACCCCAAAGGTACATGAAGTGCTCGAGGACTCGGATTGGTTTGAAGCCATGCATGATGAACGCAACAACTTGTCGGTGCAACAGACCCTGGGTCCATTGCCCCAAACTATGCACGGGCTCAAGGGCAAGTTTGCAGCACTAAGCACCAGATCAAGACATGAAGAGATAAACTCCTTGAGGAATCAGAGGACTGGTCAAGGAGATCAAGACAACCAAGACTAGCTAAAGATGCAAGACACCACCAGAAGAAGAACCATCCTTGCCGGGCATGCAAGCCTGGCGAGGAGCCAGATTCCACCGGCAGCAAACCACCAAGATCGCCCCGGCAGGCTTACCAGGGCACGCGGAGGTAAAACTCCACCTCGCAGCGACGTCCATCACTGATCAGTGCGGTGTCAAGCTCCAAGGTGGCTTAGTGGCTGCCTCTTGCTATGTGCCAGCCATTTTCTACCACAAGAACCACCAAATGACACCCGTCCAGGGACGCGTCAAGCAAGCAGGAGCGCAACTGGCAAAATAGTCTGGCAAGGCTTGCTGGACGAGCTGTGATGTGACACTAAGTGGTGCATTTAATGCACTCTGTCAGCTGCAGAGTTAGGAATGATAGCATTGTTTGCTATCTAATCAACTCGGAAAGACTAATTTGCCACTGTGGTGACCCCTTAACCTATAAAAGGAGGCCCATGGCAACCGTAGACAGTATTTGGCCATCTGAACCCGTACACACTCATACGCGCGACCGCTCTCACCCCAAGGCAACCCTGCAGGGCTAGAGCGGCGCGTCCATTTTCCACCATTCCATAATCAATCCAACAAATCAGGAGTATGGTATTACACCTCGCAGCGGCCCAAACCTGGGTAAAAACTGCCCGTGTGATCCCCGACGTGCTGCTCCACGCTTCTCCACTCTTTGTGCAACGTGCCCATCCCCCTACCGAACTAAAAGGGACCTCTGTCCCATAGGTGGTCGTGGTTATCCCGCGACATCTTTGGCACAACAGGTAGGGGGAGCGCTTGTGTGAACCCGAGAGCGTAAACAATGCGTCATCTTCATCGCCAGCTTCGCCTTCTTCGGCTCCATCAACCATGGAGCCTAAGAAAAAGTCCTGTGCTGCGGCCCATCCGTCCTCCTCAAAGGCCCCACCGCCCGTGTTCGCTGACACCGCGGGGCAAGTGGGGGTGCACAGAAACACGGGCGTGGCGGGAGACGTGGTCGACGCAGGCGGCATCATCACCGCCTGTCCCGCAGCTGAAGTGGGGGCCTGAAATATTGGAGAAGAGCAGCACCAACAACACCCTAGAGGCAACGTTCCACGAGGTACAGACGGAGAGGTCATTCCTTATGTGCATCCTCGTTCGGCCGACAGGCATAGCCTCGGCGGTGCCACTCGCTCTGGGGCAACTCGCGACTCTCCGGCCGCCCCCGCTGCGGGCGCGACCTTGGAGCTTGCGCCACCCCAGGGCGGGTGGACCCGGCTGCTGCGCCCAACGGAATCGTTGGCCCTCAAGCGCCTCCGCCTCGTCACCACGCGACTGGCTCTCAGGGACGAGGGCATGTCATGATAGCTACTGGCACCACCAGGAGCCGGGCGACCCTGTGCTCCACGTCATCATTACTCCCAAGAACTGCTTCACAGGCTATGGCACGGGCCCAGCTGCTGCTGAAATTTCTACCGGTAGTCGACCAGATGGATTAGTGGTGAGCTACCATCCAAAGTCTGATTGGTTTCCCCGATGCAGAGAGATCACGACAGGCTAACCCGTCGCGGCCTCCCCAAGCAACAGCGACGGCTCACGGTGCTGGTTGCATCGAAGGTGCCTCACCCACAGTGCAGTCTCCGCCACGACCACCAGCACTGGGCCACGCGTCCAGGAGCCCGACGACGTCTCGATGGCTTCGTCGGACCCATGAGCGCATCAAGGCTAACAACAAGCCCTGGAGGGCAGGCAGAGGGAGCATGCTCGCATCACCATCGAGCAACACCGCGACGACCTCTGCCAGCCCGACGGGGGTGGGTACTTGCCTTTCGAGGCGAGGTGCCCTACCTTCACCTGTGAGCTGCGGCAAGTCCGTTGGCCATCCGCTCGCATGTTCAAGCCCGCGATTTTAGAGAAGTACGATGGGAAGCTGAACCCGACAGAGTTCTTGAGCATCTACACCATCGTTGTTCAAGCTGCCGGAGGAAGAGATGAAAAGGTATTCGCCAACTACTTTCCGTTAGCACTCAAGCCCAATGTGAGATCCTGGCTGATGCATCTGCCGGAGAACTCCATTTCATCTTAGGTTGACCTGTGCCATGAGTTCGTTGGCGCCTTCACGGGCGGCCACCAAGAACCAGGGAGGCCCAGCGATTAGCAGTTGCTCCCACAGAAGAAAGGAGAGACTCTACGAAAGTACATGCAGATGTTTAGTCGAGTCCACAGAAACATACCAGACATCCACCCGGTAGCAGTGATAGCAGCCTTCCAGTCTAATGTGCGTAATTGCCAGATACGTTTGGAGATGAATGTACGGTTGCCCAAGACTGTGAAGGAGCTTTACACCTTGGTGGACAAGTGTGCTCGAGTGGAGGAGGGGAGGAAACTCCCTAGGTAAGAGGATGGTGTCGAGATCGATTCAGAGGATGACGACGAGACCACCATCCAGAAGAAGAAGAGCAAGAAACGCAGTAAGAAGCATAAGGATAAGACAATGATGATAGTTGAAGGATCAAGCACACCTAGTACCGATAAGAAGGCAAAAGTTGAGGCCCCTGTCAAGGAGCCTGCCCCATGCAATGATTGTCGGGAGGCCGCATCCGCCGACAAGGCCGAGAAGAGTGATAGCCCTTACTGCAAAATCCACCGGACTAATGGCCATGATCTCCAAGAATGCCATCAAGTTGAGCAGCTTGTCAAGAAACAGAAGGCTGAGTATGAGAAAAGAGATAAGGAAAAAGGTCAGAATGGCACTGGGGGAATGGGTCGGAGCGGTGGAGCAAACTGCCCCGACAAGGGTTTTAGGAACAAAGGGAAACCCGCCAGGGGCCACGAGAAGGAGAATTACAATGAGGAAATTGATGGAGGGGATGAAGAGGAAACCAGCGAGCAGGAATTCCAAAAAGCCACTGGCGCTCTGTGCATTGATGGGGGTGCGTCTCTGCACTCCTCCCGCCGCCAACTTAAGCAGTGGCCACGTGAAGTCAATGCCATGGAGCCGGCAGCAGAGTTCCAGAAGCCGCTCAAGTGGTCCCACCAACAATTCGCACTACTGTGGTAGGGTGCCTGCCTTTGTTGGTCTCGCCAACAATTCGCAACCTCAAAGTGAAAAAGATGTTGGTTGACGGTGGGGCCGGGTTGAATCTGATTTCCTCGAAGGTCATCAACAGACTCCAGATATCAGAGGTTGAGGTTACCGGCACGTTTCAAGGAGTTAATCCCGGCAGGAGCCATCCCAAGGGAAAGATTACGTTGCCGATTACGTTTGGGGGAGAATTGAACTACATGACAGAGAAGGTTGTGTTTTATGTGGTCGATCTCCCCCTGCCATATAATGGAATCCTTACACGACCAGCTCTGGCTAAGTTCATGGCAGCATCCCACCATGCTTACAATATCTTGAAGATGCCAGGGCCCATGGAAGTCCTATCTATTCCATCAGATGAGAAAGGCGCAATCATTTGTGTAGATAAGATGTACATGGATGCAGTTGCAGCAGAGGCCACTGGTCCCGCCAAGGAAAGCAAGAGAAAGAAGAAAACTGTTCAAAGCCCCGGTAAGGGACCCGGAAAGCCCTCCGTTCTAGAATATGTTCTGCCTATAGATGATTCACCGGAGAGCTCCAACAGTAAGAGGTCCAAAGTTGCTGCACCTGCTGTGAAAAAGGTCCCGGCAGGGCTGAATGGTGCTGATGGTACTAAGGGAGTCCTGTATTCAGGGGTCCTCAGGCGTCCGGGTCGATGAAGCTGGGCCGTATTGATGGGCCACAAAAGTAGAAGCAGAAGACTCTCCCCCGTATTCGGTCAGGACTCCTATGTACGTAGAAAGGCAAGCGTAGAGTCCGGATGTATCTATTACTTCTTCCCCAAGTCACCCTTGTAACCCTAGACCCTCTGTGGCGTGTATATAAGCCAGGGGGTTTAGTCCGTAGAGGCTAACAGTAGAATCATAACATCCTCATAGGCTAGACTCTAGGGTTTAGCCATTACGATCTCGAGGTAGATCAACTCTTGTAATTATATTCATCCAGATTAATATAGCAGGAAGTAGGGTCTTACCTCGATCGAGAGGGCCTGAACCTGGATAAACATCGTGTCCCCAGTCTCCTGTTACCATCGATCCTCTAAACGCATAGCTTGCCCCCCCCCCTACCCGAGATCTGTCGGTTTTGACACCGACAATGGTGCTTTCATTGAGAGCTCCGTTGTGCGCTCGCGATGAGCGATCGACGGCTCATCTCGTCATCAGCGACGGGATCACCCTCAGAAACAACTTGGCCATCCGCCAGGTTCTCCAGCTCGGCGGTTTCGCTGTCTGCGCCCGCGTGGCCTCAGGGCCGGCCGCACTCCCTGTGGTCATCGAGCACCACCCTTATATTGACTTCGGCCACTCCGATGACGCAACCTTGGCAGATCTCTCGCCTTTAAACGAGCTGCTGGATTGCATCGCCACCCTGGGCTGTCATCCCCAGGAGATCAGATCAGACCTAAATCCGGTCATGATGAGATCAATCCCATCCCGATCACTCATCTAGTGGCAGCAGTCGAGGACGGAGCCGTAGAGACTCCCCCTCTTGAGACGGAGACCGTCACAGTTTGGATCTCTGAATCCATCGAGCCAAACACACCTCTTCCGGGTGGCACTTTGTGTTTTTTGAGCTCTCAGATTGACGTCGGGCCCACGGAACAATCAGATCCTGCTGATCCCGAATCATCCACATCAGAGGTTGTCAAAACCCCGAATACCACTTTTGGTCGGGACTCAAAATTACCAATGCCCACCCACCTCGGGAAAAACTCTCCAAGTAAATCCAAATTCTCGGACAGAGATGATCTCGCGAACAAACATCAAGAGCCCAAGGAAACGGTCAACCACTTCTGGGCCAGATTCCTGCTTGTCAAGAACAAGATTAAGGGCTGCTGCGACGACGAGGCGGTCTCCCTATTTTACCGCAACTGTACGGACGAGGGAGTCTTGAATGCCCTCAACCGACGTTGTGTTTTGAGTTTCACAGAACTGTCGCATTTAGTACGAAAGTACCGCGCGATGGAAAACACTTGGATAGCCTAGAATACACCTCTCAAACAGTTCATATTCGGACAACACAATGTTAAGGCTAAACAGACATACCCTAGCAGGTCATTCGATAATATGCCTATTGGCAAGAAGAACAAACCTTTTTCAGGGCGCATGTCCGTACTGGACAAACTGCTCGATAAACCTTGCCAAATACACGCAGCCCCGGATAGTATCCCAAACCACTGCCTTAGGGCATGTTGGGTACTCCGATAGGTAGCAAAAAGCGGTGCAGCAATCCTTGCCACCGCAGTATCAGGGGAGAAAGACATCTGTGTTTTCACTGTCTTCGAGACGTTCTCCTCAAATAACCGCCGCAAGAGAGCGAATCACGAACTTGCCGAGGTCTACCAAATTAGCTCTGCAAGCCCATGGAGCGACACGGCAATTAGTTTTTCTGCCGAAGACGCACCTCGAGTCTGGCCGATCCGAGCAATTGCAGCTCTTGTACTAGACCCAATAGTAGACGGCTTTTGCCTCACTAAAGTACTTATAGATGTAGGAAGCGGACCAAACCTCATTTACGAGGAAACGCTTGCAAAAATGCAGGTTGACAAATCCCGCATTGAGCACACTAACACAACCTTCAGAGGAATTATACCTAGCCGATATGCCCGGTGTTCAGGAAGCATTAAGTTCGACATAGTATTCAGCACATTCGATAACTACAGGACGGATGAACTACTCTTCCACATTGTTCCCTTCAATAGCGGACACCACGCCATTTTAGGACAGGACGCTTTTTTCATGCTTTCAAGCCATACCCCATTATGGGTTGGAATTCCATCACGTAGCCTGGATAATAACCAGGCCGCTGACGTACTCGCTCGTATGGGCGCTAAACATGACCCCGTACCGCCTAATACCTTCGTGAAAAGGCTATTTAAGCCATCCGTAACATGGCAGGATGCGGGCGGCGATACAGATTCGGATCTGAACACACCCCCGAACAAACTTAACCCAGACGTCATCGGAGACCCAGGCATGGAGATAACTTCTTCGGCTCACAATATCATGGCTGTCATAGCATCCTGGACAGAGCCCTTCCTAGCTTACCTTAAAAGGCAGGAGCTCCCCGATGACCAAAATGAGGCCCACCGCATAGTCCGGCGTTCTAAAGCCTACAAAGTTCACAAAGGTGAACTATATAAGAAAAGCACTACTTGTGTTCTACAAGGGTGCATCTCCGAAGAGGAGGGAAGGCAAATTCTCACTGAAATACACGCTGGAATGGGCGACCACTATGCCGCAGCCCGGGCGCTCGTAGGCAAAGCTTTCCGAGCTGGTTTTTTCTGGCCCACTACCCGAGCAGATGCCCAGACCTTAGTCCAACATTGCATTGGCTGCTAGCTCTTTGAAAATCAAAGTCACATGCCTCCCACCGCTTTGAGAACAATCCCCATTACTTGGCCTTTTGCGGTCTGGGGGCTCGATATGGTCGGACCTCTTAAAGGGGGAAGCCATAAAAAGAAATACTTGCTGGTGATGGTAGATAAATTCACTAAATGGATAGAAGCCAAGCCTGGTAAAAACAGCTGAGGCAGGGCTAGTGATAGATTTTATACCCGGTGTAGTACACAGTTATGGTGTTCCGCACAGTATTATCATAGATAATGGCACCAACTTTACAGCTGACGAGGTAAAAAATTGGTGCGCAAAGTTAGGTATTAAACTTGATTATGCTTCTGTGTACCATCCTCAAACAAACGGTCTAGTCGAAAGAGCCAATGGTCTGATAATGAGCGGCATTAAACCCCAACTAGTGCGCTCCCTACGGGAGTCTGATAAACACTGGATCGAAGAGCTTGACTCCGTACTCTGGGGGCTGCGGACAACACCTAATCGAACGACCGGATACACACCTTTCTTCATGGTGTACGACGCAGAGGCTGTTCTGCCATGTGACATTATTCATGACTCACCTCAAGTGCGCATGTACGGGGAGAGAGAAGCAGAGCTAGATTGGCAGGACGACCTAGATGGACTTGAAGAGGAGCGTGATACAGCGCAGGCCTGTTCGACATTTTATCAACAACAGGCCAGGCAATACCAGAGCAGAGAAGTGCGGGCCAAGACAAACAATGTTGGCGAACTCGTTTTACGCATCCCAGAGAAGAAGAAGGACAAGCTCAAACCAAAATGGGAGGGCCCCTTCATTATCGACGAAGTACTCATCGGTGGAGCCTATCGCCTTCGGAATGCACAAGACAACCGCCTTGAGCCGAACCCGTGGAACGCTGCCAGGCTCCGACGATTCTATGGATAGTTCGGTAGCAAGTATTCGGCTAACCCGAATTGCCACATGATAAGTGCATATTCGAATGTATCTACCTCAAATATACTTGGGGGATTCTTTAACGAAGCCCATTACGGAAAAATATTCTTGCTTAAAATGTCGTCTGTTTCTATAGTCCTTCCTTGCCATTATATGCACTAATATGACTTAAGTTCTTGCCAAGCTGGGTTGCCTGGCTCCTATGCTTACCCCTATGTTTCCGATTGTTCGACTAGGGCATAAAGGGAGCACCTCTCTGATTGTTACAACCGGTTAATCCAAACATGTACCTCAGACTGGGTGAAGCCGAAAGCTAGCGCTCTTATGGGAATAACCGGTCGACGGATACACGACATAACGCTTTAACACATACATTTTAATAATCACATGACATGGCGTCCTACAATCCTTTTTTACAGGATCAAAAGCCTAGGCTTGCATATATGCGCATGCCGGCCCAGGGAAAGGAACCCTTAACGGAACTATTCTCTCTGGAAGATGTTTCTTACGTTAAACAGTAATATAACATAACTCCCCGAATACAGTTTGTCTGTTCAAGCAATTATGACTGGATTGCCTGGTTTCCGAACATACCATGTGTTTACCACATGTATAGTGTTCATAAGCACTCCAACCTTTGGGTTTATGGAGATTAAAGCGGAAGGTCGGCCATGACAACCTTTTTATAATTTCGGCCGGAGATAAGTTTGATGTTAGAAGTACATTGATACATAGAATCAAACGATTACTCTTTCTCTATTCCCTCTATAAGGTTGTCTAGTCTATAGTCCTGTTGGGAAAACTTGGTAGCTGTCTCCACTTGGTCATATACCAAGCTCACGGGGATTTCTTGTCCATCCAATCCTTGAGGTCCCACGCGGGCCATATGATTCGGATCAAGACGGGTGTAGCGTGTCTTCACCATGGCCCAGGCTTCTCGAGCACCCATGCGACATGCTGACGCTTTCCATAGTTCAAAGCAGCGTCGAGCCCCTTTGAACAGGTCCGCCAAGTCCTCCATAGTTTCTGGAGGGGAATCGCCCGGACATAAAGCCTTGGCCATATTCTTCATGGCCTTCCGAGCTCGCTCATGGACCCTGGAAAGCTCTTGCAGCACGTCACCCTCAAAGCCGGACACTTCCCTTTCAGGCTGCCCAGTTAACAAACCTACAGGAACAGTTTTATGAAATTTTTTCAAAATAAGGGACTATAAGGAGAGCTAGGTATAAGGGACATACTAAACATGCCGCCTTTTAGCCTCCAGTTCTCTTCCATGGCACTTGAGAGTTGGGCTCTTACGTCCTTTAGCTCCTGTTCTAGCCTAACATTTTTATCCTGTGCTTGGTTTCTTTTATCTATGGCTTGCGTCAATACACGCTTACCAGCAGCTGTTTCCCCTTCGGCAATTTTTTTGTCCGCCAAAGCAGCCCTTAGCTCCCTCTTCATTTGGTCGGTCGGCCCTATTGCTTAACGACTCAGTGATCATCCCAAATATCATATTCTCCGGACACCATTGTTCTTACCGCCAGCATCCTTTCCGGATTTCTTCGAATTTTCCAATTTGGTGGTAACAGTCGTGAGCTGGGTCTGACACTCTTCCAGCTCCTTGGATAAGGAGTTATTCTTTTCCTGAAGCACCTGCAAAAACACAACAATCCTCAAAAGTTGTACCATCAGCTTTAAGTCTCGGGGGCTACTGGCATGGGAACATCAAAATGTACACTTACCCGCATATCTTTTGAAAGCCGATGAGTGGCTCCAGCGAGTCCGTCTTGAGCGACTGGGATATAAGCATCTGCAGAGCTGAGGGTGTTAAACGCCTCCTCAGAAAAAGCTGGGTCACGCATGGCTGCTTTTCGCCACTGGTGAACCATCGCAACCTCCACTTCGGAATTAGTAACTAACATTCCATCTGAATCCTTTTGAAGGGGACAATCCAGCACTGAATCCGTATTAACCCTTGACGGGCCGAATGCCGGATTGGCTGGAGCTTGATCTGCAGGATTTTCGGAAATAGTCTGGTGTGTGTTCCTCCTAAAAGGAAAAACAAAGTGGAAAGTTGTAATACCGACTTCACCACCCAGCGTGTGTCAAAACAAACATACCTCTTGGAAGGTTCGGTGGTGCTCTCGGTCCTCTTTCGCTTCAAGGCCTCACCCGATGCATGTGTCGCCCTCTGGGATGATGGTCTTTGCACAGTTCGGCGTGAGGAGCGCCGCCTCTTTTGAGCATGGAAAAGTGCGGTGGGTAAGGCACACTGCGAATCTTCTCGATATGTCCTAGGTACTTACGTGAGAAGAAGGAATGAGGCTAGGGTAATCGGCTACAATATCCACCATGGCGCCCTCACGACAGGCTTGATAGAAGACTCCCTCTTCTAGCTCTATGCCTATGTCCGGATCTTCACCATATCCGAGGCCCGCGTTTCGGAGTCGGTCCTCTGGCTGTGGGGCGGGACTATTAATCCCCTCGATCACCTTCCTCCACTCCTCTTGGGAAAAACCGAATTCAGTTCGGTCAATACATCATAACAAAGAAAATGGGCGAATATAGCGGTCACGAGAGAGACTTACCCAGTCAGGAGGATTGTACATAGAAAAACCCTCCCGGCACTTCAAACGAATGAAGTCTTGCTTCTCTCTCTTATAAAGACCTTCCAGGATGACGACAAGAGCGTCAGGGTCGTCCGGACCCGGGCGTAAGCAGCATGAGGCATCATTCAGGCCATTATAATGCCACATTGGAAATCCCATAGCTTGGAGCGGCTGCACGCATCGCTTTATTGAAATCGCCATCACTTCAATTATAGAGAGCCCCGAACTGGCGAGCAATTGGATCTTGCCGGCCAGTCTGCTAACCTCCGCTCTCTCTTCTTCTAAGGGACTGCGGGACACCAGTTGAAAAGCTTCATTTGAGGAGCATTGGAATATTTTGGGAGGCCTTGCCGAACTGGATCCGACAGGGCAACGTCCTCAATATAAAACCACTCCGAAGGCCACTCTTCGGATGCCTTCATTGGAGTACCGGGCAGGGAGCCTGTCCCTGCTATGCGCCATACTTCGGCGCCACCAAATTTAAATATGGATCCCTTTTCCGAGCGAGGGACAAGGCAGAAGAACTTTCGCCACAGCTCAAAGTGAGGCTCGCAACCCAAGAATAGTTCGCATAAAGCGACAAATCCCGCAATATGCAGGATAGACCCCGGCATGAGATCAAGCAATTGAAGACCATAGAACTCCAGGAGCCCCCTAAGGAAGGGGTGGACGGGAAAACCTACGCCTCTTAGAAGGAAGGGGACAATAAATTCCCGCTCTCCATCGGAGGGGCTGGGAAAGCTCCCCGCCAGGCCTTGATTGTCGATGGAAGTTAGTCCGGCCCGGACGGGGACTAGATCCTCGGGAGGGAGATATCCCTGCGCTTGAAGCGTTCTCAGGTGCGCATGGGATACTGAACAACTTTTCCAATCACTTGCTCGAGGGCCGTGAGAGCGTGAGGAAGAGCTTGGGACGCTGGCCATGTTTGAAGATTTTTTGCAGGCACTAGGGATTCTTCCGCGTGGAATGGAATGGAGAGGCAACTGAGATCTAATCTCTTATATAGGCGCCTTCCCTACATAGTCAAGGGGGTTAATTGTATAAATACCCAGATGGTTCGCATTCGTTGGACACGTGGAAGCCAAGGTGACGGCGGTGAGGAATCGACATAATACGATATTAAAAGAAGCCAAACTATCATCCAGGAGGACTCACCTTGCAAGACCGAAGACATGAAGCCGGGCACAATCTCGTCCTTGAAGACAAGTCCGGGGGCTACTGAGGGAGTCCTGTATTCAGGGGTCCTCAGGCGTCCGGGTCGATGAAGTTGGGCCATATTGATGGGTCATGAAAGTAGAAGCAGAAGACTCTCCCCCGTATTCGGTCAGGACTCCTATGTACGTAGAAAGGCAATCATAGAGTCCAGATGTATCTATTACTTCCTCCCCAAGTCACCCACGTAACTCTAGACCCTCTCTGGCGTGTATATAAGCCAAGGGGTTTAGTCTGTAGAGGTTAACAACAGAATCATAACATCCGCATAGGCTAGACTCTAGGGTTTAGCCATTACGATCTCGAGGTAGATCAACTCTTGTAATCATATTCATCACATTAATATAGTAGGAGGTAGGGTTTTACCTCGATCGGGAGGGCTTGAACCTGGGTAAACATCATGTCCCCAGTCTCCTATTACCATTGATCCTCTAAACGCATAGCTTGGGCCCCCTACCCGAGATCTTTCGAGTTTGACACCGACGGGTACCTTTACCATCAGTGCCACCCTCGACGACAAATAGGAAAGCACGCTCATTGCCTTCCTGTGGGCGAATATCGACATGTTTGCCTGGTAACCATTTGACATCCCCGATGTTCCGAGGGATGTAATCGAGCACTACCTTGCTGTTTGCCCACTTGCCCGACCTGTCAAGCAGAAAGTCCGGAAGCAAGCCCTGGAACGGGAGCAGTTCATTGTCGAGGAGATCAAGAAACTTGAAGCAGCTATTCTGGTCAGAGGAGTACTACACCCAACCTAGTTGGCAAATCCAGTGGTTGTGCGCAAGGCCAATGGAAAGTGGAGGTTGTGCATAGATTTCACTAATCTGAACAAGGCTTGCACGAAGGATCGGCCATATAGTGGAATCCACCTCAGATTGTGATCTGCTTTCTTTTTTGGACGCATATTCTAGATATCATCAAATCTTCATGTCCAAAAAAGATGAAGAGAAGACCTCATTCATCACCCCATGTGGTACCTACTGCTTTGTGCGTATGCCTTTTGGGTTGAAGAGTGCTGGATCTACCTTCACAAGAGCTATCCAGATTGGTTTTGAGCCACAACTGCATAGGAATATTGAAGCATATATGGATGACATTGTGGTCAAAACTAAGGACAAGTCAACCCTCATCCATTATTTAGAAGAGACGTTTGCCAATTTTTACAAGATCAACTTGAAGATAAATTCAAAGAAGTGCGTGTTTGGTGTTCCCTCCGGCAAGCTGCTTGGTTTCTTTTTATATCACTATGGTATAGAAGCCAGCCCTGACAAGATCAAAGCTATCGAGCAGATCCCGGCACCAAGTACAGTGAAGGATGCCACACGTCTAACTGGATGCGTTGCCGTACTAAGCAGGTTCATCTCCAAGTCTGCCGAGCGTGCCTTGCTGATACGTCTCCAACGTATCTATAATTTTTTATTGTTCCATGCTATTATTTATGATATTTTCGATGTTTAATGGGCTTTGTTATACACTTTTATATTATTTTTGGGACTAACCTATTAACCGAAAGGCCCAGTCCATATTGCTGTTTTTTTGCCTATTTCAGGGTTCTACAGAAAAAGAATATCAAATGGAGTCCAAATGAAATGAAACCTTCGGGAGAGATATTTTTGGAGCGATATCTTCACGGGAGACTTGAGAACCACGAAATAGGGCTGACTTGGCGTCCACGAGGGTGGGGGGGGCGCGCCCCCCTACAGGGCGCGCCCCCTACCTCGTGGGCCCCACATTTGGCCTCCGGTGCCCTCCTTCCTCCTATATATACCTATGTACCCCGAAAACATCAGACACGGAGAGAAAACCCTAATTCCACCGCCGCAACCTTCTGTTCCCGTGAGATCCCATCTTGGGGCCTGTTCCGGAGCTCCGCCGGAGGGGGGATCTATCACGGAGTTGTGAGTAGTTTACCACAGACCTTCGGGTCCATAGTTAGTACCTAGATGGCTTCTTCTCTCTCTTTGGATCTCAATACCAAGTTCTCCCCGGTCTTTGAGGAGATCTATTTGATGTATTCTCTTTTTGCGGTGTGTTTGTCGAGATCCGATGAATTGTGGGTTTATGATCAAGATTATCTATGAGAAATATTTGGTTCTTTTATGAATTCTTTTATGTATGATTATAATATCCTTGCAAGTCTCTTCGAATTATCGGTTTGGTTTGGCCTACTAGATCTATAATTCTTGCAATGGGAGAAGTGCTTGGCTTTGGGTTCAATCTTGCGGTGTCCTTTCCCAGTGACGGTAGGGGCAGCAAGGCACGTATTGTATTGTTGCCATCGAGGATAAAAAGATGGGGTTTATATCATATTGCTTGAGTTTATCCCTCTACATCATGTCATCTTGCTTAAGGCGTTACTCCGTTCTTATGAACTTAATACTCTAGATGCATGCTGGATAGCGGCCGATGTGTGGAGTAATTGTAGTAGATGCAGAATCGTTTAGGTCTACTTGTCACGGACGTGATGCCTATATATAATGATCATGCCTAGATATTCTCATAATTATTCGCTTTTCTATCAATTGCTCGACAGTAATTTGTTCACCCACCGTAGAAATCTGCCATCATGAGAGAAGCCACTTGTGAAACCTATGGCCCCCGGGTCTATTCTCAACATATCAATCTACAATCTACTTTACTTTTCTGTTTTTACTTTCTGTTCTTATATCCAAAAATACCAAAAATATCAAACTATCTGAAAGATCGTGGATGTCGCCTAGAGGGGGGGGGGGGTGAATAGGCGCTTTAAAATAATTACGGTTTAGGCTTGAACAAATGCGGAATAAACCTAGCGGTTAATTTGTCAAGCACAAAACCTACAACAACTAGGCTCACCTATGTGCACCAACAACTTATGCTAAGCAAGATAAACAACTAGGTGATAGCAAGGTATATGACAACAAACAATATATCTATCACAAAGTATAGTGCATAAGTAAAGGGCTCGGGTAAGAGATAACCGAGGCACGCGGAGACGACGATGTATCCCGAAGTTCACACCCTTGCGGATGCTAATCTCTGTTTGGAGCGGTGTGGAGGCACAATGCTCCCCAAGAAGCCACTAGGGCCACCGTAATCTCCTCAGGCCCTCGCACAATGCAAGATGCCGTGATTCCACTAAGGGACCCTTGAGGGCGGTCACCGAACCCGTACAAATGGCGACCCTTGGGGGCGGTCACCGAACCCGTACACTTTGGCAACCCTTGGGGGAGGTCACCGATACCCGTCAAATTGCTCGGGGTGATCTCCACAACCTAATTGGAGACCCCGACGCTTGCCCGGAGCTTTACACCACAATGATTGAGCTCCGAACACCAAGGTTGGGGCTATCTCCCCAACGACACCACGAAGCTTCACCACAATGGAATATGGCTTCGAGGTGACCACAACCGTCTAGGGCGCCCAAGCACCCAAGAGGAACAAGCTCAAGGGTACCAAGCACCCAAGAGTAATAAGCTTCTGAACTTCACTTCCACGTATCACCGTGGAGAACTCAAACCGATGCACCAAATGCAATGGCAAGGGCACACGGAGTGCCCAAGTCCTTCTCACCCAAATCCCACCAAAGCAACTAATGCTAGGGAGGGAAATGAGAGGAAGAACAAGAAGGAGAACACCAAGAACTCCAAGATCAAGATCCAAGGGGTTCCCCTCACTTCGAGGAGAAAGTGATTGGTGGAAATGTGGATCTAGATCTCCTCTCTCTTTTCCCCCAAAAACTAGCAAGAATCCATGGAGGGATTGAGAGATAGCAAGCTCGAAGAAGGTCAACAATGGGGGAAGAACACGAGCTCAAAAGATTAGGTTCATTGGGGAAGAAGACCCCCTTTTATAGGTGGGAAAAAATCCAACCGTTATGCTCACAGCCCGCACAAAGCGGTACTACCGCTCCAGGAGCGGTACTACCGCCCTAGCGGTATAACACCTTTGAAAACCAACAGCGAGGAGGCAAAAAGGCCAGAAGAACCGTCGGAGCGGTAGTACCGCTTGACCTCACGGTACTACCGCTAGGGGTTGCGGTAGTACTGCTAAGGGTAACGGTACTACTGCTTGCGAGCGGTACTAAAAAATTACATCCGTGCCTACCACCGCTGGACTTGTGACGAATTTTTGGTCCCGAGGGGAAGTAGCCGCGGTAGTACTGCTCCAAGCGGTAGTATCGCTCCCGAAAGCGGTAGTAAAAAATTACTTCCGCTCCTACCCGCGGTAGTACCGCTGCAGCCTTTTCAGTACACCAAAACGACAATAACTTTTGCATACGGACTCCGAATTCGATGAAACCAAGTTTGTTGGAAAGCTATCGACAAGGGCTAACACAATCTTTATAGAAAAACCAATAAGAAGAAAATTAGAAAAGGCCCATAAGAAAATGGTGAGAACCCTTCCTCAGATAAGACCGGTAAAACACCCAACACCAAAAACATCATAGAAGACACATGTGAACTCCGTTTTCGATGAACTCAAGCTTGTCATCAAGATGACCATAAGCTCTAAGACTCACAAAGAGAACCAAACAAGAACCAAGAAACATGATGCAAGGATGCAATGGTTTGAGCTCTCTACTAACGATACGATCAAGCTACCAACTTGAGAGCCCCCCTTGATAGTACGGCAAACGATCCTATAACCCGGTCTCCCAACTACCACCATGAGACCGGTAAAATATAAAACCTATCAAGGGCAAACCTTTGCTTTGCACAAAGTCCACTTGAGCTAGATGTATACGATCTTGACTTCCTCAAGTTCTACCACCTTTCTTGATTGCGTTGTCTCGGTGAAGACTAGTAGATTGCTCCCCCATACTCCTCTATGGGTGAGCCACTCTTCGGCATATCTTCACAAGTCCATTGTCACGACAATGGACGGCAAGCTTCAAGCACTTGATTTCTTCATGATGCTCCACTTGAACTTGCACACCGCAACCTAACCCCACAAAGAACTCTCACGAAGACCATGGGTTAGTACACAAAGCGTGATTGGCTTACCATACCATAGGATTGCTTGATCCCTCTCGGTACATCTTCTACGCTTTGTGTGTTGATCAACTTGATTCACTCCTTCACTTAGTCTTGATCAACCTTGAATCTTTCCAACTCTTCATTTGTATGATGTCTTGAAGGTAAACATGAATGATAACACACTCTTCTTCTTCAAGACATGCTTGCAATAAGCTCAACACTCACAAGACCAATCTTTGGATAATTCCTTAATAGCACCTTGGTCATCACAAACTCTCCTTGAAACCAACAAATGAACTCCAAGAAAAGCCTATGGACAAACCCATCAAATATAACTCAAGGAAACCATTAGTCCATAGAGATTGTCATCAATTACCAAAACCAAACATGGGGGCACCGCATGTTCTTTCAATCTCCCCCATTTTGGTAATTGATGACAATCACTTTCAAGAGAGTTTATATAAGGAATTATGCATCACCATACCATGCAACAATAATGTATGCGCATGAGATGCAAAAGCTTAGGAACAAAACCAAAGCAAGAAGAGCGAAGAGACAACTCTCTAAACTTCCTCACAAAACTAAACTCTCTGAAACTTCTCCCCCATTGGCATCGATTGCCAAAATGGGCGAAAAACTTAGAAGGTCAATATAAATTGTGTTCCTCCATAAATTATGTATTCCTCAAAATAGAGAGTGGAATGCAATACATATATCCAACTGTAAATACTTGGAGGAAGACAAACTATATTGAGGCCCAAAGATTGCAAAAGAATGATATGCCACAAAGGCATAACAAAGGGAGAAAAACACGCAATCAAGCAATCAAAGGATACCAATTGAATTAAGCTATCAAAAGATACCAATTGACCCAACTAGACCAATGATCCTACATGCCAAATGAATAAAAGATATTATGTTAAGAGCAAATGAGTGTTCTAGAGAAACTAGAGAAGCTCCCCATGATTTGTGCACAATTTAGTTTTGTATCTGGATACAACGAGCACAAAATAGGATCGTCGCTCCCCCAAGATCAATAGAACTCACGACATAGCAACCGATTTTTCTAAAGACACTGGTGAAGCTCCCCATAATTTGTGCACTCCTTAGAAAATTTTCATTAGGATACCAAGTGCACAAAATAGGATCATCACTCCCCCAAAATCAATAGAAACTCACACCAAGTGCAAGTGAGCATGAAGGTAACAAAGCCTAGCACTTGCAACAAACAAATGGTTGAGCAACATATAAAAGAGACAACTTAAGAGTATGCTCAACCAAAATGATGTGTGTGAGTCATGGCAAAGCACTTGAGAAGACTAATGTATGGATGAACATTAAGCATCAATATAGTCTTGAATGAAAGAGATACTCGGTGCAAGGCCTATCATTCCCACACACAACAAGCAAACGGGTTCACAAGCTCACTAATAAGCATATAAAGAACCTATGCTTGTGACAACCCGTGGTGAAGATATAAAAGAGAGCGTTATCAAGACGAGGGATACCAATTAATTGGCAAAAGCCTTGTCAAGACAAGCAAGAGACAAAAATATCCTCACCACACAAGAGTGCATCTAGATGCAACAAGATAAGATCCACACTCAAGGCAAAGGCTTTCACGGAGCCACCAAAGAAATGATACAAGAACGACAAGGTGGTCGTGAAAGAAAGGATATCTTCTAGATATGTAATTTCTCTCAAGTGTATAAGATTCTAGGTAGATGAAAATCATGATGATATCAATCCACAAAGAATAATGTACACTCGAAATAGTTACAAAAAGGAAGTAAAAAGATATCCACAAGGAAGTCATAATTATATCAATAAGATATTTTGCTTAAACGCAAGCACATGGCTAGATAAGGTCTTATTGTGTATACATGAATTCCAACCAAGCGAACATCAAAGACATCACAACTAGCAACAAGGCATCATTGTTGGGATGCTTTGAGAAAGGAAACAAATATCACAAGAAGGAATGACTAACATGCCATGATGCAACCTACGCAAGGTTGGTGCAAGAAATGTGTGCATGAAGTAGATGATGATACTTGTTACCGAGATACCATTGGAAGGACGTAGTAGATACCAAATGAAGGTAGATAGTAGTTCATTGATCATCCTAATTTGACTCCAATAAGCACATGGTGACACCACCTTCCTTTTGAATGAGCCGAGCATCCAATGCATCTCCAATTGTTCCTAGAACACCAACACAAACAAAATGGTACCCAAACTCATTGGGACCAAAGAGTTAGAAACACCAATACATAGGAAAAACTCCACAAACATATGTGCATTTATATATGAAAATGAATTTCATGCACATCTCATCCAAATTGAGACTAGATGGAGTTTCCCTTATATATTGGGTTAAAGAAAGAAAGCATGCGAAAGAAAATACATGAAGTAAATATGCATGCTCAAGACTTTCAAGAAACGAAACAAAATAAAAAGAAATACCAAGTGAAAATAGGATACCAAATGGAGAAATCATCACTTGGAAGATATCTATTAGAAGATACATCAAGGAATGAGATATCCATTGATACACGCAAAAGGAAAGATATCAGACTCCCAAAAGAGAGGATGGTTCCAAACAAACCAACCCATCTACAAAGTTTCATGATGGCATAAGTACCAAAAATAAACGGCTTGCCTTCCATCAACACACACTTGATATGGATCACAAGATGAGTGTTCTATCGAAAATAGGATAGCTCCCCCACGAATTGTGCATTTAGAGAGATTTTGCATTCGAGTACAAAATGCACAGGGTGGGATCACCACTTTCACTATATCTAGAAAACACTCGACAAAAACAATAAAACACGGGATCCAGAAGTGGCATGGAAGGAAATGGGAGTTGACACAAACTTGGCAAGAGATAAGACAAATAAGACCAAAAGACAATGTAAAGATGATCAATAATTTCCACCACATAAATGATTACCAATTGTCAAAGACAAGAGGTATTTGGAAATAATTCCCGATGATAGATAGCAATGATATCCAACATCATATTCACACCAAACACAAGCAAAATGCAACTTGTAGAGCTAACATGCCACCTAGGAACAACATAATTTTATACTATCAACTCTAGGTGACAATATCTCAAATTTACACATTTTCTAGGCTTGTAATATGCACATAGAATATTACTCCCCCATAATGTGATACCAATGAAAAACTTACCAAGATGCAAAAGAGAATCAACAAGAGATAATTAATGGAACATTTAGAATTTGACTTTCTCATGAGAAGACATACCACATAGAGACTAGATAATCTTGTAATATCAATACTAGATGGTATTCCTCATGTACACACATTTATAGGATTGTGAGGTGCACAAAGCACATCACTCCCCCAAAATGGGATGTTCCATTAATCTCTCACAAGAGCCAACTAAGATAAAAGCAAGAAGCACAAAGGCTCAACGCACGACACACGCATACATGATGTGCAAACCAATATACACATACTTGATTTCTCAAGATATACAAATTGGACGCACATCATATACAAACACATGCAAGGAACAAAACCAAAACATGCAAAGGGGCAAGTAACTTTCAATGTATACAATTTAAGCATGAGTTACCGCAAGGAGGAACATTGGATATAAGATAGAAACTTGATCATCCGAATGACTTGGCTTGAGACAATATGAATGATGAAGACCCCTTAATTCTTCATAATGTACCAAGTCTCCAATGCCCTCCAACAACGCCTATTGATCACGTTTTAGCTTGTTGGTCCCCAACCAAGTTGGGTCCTAAGAGGTTAGTCACAATAGGCTTGGCCACCCAAATGGTTCTTTTCTTGACACCACTTTGAGTACCAAAAAACTTGGCAAACACATTGCCAACATTATCCTTCCCAAGAAAATAGACATCATCAATAATAATTGGGTTGGATAAGTTACCACTAGTGCATGAAGAAGCAAGGTGACCCTTCTCATGGCATAGGTAGCAACATCTACTCTTCACTTTCTCCTCATTTGATTTCTCAAAATGAGAAGCATTACCATGAGTCTTCTTGGGAAGCGGCCTTTCTCCAACTTGCGGTTGAGCACGAGATTGAACTTGTGGCCTCTTCCCTTGTTGCTTTTCACTAAAGACCTTCTTCTTCAATGGGCAAGATCTAACATGATGCCCTTCAATTTTGCACTTGAAGCAAATAATCTTGGCCGAATTCTTGAGTTGTTCTTGGCCCTTATTATTGTTAATGATCTTGGACCTTTTCTTCTTGTTGGAGTTGAATCCAAGTCCACCTTTGTCATTGGGGGATTTTTGCACACTCAAGATATTGTTGAGTGTGGACTTCCCTTCATGACACTTTTCTAAGTCTTTCTTCAAAGAAGTGACTTGGGCCTTGAGCTCTTTGATTTCCTCTACATGGTTAGTATCAACAAAAGTACTAGAGGAAGTATAAGCTTCATTGTTAGAGCAACAAGGCAAGGAGAGCAATTCATCACAAGATGTACTAACATTGTGAGTAGATGAATTACGAGGACTAGCACATGGCAAGATAGCATTTTGACTTGAAGTAGTGCTAGTATCCACATGAGGCTCACTAGATGTTACCTTGATACTCATAGCCTCATGAGCTATCTTTAGCACATTATGGAATACTAGAAGATCATCATGAGAGCTTGTGAGCTTTACATGACTTTCTTCCAATTTCCCATAATTGCCAGATAGCAACTCAAGTTGAGCCCTTAGCTCAGCATTCTCCTTCAAAATGGATGCTTCACTAGAAATAGAGTTAGTAGCACAAGCATCATCAATAATAGCAAGAGGAGAAGGCAACTTGGCAAGCTCCTTAGAATATGAATCTTTAAGTTGAGCATGAGACTCGGTGAGTTTTATGAGCTCACCCTTAATGACCCTTGAGCCATTTTTGAGGTGCTCAAAATCCTCAAGGAGTTTAGCATGTGCAACTTCAAGCTTCTCATTTTTAGTTTCAAAATCATTAACCACCTCGAGAGCTCTATCACGGGATTCCTTTATTCTAGATAGTTCTAGAGCAAAAGTCTCCTCAAGAGATTCCTTGGTGGTTTGTTCAAGTTCAAGAGCTTGCGAGAGGTCGGCGATCTCATTAGCGTAATCACGCTCATGACCTTCCATTTTCTCATTGGTGACCTCATGCTCCTCTAGATGAGATTCCAACTCCTCTATATATTTCTTGCCCTCAATGGCAATAGACATGATTTCCATGAAGTTGGAACGAGCAATTTTATTCTTATGAAGAGCTTTAAAAATCACTTCCCCCTTAATTTTTAAGGAGGCAACATTATCATTCTCTTCATCATTTTCTACATCATCATCATTGTTATCATCACTATCATGACAAGATATATTGGGGTTCAAAGTGGGAGATACCTTTGAAGCCTTAGCCATAAGGCAAAACGCAATAGATGATGATGTAGGATCCCTTGAAGCACCATTCAAGACTACATCTTGTTCCATGGGGTGTTGGGTTTCCTCTACATTGTTAGCGCAACAATTCGAGGAAATAGATGCATTTTTATCATGGCAACAAGACATAGCAAGCATATCATCATGAGTTTTAGTCAAGCAATTTCTACATGATATGCAAGGACTATCAACACAAGCATGTGAAACATGTAGGGTGCTCGAAGTGTTAAAGTCCAAAGAAGATGCATTGCAGTAAGATAGTGATGAAGGATCATCCACAATAAGCATACTATCATCATTGCAATGACCAACACTACTCACCATATCATTACCTTGTGGCAAACCACATGTAGGTGAAGTAGAAGAAGTTGAGAAGACAACACGGCCGGAGGTGGAGGGAGAACAATCATTCCTACAATTCTTGGACACACCATATTTATCTTGAAGCTTTGTCCACAACTCATGAGCATCCCGGAACGGCATGAGTTGAAATATAACTACATTGCTCAAAGCATCGAAAAGCACATTAGAAGCTTGAGCATTGAGATAAGAGTTTTTCTCATCCTCTAAAGATAATCTTTGGGGATCCTTAGGAGGAGAAAAACCCATATCTACAATTCGCTCTAAATTTGGGTCCATGACCCTAAAGAGATTAAGCATGCGAATTACCCAAACATCAAAATTTGTGCCATTGAAACTAAGAGTGTTAGAGAAACCTAAACCCCTAGTCGACATCCTTACTCTCTAGGCGGTTAAGCCCTATAAAGAGAGACGAGGCTCTGATACCAATTGAAAGATCGTGGATGTCGCCTAGAGGGGGGGGGGTGAATAGGCGCTTTAAAATAATTACGGTTTAGGCTTGAACAAATGCGGAATAAACCTAGCGGTTAATTTGCCAAGCACAAAACCTACAACAACTAGGCTCACCTATGTGCACCAACAACTTATGCTAAGCAAGATAAACAACTAGGTGATAGCAAGGTATATGACAACAAACAATATATCTATCACAAAGTATAGTGCATAAGTAAAGGGCTCGGGTAAGAGATAACCGAGGCACGCGGAGACGACGATGTATCCCGAAGTTCACACCCTTGCGGATGCTAATCTCTGTTTGGAGCGGTGTGGAGGCACAATGCTCCCCAAGAAGCCACTAGGGCCACCGTAATCTCCTCAGGCCCTCGCACAAAGCAAGATGCCGTGATTCCACTAAGGGACCCTTGAGGGCGGTCACCGAACCCGTACAAATGGCGACCCTTGGGGGCGGTCACCGAACCCGTACACTTTGGCAACCCTTGGGGGAGGTCACCGATACCCGTCAAATTGCTCGGGGTGATCTCCACAACCTAATTGGAGACCCCGACGCTTGCCCGGAGCTTTACACCACAATGATTGAGCTCCGAACACCAAGGTTGGGGCTATCTCCCCAACGACACCACGAAGCTTCACCACAATGGAATATGGCTTCGAGGTGACCACAACCGTCTAGGGCGCCCAAGCACCCAAGAGGAACAAGCTCAAGGGTACCAAGCACCCAAGAGTAATAAGCTTCTGAACTTCACTTCCACGTATCACCGTGGAGAACTCAAACCGATGCACCAAATGCAATGGAAAGGGCACACGGAGTGCCCAAGTCCTTCTCACCCAAATCCCACCAAAGCAACTAATGCTAGGGAGGGAAATGAGAGGATGAACAAGAAGGAGAACACCAAGAACTCCAAGATCAAGATCCAAGGGGTTCCCCTCACTTAGAGGAGAAAGTGATTGGTGGAAATGTGGATCTAGATCTCCTCTCTCTTTCCCCCCAAAAACTAGCAAGAATCCATGGAGGGATTGAGAGATAGCAAGATCGAAGAAGGTCAACAATGGGGGAAGAACACGAGCTCAAAAGATTAGGTTCATTGGGGAAGAAGACCCCCTTTTATAGGTGGGAAAAAATCCAACCGTTATGCTCACAGCCCGCACAGAGCGGTACTACCGCTCCAGGAGCGGTACTACCGCCCTAGCGGTAGAACCCCTTTGAAAACCAACAGCGAGGAGGCAAAAAGGCCAGAAGAACCGTCGGAGCGGTAGTACCGCTTGACCTCACGGTACTACCGCTAGGGGTAGCGGTAGTACTGCTAAGGGTAGCGGTACTACTGCTTGCCAGCGGTACTAAAAAATTACATCCGTGCCTACCACCGCTGGACTTGTGACGAGTTTTTGGTCCCGAGGGGAAGTAGCCACGGAAGTAGCCGCGGTAGTACTGCTCCAAGCGGTTGTACCGCTCCCGAAAGCGGTAGTAAAAAATTACTTCCGCTCCTACCCGTGGTAGTACCGCTGCAGCCTTTTCAGTACACCAAAACGACAATAACTTTTGCATACGGACTCCAAATTCGATGAAACCAAGTTTGTTGGAAAGCTAGCGACAAGGGCTAACACAATCTTTATAGAAAAACCAATAAGAAGAAAATTAGAAAAGGCCCATAAGAAAATGGCGAGAACCCTTCCTCGGATAAGACCGGTAAAACACCCAACACCGAAAACATCATAGAAGACACATGTGAACTCCGTTTTCGATGAACTCAAGCTTGTCATCAAGATGACCATAAGCTCTAAGACTCACAAAGAGAACCAAACAAGAACCAAGAAACATGATGCAAAGATGCAATGGTTTGAGCTCTCTACTAACGATACAATCAAGCTACCAACTTGAGAGCCCCCCTTGATAGTACGGCAAACGATCCTATAACCCGGTCTCCCAACTACCACCATGAGACCGGTAAAATATAAAACCTATCAAGGGCAAACCTTTGCTTTGCACAAAGTCCACTTGAGCTAGATGTAGATGATCTTGACTTCCTCAAGTTCTACCACCTTTCTTGATTGCGTTGTCTCGGTGAAGACTAGTAGATTGCTCCCCCATACTCCTCTATGGGTGAGCCACTCTTCGGCATATCTTCACAAGTCCATTGTCACGACAATGGACGACAAGCTTCAAGCACTTGATTTCTTCGTGATGCTCCACTTGAACTTGCACACCGCAACCTAACCCCACAAAGAACTCTCACGAAGACCATGGGTTAGTACACAAAGCGTGATTGGCTTGCCATACCATAGGATTGCTTGATCCCTCTCGGTACATCTTCTATGCTTTGTGTGTTGATCAACTTGATTCACTCCTTCACTTAGTCTTGATCAACCTTGAATCTTTCCAACTCTTCATTTGGATGATGTCTTGAAGGTAAACATGAATGATAACACACTCTTCTTCTTCAAGACATGCTTGCAATAAGCTCAACACTCACAAGACCAATCTTTGGATAATTCCTTAATAGCACCTTGGTCATCACAAACTCTCCTTGAAACCAACAGATGAACTCCAAGAAAAGCCAATGGACAAACCCTTCAAATATAACTCAAGGAAACCATTAGTCCATAGAGATTGTCATCAATTACCAAAACCAAACATGGGGACACCGCATGTTCTTTCACTATCCTATCTATCAAATCTCACTTTCGTAAGTGACTGTAAAGGGATTTACAACCCCTTATCGCGTTGGCTGCGAAGTTCTGATTTGTTTGTGCAGGTGTGAGGGACTCGCGCGTGGTCTCCTACTGGATTGATACCTTGGTTTTCAAAACTGAGGGAAATACTTACGCTACTGTGCTGCATCACCCTTTCCTCTTCGAGGGAATACAACGCAAGCTTGAGAAGTAGCAAGAAGAATTTCTGGCGCCATTGTCGGGGAGGCTTATACAAAAGTCATATACCAAGTACCTATCACAAACCCTTATCATTCGCATTACATTTATTTTCCTCTCGTTTTCCTCTCCCCCACTTCACCCTTACCGTTTTATTTGCCCTTCTTTCTGCCGTGTGTTTACCGTTCGCTTGCTTCTTGTTTGCTTGTGTGTTGGATTACTTGCTTGTCACTATGGCTCAGAACAATACCAAATTGTGTGACTTCTCCAATACCAACAATAATGATTTTATTAGCACTCCGATTGCTCCTATTACCGATGCTGAATCTTGTGAGATCAATGCTGCTCTGTTGAATCTTGTTATGAAAGATCAATTTTCCGGCCTTCCTTGTGAAGATGCCGCTACACATCTAAACAACTTTGTTGATTTGTGTGATATGCAAAAGAAGAGGGATACGGATAATGATATTGTTAAATTGAAGTTATTTCCATTTTCACTTAGAGATCGTGCTAAAACTTGGTTTTCCTCTTTTCCCAGAAATAGTATTGATTCGTGGAATAAGTGCAAAGATGCTTTTATCTCTAAGTATTTCCCTCGTACTAAGATCATCTCTCTTAGAAATGATATTATGAATTTTAAGCAACTAGATCATGATCATGTTGCACAAACTTGGGAGAGAATGAAATTAATGATACGTAATTGCCCTACACATGGTTTGAACTTATGGATGATTATTCAAAACTTTTATGTTGGCTTGAATTTTGCTTCTAGAAATCTTTTAGATTCGGCCGCAGGAGGCACTTTCATGGAAACTACCTTAGGAGAAGCTACCAAAGTCCTAGATAATATTATGGTTAATTATTCTCAATGGCACACCGAAAGATGTACTAGTAAAAAAGTGCATGCTATTGAAGAGATTAGTGTTTCGAGTGGAAAGATGGATGAACTTATGAAATTATTTGCTGCTAAGAGTGCTTCTTTTGATCCTAATGATATGCCTTTATCCACGTTGATTGAAAATAATAATGAATCTTTGGATGTGAATTTTGTTGGTAGGAATAATTTTGGTAACGATGCTTATAGAGGAAACTTTAATCCTAGGCCTTTTCCTAGTAATTCCTCTAATAATTATGGTAATTCCTACAATAACTCTTATGGAAAGATGCCTTCTGAATTTGAAACTATTGTTAAGGAGTTTATGAATTCGCAAAAGAATTTGAATGCTTTGCTTAAAGAAAAATTGCTTAAGATTGATGAATTGGCTAGAAGTGTGGATAGAATTACTCTTGATGTTGATTCTTTGAAATTTGATCTATTCCACCTAAGCATGATATCAATGAGTCTCTCAAAGCCATGATAATTTCCATTGATGAATACAAAGAAAGAACCGCTATGATGCGTGCTAAAAACGAGAGTTATATAAAAGCGTGTTCTTCTAGTTATCATGAAAATGAAGATGAAAATCTGAAAGTTATTGATGTGTCTCCTATTAGATCCTTGTTTTCTAGTATGAATCTTGAAAAAGATGGGATTGGTGATGAGTCTACTTTAATTAAAAGATGTCCCAATGATTCTGAGTTTTTGGATCTTGATGCTAAAATTGTTTAAAGTGGGATTGAAAATATTAAAACTTTGCATAGTGATGAAACCACTACTTTGGATTTCAAGGGTTTCAATTATGATAATTGCTCTTTGATTGATTGTATTTCCTTTTTGCAATCCATAGTAAACTCTCCGCATGCTTATAGTCAAAATAAAGCTTTTACCAAACACATAGTAGATGCTTTGATGCAATCTTATGAAGAAAAACTTGAATTAGAAGTTTCTATCCCTAGAAAGCTTTATGATGAGTGGGAACCTACTATTAAAATTAAAATTAAAGATCATGAATGCTTTGCTTAGTGTGATTTGGGTGCAAGTGTTTCCACTATCCGAAAAACTTTGTGTGATTTGTTAGGTTTCCATGAGCTTGATGATTGTTCTTTAAATTTGCATCTTGCGGATTCTAGCATTAAGAAACCTATGGGAAGGATTAATGATGTTCTTATTGTTGCCAACAGGAATTATGTGCCGGTAGATTTCATTGTTCTTGATATAGACTGCAATCCTTCATATCATATTATTCTTGGTAGACCTTTCCTTAGAACGATTGGTGCAATTATTGATATGAAGGAAGGAAATATTAGATTCCAATTTCCATTAAGGAAAGGCATGTAACACTTTCCTAGAAAGAAAATTAAATTACCATATGAATCTATTATGAGAGCCACTTATGGATTGCCTTCCAAAGATGGCAATACCTAGATCTATCCATGTATCGTGCCTAGCTAGGGGCGTTAAACGATAGCGCTTGTTGGTAGGCAACCCAATTTTTTATTTTTATTTTGTTTTTGCTTCGATTTAGGAATAAATTTTGCATCTAGCTTCTGTTTAGATGTGGTTTTGTGTTTTAATTAGTGTTTGTGCCAAGTAGAACCTTTGGGAAGACTTGTGTGAAGTTTATATGATCTTGCTGTGAAAAACAGAATCGTTAGCGCTCACTAGAATAGTCACCAGATTTTACTGGAGTGTGCTATTTAGTAGATTCTTTTTGCAGATGATTAAAATACAAATTCCTCACGTTTGCCAATTTATTTCAATTTTTTTGGAGTTACAGAAGTATGCGAAAGTTATAGATTACTACAAATTGTTCTGTTTTTTACATATTCTGTTTTTTGTGTGTTGTTTGCTTATTTTGATGAATCTATGAGTAGTATTGGGGAGTATGAATCATAGAGAAGTTGAAATACAGTAGGTTTAACACCAATATAAACAAATAATGATTTCATTACATTACCTTTGAGTAGTGGTTTGTTTTCTTATACTAACGGAGCTCACGAGATTTTTGTCTAAGTTTTGTGTTGTGAAGTTTTCAAGTTTTGAGTATTGCTTTGATGGACTATGGAACAAAGAGTGGCAAGAGCCTAAGCTTGGGGATGCCCTGGAAAGGCATCCCCTCTTTCGTCTTCGTCTATCGGTAACTATACTCGTGACTATATTTTTATTCACCACATGATATGTGTTTTACTTGGAGCGTCATGTATTATATAAGTCTTTGCTTGTTAGTTTGCCACAAATATCCTTGTTGTACACACCTTTTTGAGAGAGATAAATATGGCCTAGGAATTGTTAGAACACTCTACGTGCTTCACTTATATCTTTTGAGTTAAATAGTTTGCTCTAGTGCTTCACTTATATCTTTTAGAGCACGGTGGTGATTTTATTTTGAAGAAATTGTTGATCTCTCATGCTTCACCTATATCCTTTTGAGAGTCTATTAGAACAGCATGGTAATGTGCTTTGGCTATAAAACTATCCTTCACATGATAGGCATCCAAGATGAATGTAGTAAAAACTTTCATACTAAGTGCATTGAATATGATGAGAAGTTGGATGCTTGATAAATGTTTTGAGATACGAGGATAGTGATATTAGATTCATGCTAGTGGAGTTATTATGAAATTGAGAAATACTTATGTTAAAGTTTGTGATTCCCGTAGCATGCACGTATGGTGAACCGCTATGTGACGAAGTTAGAGCATGAGGTATTTGTAGAGTGTCATCCTTCGTGTGGAGGTCGGGGGCGCGCGATGGTTAACTCCTACCAACCTCACCCCTAGGAGCATGCGTTGATTGCTTTGTTTTCATGACTCGTAAATTTTTGCAATAATTATATGAGTTCTTTATGACTAATGTTGAGTCCATGGATTATACGCACTCTCACCCTTCCACCATTGCTAGCCTCTCTTGTACCGCGCAACTTTCACCGGTACCATACACTCACTATATACCATCCTCAAAACAGCCACCATATATCTTCCTCAAAACAGCCACCATATCTACCTATCATGGTATTTCCATAGCCATTCTGAGATATATTGCCATGCAACTTTCCACCATTCTGTTCATATGACATGCTTCATATTGTCATATTGACATGCATGATCATGTAGTTGACATCGTATTTGTGGCAAAGCCACCATGCATAATTTTTCATTTATGTCACTCTTGATTCATTGCACATCCATGTACACCACTTTGTTCTAGTATCGAGTTGTAATATCGAGTTGTAAATCAATAAAAGTGTGATGATCATTATTATAGAGCATTGTCCCATGCGAGGAAAGGCCAAACAAAAGAGAAGGCCCCTCCAAAAAAAAGGGGACAATGCTACTATCTTTTTTTCCACACTTGTGCTTCAAAGTAGCACAATGTTCTTCATGATAGAGAGTCTCATGTTTAGTCACTTTCATATACTAGTGGGAATTTTCATTATAGAACTTGGCTTGTATATTCCAATGATGGGCTTCCTCAAATGCGCTAGGTCTTCGTGAGCAAGCAAGTTGGATGCACACCCACTTAGTTACTTTTGTTGAGCTTTGATACATTTTTAGCTCTAGTGCATCCGTTGCATGGCAATCCCTACTCACTCACATTGATATCTATTGATGGGCATCTCCATAGCCCGTTGAGATGCCTAGTCGATGTGAGACTATCTCCCTCCTTTTTGTCTTCTCCACAACCACCATTCTATTCCACATAGTGTTATATCCATGGCTCACGCTCATGTATTGCGTGAAAGTTGAAAGGTTTGAAAGAATAGAGTATCAAAACAAGTGCTTGGCTGAAACCAGGGTTGTGCATGATATGAATATTTTGTGTGATGAAGAGGGAGCATAGCCTGACTATATGATTTTGTAGGGAAACCTTTCTTTAGCCATAGTATTTTGAGAAGACATGATTGCTTTGTTAGTATGCTTGAAGTATTATTATTTCTTATGTCAATATAGACTTTTGTCTTGAATCTTTCAGATCTGAACATTCATGCCACAATAAAGAGAACTACATTGAAAATTATGTTGGTTAGCATTCCACATCAAAAATTCTGTTTTTATCATTTACCTACTCGAGGACGAGCACAAATTAAGCTTGGGGATGCTTGATACGTCTCCAACGTATCTATAATTTGTTATTGCTCCATGCTATTATTTATGATGTTTTGGATGTTTAATGGGCTTTGTTATACACTTTTATATTAGTTTTGGGACTAACCTATTAACCCAAAGGCCTAGTCAAGATTGCTGTTTTTTTGCCTATTTCAGGGTTTTACAGAAAAGGAATATCAAACGGAGTCCAAACGGAATGAAACCTTCGGGAGAGATATTTTTGGAGCGATATCTTCACGGGAGACTTGAGAACCACGGAATAGGGCTGATGTGGCGTCCACGAGGGTGGGGGCACGCCCCCCTGCCTCATGGGCCCCACGTTTGGCCGCCGATGCCCTCCTTCCTCCTATATATACCTATGTACCCCAAAAAAATCAGACACGGAGATAAAACCTTAATTCCACCGCCGCAACCTTCTGTTCCTGTGATATCCCATCTTGGAGCCTGTTCCGGAGCTCCGCCGAAGGGGGGATCTACCACGGAGTGCTTCTACATCATCATCATCGCCTGACCATGAGTTGTGAGTAGTTTACCACAGACCTCCGGGTCCATAGTTAGTACCTAGATGGCTTCTTCTCTCTCTTTGGATCTCAATACCAAGTTCTCCTCGGTCTTGGAGGAGATCTATTCGATGTAATCTCTTTTTGCGGTGTGTTTGTCGAGATCCGATGAATTGTGGGTTTATGATCAAGATTATCTATGAGAAATAGTTGGTTCTTTTTTGAACTCTTTTATGTATGATTATAATATCCTTGAAAGTCTCTTCGAATTATTGGTTTGGTTTGGCCTACTAGATCTATAGTTCTTGCAATGGGAGAAGTGCTTGGCTTTGGGTTCAATCTTGTGGTGTCCTTTCCCAGTGACAGTAGGGGCAACAAGGTACGTATTGTGTTGTTGCCATCGAGGATAGAAAGATGGGGTTTATATCATATTGCTTGAGTTTATCCCTCTACATCATGTCATCTTGCTTAAGGCGTTACTCTGTTCTTATGAACTTAATATTCTAGATGCATGTTGGATAGCGGTCGATGTGTGGAGTAATATTAGTAGATGCAGAATCATTTCGGTCTACTTGTTTCGGACGTGATGCCTATATATAATGATCATGCCTAGATATTCTCATAATTATTAGCTTTTCTATCAATTGCTCGACAGTAATTCGTTCACCCACCGTAGAATTCCGCTATCATGAGAGAAGCCACTAGAGAAACCTATGGCCCGTGGGTCTATTCTCAACACATCAATCTACAATCTACTTTACTTTTATGTTTTTACTTTCTGTTGTTATATCCAAAAATACCAAAAATATAAAACTATCCTATCTATCAGATCTCACTTTCGTAAGTGACCGTAAAGGGATTGAAAACCCCTTATCGCGTTGGCTGTGAAGTTCTTATTTGTTTGTGCAGGTGCGAGAGACTCACGCGTGGTCTCCTACTGGATTGATACCTTGGTTCTCAAAAACTGAGGGAAATACTTACGCTACTGTGCTGCATCACCCTTTCCTCTTCGAGGGAATACAACGCAAGCTCGAGAAGTAGCACTTGCCGTTCTTTAAGATCTTGAAGAAGGAAGGACCCATAAAGTGGACCCCGGAAGCAGATTTAGCACTGCAAGAGTTGAATACCTACTTGTCCTCTATGCCTACCTTGGTTGCGCCCAAACCACAAGAGCCGTTGCTGCTATACCTTATGGCAACTAATCAAGTGGTTAGTGCAGCCTTGGTAGCTCAGAGGGAAGCAGAGGAAGCAATAACCTCAACTGTTGTTCCTTCTAGGGATAAGGATGATCACCACCCAACAGAGTCAATTCTAGATCAAGATAAGGATGAGCATGATAGCAGTGGCAACCCCAAGGATATGGCAAGGAAGAAAGTGGTGCAACATCCAATGTACTTCGTCAGCTCCCTGTTGTCGGGGGCTAGATCCAGGTACTCTGGTGTGCAAAAGTTGATTTTTGGCCTAGTCATGGCCTCAAGGAAACCATGCCACTACTTCCAAGCTCATGAGATAATAGTTGTCACACACTTTCCGTTGCAAAGGATACTCCGGAACCCAGAGGCTACCGGCAGGATAGTAGAATGGGCTTTGGAGTTATCCAGCTTTGGTTTGATGTTTGAGAGCACATCCATAATTTAGAGCAGGGCATTGGCAGAGTTTATTGCAGAATGGACACCAACCCCTGATGAGGAAAAGCCAGAGACAGATATCCCCAGCAAGGAATCACCCTAAAAATGGATCATGTATTTTGATGGTGCCTTCTCCCTACAAGGTGCAGGGGCTGGCGTGCTTCTCGTCGCCCCCACTGGGGAGCACTTGAAGTACGTCATCCAGATGCACTTTCCATGGGAGGAGGCTACCAACAATACAACAAAGTATGAAGGGCTCCTTGCGGGGCTCAGAATTGGCACCGAATTGGGAATCAAGAAGCTGATCATCCGAGGAGATTCATAGTTGGTGGTGAGGCAAGTCAATAAGGATTACCAAAGCCCATTGATGGAGGCATACGTCGAGGAAGTGAGAAGATTGGAGGAGCATTTTGATGGATTGGAAACAGAGCACGTACCCCGTGCGGAAAACAGCATTGCTGATCATCTATCAAAATGTGTTGCGCAAAAGCTTCCTGTGGGACTAGGAACTTTTGTTCTCCACCTTACTCATCCCTCCATATCACCAGCAACAATGGCCAGAAAGAGGAGGAAACTGGACTCCGGTAAGCCTCTGCCGGTCGAGCTCTCCGGGGCACCTGGCAGGGACCCTGCCGGAAACGACTCTCATTTGCTTGCCGGGTCGCATCCTCCTGCCAAACCCCTGGTCCCTGCAGTCGAAGAGCGCGCCCCCGTGAATGCGGAGGTGTCGTTACTCCTTGTTGATGAGCCCTGGGCTCAAACTTGGGCAAGGTAGATAGTCAATTTCCTCCAAACAGGAGAACTTCCCAAAGAGCAAGATAAGGCTGAAAGAGTAGCCCGGAGGGCCAGTATGTATCAGTTTGTCGATGACACTATGTACAGAAGGATGCTCAACGGTGTGAAATTGAAGTGCATTTGCCGGGAAGGAGGAAAGGAACTGCTGGCAGAAATTCACAAAGGCATGTGCCGCTCCCACATTGGATCAAGGTGTCGGGGAAACTGATCGCCCACGAACACCTATGGGACCGGAGCCCCTTTTCGGTACGGCAAGGGAGCGGAGGATGCATGAAGAGCGGATCGAGGCGAGCACGCGAGCAGTTTACCCAGGTTTGGGCCGCACGGATGCGTAAAACCCTACTCCTGCCTTGGTTCGTATTGCGTTCTTGGCTCGGGAGCGAGAAGAGCTACAGTGCTTATCGCTAGCAACATCGAGCGTGAGAGTGATCGAAGATCGGAACCTCCTCTACGTTGCGCATGGGCCTCCTTTTATAGTTTAAAGGGGTCACCGACAGGTGGCAACGCAGTCGAGGGTAAAAACGTAAAAGTGGTGGTAGTTGAAATAGTGTATGCATAGTGCTCTATACCTAACCCTGACGGCAGGGGACAAGGGCATTAAATGCCTGTTGCCGTCGCCCCAAACAGTGCAAAAAGCGTCCGTCAGGGCGTCTTCGTCCGCCACGATGGTGGCCTCGTCATCGCAGCTCGCCACCGTGTCCCTCAGGCTGCTCAGCCTTCCGCCACGTGTGCCTGGAAGGGCCCCAGGGCGACGCGTGGGCGGATGAGCTGGAGTGCGGGTACTTGGTGGAAGTTTGCCGCGGCAAGCGCCTTGCCGCGGCCGCCATCTTGTCGCGCCTGGGAGCTTGTCGCTCTCCAGGCCTTGCCGGGACGCGCGGCGCGTCGTGGCGAGTTTCTTGTAATGCCGTGTTTGGCCTTCCCGGCAAGCTCCTCTTGCCAGGGTCTTGTACCAAAGGGGTGGTCTTGAGCCTTGAGTGGCCTTCCCAGCAAGTTCCTCTTGCCGGGGCCTTGTTTCTTTATCTTGAATACTTTGTTCTTGAATGGCTCCAAAGGAACCTCAGCGGGCCTTGGCGGGCGCGTGGCAAGTCTTGCCACGGGACGCTGCTACTGCCCGTGCACAAGTCGGGATACTAAGGTACCCCTACTTTAGTACACCGACACAAGGGCATTAGTTGGAAAAGCATTCTGGCAAGGATTCTATTGGCCCACAACCCTCCAAGATGCAGTCAAGCTCATCACGAAATGTGATTCCTATCAGTTCCATTCCAAGAACATCCATCTCCCTGCCCAAGCTCTTCAGACAATCCCTTTGTCATGGATGTTTTTTGGTCTGGGGGCTCGATATCCTCGGACCTTTCCCCCGAGATGTCCGAGGCTTTGAATTTTCGTTCGTTGCCATTGACAAGTTTACAAAGTGGCCGGAAGTAGATGCCATGAGAAAGGTGACTGGTCAGTGTGCTATCAAGTTCTTGAGAGGATTGGTGTGTCGCTTCGGGGTCCCGACACGGATCATCACCGACAATGGCACCCAATTCACGAGCCAAGCCTTCATGCAATATGTTCATGTCCTCGGAAGCAAGATCACATTTGCTTCTGTTGCACATCCCAGAAGCAATGGACAAGCTGAGAGGGCGAACACTAAAGTGTTGCAAGGTCTGAAGACAAGAACCTTTGATAAGCTGCAGAAGTGCGGCAGGCGATGGATTGATGAGCTCCCGGTAGTTCTCTGGTCCCACAGAACGACACCAAATCGAGCTACCGGGCAGACTACCTTCTCCCCAGTCGATGGGGCAGAAGCATTTTATCCCCACGGAACTCATTTACGGGTCTCCTCGAGTGCTTGCCTATGATGAAGTAGTGCAAGATCAGCATCGGCGTGACGATGTTGTGCTACTCGAGGAGAACCATCTCCGGCCCGCTACGTGTGCTGCACGCTATCAGCAAGCCATGTGTCGCTGTCATTGCCGCAAGGTTCGTTCCCGGTGTTTTGAGGAAGGCGAGCTTGTCCTTCGGCGCGTTCAGTCGGCCAAGGGTACAAATAAGATAGCGCCAAAGTGGGAAGGCCCTTACCGGGTGGTATGAGTCACCAGACCTGGCATAGTACGTCTGGAGACCGAAGATGGCATTCAATTGCAAAACTCATGAATATTGAGCATCTCCGCAAGTACTACCCATAAGGCACGGCTGTCGGGCCCTGCCCGGCAGTGATACGTCTCCAATGTATCTATAATTTTTGATTGTTCCATGCTATTATTTATGTTTTGGATGTTTAAAGGGCTTGTTATACACTTTTATATTATTTTTGGGACTAACCTATTAACCCAAAGGCCCAGTCCAGATTGCTGTTTTTTTGCCTATTTCATGGTTTTACAAAAAAGGAATATCAAACGGAGTCCAAACGGAATGAAACCTTCGGGAGAGATATATTTGGAGCGATATCTTCACGGGAGACTTGAGAACCACGGAATAGGGCACACATGGCATCCACGAGGGTGCCCCCCCCCCTATAGGGCGCGCCCCCTGCCTCATGGGCTCCACATTGGTCCCTCGGTGCCCTCCTTCCTCCTATATATACCCATGTACCCCGAAAACATCAGAAGAGGAGAGAAATCCCTAATTCCACCGCCGCAGCCTTCTGTTCCCGTGAGATCCCATCTTGGGGCCTGTTTCGGAGCTCCACCGGAGGGGAAATCTACCACGGAGCGCTTCTACATCAACACAATCGCCCCACCATGAGTTGTGAGTAGTTTACCACAGACCTTCGGGTCCATAGTTAGTACCTAGATGGCTTCTTCTCTCTCTTTGGATCTCAATACCAAGTTCTCCTCGGTCTTCGAGGAGATCTATTTGATGTAATCTCTTTTTGCGGTGTGTTTGTCGAGATCTGATGAATTGTGGGTTTATGATCAAGATTATCTATGAGAAATATTTGGTTCTTTTATGAATTCTTTTATGTATGATTATCATATCCTTGCAAGTCTCTTCGAATTATCGGTTTGGTTTGGCCTACTAGATCTATAATTCTTGCAATGGGAGAAGTGCTTGGCTTTGGGTTCAATCTTGCGGTGTCCTTTCCCAGTGACAGTAGGGGCAGCAAGGCACATATTGTATTGTTGCCATCGAGGATAAAAAGATGGGGTTTATATCATATTGCTTGAGTTTATCCTTCTACATCATGTCATCTTGCTTAAGGCGTTACTCTGTTCTTATGAACTTAATACTCTAGATGCATGTTGGATAGCGGCCGATGTGTGGAGTAATAGTAGTAGATCCAGAATCGTTTAGGTCTACTTGTCACGGACGCGATGCCTATATATAATGATCATGCCTAGATATTCTCATAATTATTCGCTTTTCTATCAATTGCTTGACAGTAATTTGTTCACCCACCATAGAAATCTGCTATCATGAGAGAAGACACTGGTGAAACCTATGGCCCCCGGGTCTATTCTCAACATATCAATCTACAATCTACTTTACTTTTTTGTTTTTACTTTCTGTTCATATATCCAAAAATACCAAAAATATCAAACTACCATATCTATCAGATCTCACTTTCGTAAGTGACCGTAAAGAGATTGACAACCCCTTATCGCGTTGGCTGCGAAGTTCTTATTTGTTTGTGCAGGTGCGAGGGATTCGTGCGTGGTCTCCTACTGGATTGATACCTTGGTTCTCAAAAACTGAGGGAAATACTTATGCTACTGTGCTGCATCACCCTTTCCTCTTCGAGGGAATACAACGCAAGCTTGAGAAGTAGCAAGAAGAATTTCTGGCGCCGTTGCCGGGGAGGCTTATGCAAAATTCATATACAAAGTACCTATCACAAACCCTTATCCTTCGCATTACATTTATTTGCCTCTCGTTTTCCTCCCCCCCATTTCACCCTTGTCGTTTTATTCGCCCTTCTTCTTCCGTGTGTTTACCGTTCGCTTGCTTCTTATTTGCTTGTGTTGGCATGTGCTCTCTATTAGCTTGTATCTTCACTTGCTAAATTATGGATCCGCATCCACTTGCTAATCTTTTTAAGAGATCCAATTATGTTGAACCTATTGCTAGTGAGTTGAGTGCACTAGATTATCTTTATGGGGTTTTGCTTGAAATTCATGAATCTAAAAATTCTGAGGAATTGTTAAAAGAAAAAGTGATTCACGATAGCTCCTTAAATAAAAAACATGATTGCAATGATGTTATTATAAATTATATTAATGTCAGTTGTGTTAATGATATGCAAAACCCTAAGCTTGGGGATGCTAGTATTGCTATGTCCACTACTTGTTGCAATGATCATGATTGGGGTGATTCTTCTTATGATCTTGAAAATTTATTTAAGCCCCATGATATATACGAGATTGATAATAATGTTTGCAAAAATATTGAAAGTGGGTTTGGAAGAGTGTCAACTTTAGATCCCACATATTTGGAGAAGGATCAATCTTATGAATGTTTTGATAAAAGTGGGTTTGGAGAGGTCATGACTTTAGTTAATGTTGATCCCACTATTTTGGAAGAGTGTCAACTTCGCATGCATGTGGATCGTGTTGAGAATATGTTATGTGATAGCTATATTGTTAAATTTTCTTATGAACATACATGAAATTATTATGAGAGAGGAAAATATGGTCGTAGAAATCTTCATGTTACTAAATTACCTCTCTTCATGTTGAGATTGATCTTGTTTCTTTCTTCTTTCTTGCATAAGTTAGATCTTGCTTGCTATGACAATTTGTTTGCTTATAAAATGCCTATGCATAGGCAGTATGTTAGACTTAGATGTGTTTATCACATGTTTTATGATGCTCTCTTTGCTTCAATTCTTATCCTTCATGAGAGCATCATTGAAATCTCAAGCCGATCTTAATGGCTATAAAGCAAGAGCTTGTTGGGAGGCAACCCAATTTTATTTTCTTTGTTTTTGCTTATGTTTAGGAATAAATATTGCATCTAGCTTCTGTTTAGATGTGGTTTTGTGTTTTAATTAGTATTTGTGCCAAGTAGAACCTTTGGGAAGACTTGTGTGAAGTTTATATGATCTTGCTGTAAAAAACAGAAACGTTAGTGCTCACTAGAATAGTCACCAGATTTTACTGGAGAGTGCTATTTAGTTGATTCTTTTTGAAGATCATTAATAGACAAATTCCTCACGTTTACCAATTTATTTCAATTTTTTTGGAGTTACGGAAGTATGCGAAAGTTACAGATTACTACAGACTGTTCTGTTTTTGACAGATTCAGTTTTTCGTGTGTTGTTTGCTTATTTTGATGAACCTATGAGTAGTATTGGAGGATATGAATCATAGAAAAGTTGGAATACAGTAGGTTTAACACCAATATAAACAAATAATGAGTTCATTACAGTACCTTTGAGTGGTGGTTTGTTTTCTTATAATAACGGAGCTCACGAGATTTTTGGCTAAGTTTTGTGTCGTGAAGTTTTCAAGTTTTGAGTATTGCTTTGATGGACTATGGAACAAAGAGTGGCAAGAGACTAAGCTTGGGGATGCCCAAGGAACCCCAAGGTAAAATTCAAGGACAACCAAAAGCCTAAGCTTGGGGATTCCCCGGGAAGGCATCCCCTCTTTCGTCTTCATCTATCGGTAACTATACTCGGGACTATATTTTTATTCACCACGTGATATGTGTTTTACTTGGAGCGTCATGTATGATTTGAGTCGTTGCTTGTTAGTTTGCCACAATCATCCTTGCTGGACACACCTTTTTGAGAGAGATAAATATGGCCTAGGAATTTTTAGAACACTCTATGTGCTTCACTTATATCTTTTGAGCTAAATATTTTTTGCTCTAGTGCTTCAATTATATCTTTTAGAGCACGATGGTAATTTTATTTTGTATAAGTCGTTGATCTCTCATGCTTCACTTATATCCTTTTGAGAGTCTATTAGAACAACATGGTAATGTGCTTTGGTTATAAAACTAGCCTTAATATGATAGGCATCCAAGTTGAATGTAGTAAAAACTTTCATACAAAGTGCATTGAGTATGATGAGAAGTTTGATACTTGATAATTGTTTTGAGGTATGAGGATAATGATATTAGAGTCATGCTAGTGGAGTTATTATGAAATTGAGAAATACTTGTGTTAAAGTTTGTGATTCCCATAGCATGCAAGTATGGTGAACCGCTATGTGACGAAGTTAGAGCATGAGGTATTTGTAGAGTGTCATCCTTTGTGTGGAGGTCGGGGGTGCGCGATGGTTAACTCCTACCAACCTCCCCCCTAGGAGCATGCGTTGATTACTTTGTTTTGATGACTCGTAAATTTTTGCAATAAGTATATGAGTTCTTATGACTAATGTTGACTCCATGCATTATACGCACTCTCACCCTTCCGCCATTGCTAGCCTTTCTTGTACTGCGCAACTTTCGCCGGTACCATACACCCACTATATACCTTCCTCGAAACAACCACCATATATCTTCCTTAAAACAGCCACCATACCTCCCTATCATGGCATTTCCATAGCCATTACAAGATATACCATGCAACTTTTCACCGTTCCGTTCATATGACACGCTTCGTATTGTCATATTGCCATGCATGATCATGTAGTTGACATCGTATTTGTGGCAAAGTCGACATGCATAATTTTTCATACATGTCATTCTTGATTCATTGCACATCCCGGTACACCGCCGGAGGCATTCATATCGAGTCATACTTTGTTCTAGTATGGAGTTGTAATATCGAGTTGTAAATCAACAAAAGTGTGATGATCATCATTATTAGAGCATTGTCCCAAAAAAGGAAAGGCCAAAGAAAAAGAAAGGCCCAAAAAAAGAAGAAAAAAATAAAAAAATAAAGAAAAGAAAAGAAAAGGGACAATGCTACTATCTTTTTCCACACTTGTGCTTCAAAGTAGCACCATGTTCTTTATAATAGAGAGTCTCATGTTTAGTCACTTTCATATACTAGTGGGAATTTTCATTATAGAACTTGGCTTGTATATTCGAACGATGGGCTTCCTCAAATGCCCTAGGTCTTCGTGAGCAAGCAAGTTGGATGCACACCCACTTAGTTTCTTATGTTGAGCTTTCATACATTTATAGCTCTAGTGCATCCATTGCATGACAATCCCTACTCACTCACATTGACATCTATTGATGGGCATCTCCATAGCCCGTTGATACGCCTAGTCGATGTGAGACTATCTCCCCCCTTTTTGTCTTCTCCGCAACCACCATTCAATTCCACCCATAGTGTTATATCCATGGCTCATGCTCATGTATTGCATGAAAGTTGAAAGGTTTGAAAAAAATTAAGTATGAAAACAAGTGCTTGGCTGAAACCGGGGTTGTGCATGATATGAATATTTTGTGTGATGAAGAGGGAGCATAGCCAGACTATATGATTTTGTACGGATAACTTTCTTTAGCCATGGTATTTTGAGAAGACATGATTGCTTTGTTAGTATGCTTGAAGTATTATTATTTCTTATGTCAATATAGACTTTTGTCTTGAATCTTTCAGATCTGAACATTCATGCCACAATAAAGAGAATTACATTGAGAATTATGTTGGTTAGCATTCCACATCAAAAATTCTGTTTTTATCATTTACCTACTCGAGGACGAGCAGGAATTAAGCTTGGGATGCTTGTTACGTCTCCAACGTATCTATATTTTTTTATTGTTCCATGCTATTATTTATGATGTTTTGGATGTTTAATGGGCTTTGTTTTACACTTTTATATTTTTTTGGGACTAACCTATGAACCCAAAGGCCCAGTCAAGATTGTTGTTTTTTTTGCCTATTTCTGGGTTTTACAGAAAAGCAATATCAAACGGAGTCCAAATGGAATGAAACCTTCGGGAGAGATATATTTGGAGCGATATCTTCACGGGAGACTTGAGAACCACGGAATAGGGCACACGTGGCGTCCACGAGGGTGGGGGGCGCGCCCCCCTACAGGGCGTGCCCCCTGCCTCTGAAGGAAATATGCCCTAGAGGCAATAATAAAGTTATTATTTATTTCCTTATATCATGATAAATGTTTATTATTCATGCTAGAATTGTATTAACCGGAAACTTAGTACATGTGTGAATACATAGACAAAACAAAGTCTCCCTAGTATGCCTCTACTAGACTAGCTCATTGATCAGAGATGGTTATGTTTCCTAGCCATAGACATGAGTTGTCATTTAATCAATGAGATCACATCATTAGGAGAATGATGTGATGGACAAGACCCACTCGTTAGCATAGCACTATGATCGTTTAGTTTTACTGCCATTGCTTTCTTCATGACTTATACATGTTCCTATGACTATGAGATAATGCAACTCCCGAATACCGGAGGAACACCTTGTGTGCTATCAAACGTCACAACGTAACTGGGTGATTATAAAGATGCTCTACAGGTGTCTCCGAAGGTATTCCTGGTGTTGGCATAGATCAAGAATAGGATTTGTCACTCCGAATGTCGGAGAGGTATCTCTGGGCCCTCTTGGTAATACACATCATAATAAGCCTTGCAAGCATATGACTAATGAGTTAGTCACGAGATGATGTATTACGGAATGAGTGAAGAGACTTGCCGGTAACGAGATTGAACTAGGTATTGAGATACCGATGATCTAATCTCGGGCAAGTAACATACCGATGACAAAGGGAACAACATATGTTGTTATGCGGTTTAACCGATAAAGATCTTCGTAGAATATGTAGGAGACAATATGAGCATCCAGGTTCCGCTATTGGTTATTGACCGGAGATGAGTCTCGGTCATGTCTACATACTTCTCGAACCCGTAGGGTCCGCACGCTTAACGTTTGATGACGATCGATATTATGAGTTTATGAGTTTTGATGTACCGAAGGTAGTTCGGAGTCCCGGATAAGATCACGTACATGACGAGGAGTCTCAGAATGTCTGAGACGTAAATATTGATATATTGGATGACTATATTCGGACACCGGAAGCGTTCCGTAAAGTTTCGGAATTAATCGGAGTGCCGGGGGGTTACCGGAACCCCCCGGGGAAGTTATGGGCCTTAATGGGCCATAGGAGAAAGAAAGAGGGAGGGCCAGGGCTGGGCCGCGCGCCCCCCACCCCTTGGTCCGAATTGTACAAGGAAGGAGGGGGGGGGGGCGCCCCTTTCCTTCTCCCCATCCCTCTCTTTCCTTCCCCCCTTCCCCCTCTTGGTGATTCCTACTAGGAATAGGATTGGAATCCTATTCCTAGTAGGATTGCTCCTCCTAGGCGCACCAATAGGGGCCATCCGGCCTCCCCCTTTGCTCCTTTATATACGGGGGTATGGGTGCACCCTAGAACACACAAGTTGATCTCTTCAGCCGTGTGCGGTGCCACCCTCCATAGAAACACACCTCGGTCATACCGTTGCAGTGCTTAGGCAAAGCCCTACGCCGGTAACTTCATCATAATCGTCACCACGCCGTCGTGCTGACGAAACTCTCCCGTGAAGCTCAACTGGATCAAGAGCTCGTGGGACGTCATCAAGCTGAACGTGTGCTGAACGCGGAGGTGCCGTACGTTCGGTGCTTGATTGGTTAGATCATAAAGAAGTTCGACTACATCAACCGCGTCACTTGACGCTTCCGCTCCCGGTCTACGAGGGTACGTGGACACACTCTCCCCTCTCGTTGCTATGCATCTAGTAGATAGATCTTCCGTGATCGGAGGAATTTTTTTGAAATACTACGTTCCTCAACAGTGGCATCATGAGCCAGGTCTATGCGTAGATGATATGCACGAGTAGAACACAAGTGAGTTGTGGATGATACTAGTCATACTGCTTACCAGCATGTCATACTTTGTTTCGGCGGTATTGTGAGATGAAGCGGCCCAGACCGACATTACTCGTACGGTTACGCGAGACTGGTTTCACCGTTATGAGCACTCGTTGCTTAAAGGTCACTGGCGGGTGCCTGTCTCTCTCACTTTAGCTGAATCTAGTGTGACTACGCCCGGTCCTTGTGAAGGTTAAAACAGCACATACTTGATGAAAAATCGTTGTGGTTTTTGTATGCGTAGGTAAGAACGGTTCTTGCTAAGCCTGTAGCAGCCACGTAAAACTTGCAACAACAAAGTAGAGGATGTCTAACTTGTTTTTGCAGGGCATGTTGTGATGTGATATGGTCAAGACGTGATAAGTTATACATTATTGTATGAGATGATCATGTTTTGTAAAGTTATCGGCAACTGGCAGGAGCCATATGGTTGTCGCTTTATTGTATGAAATGCAATCGCCATGTAATTGCTTTACTTTATCACTAAGCGGTAGCGATAGTCATGGAAGCAATAGTTGGCGAGATGACAACGATGCTACGATGGAGATCAAGGTGTCGCGCCGGTGACGATGGTGATCATGACGGTGCCTTGGAGATGGAGATCAAAGGCACAAGATGATGATGGCCATATCATATCACTTATATTGATTGCATGTGATGTTTATCTTTTATCCATCTTATTTCGCTTAGATCGACGGTAGCATTATAAGATGATCTCTCACTAAATTTCAAGGTATAAGTGTTCTCCCTGAGTATGCACCGTTGCGAAAGTTCGTCGTGCCGAGACACCACATGATGATCGGGTGTGATAAGCTCTGCGTTCACATACAATGGGTGTAAACCAGTTTTGCACACGCAGAATACTCGGGTGAAACTTGACGAGCCTAGCATATGCAGGTATGGCCTCGGAACACTGGAGACCGAAAGGTCGAGCGTGAATCATATAGTAGATATGATCAACATAAGATTTTCACCATTGAAAACTACTCCATCTCACATGATGATCGGACATGGTTTAGTTGATTTGGATCACGTGATCATTTAGATGACTAGTGGGATGTCTATCTAAGTGGGAGTTCTTTAGTAATATGATTAAATTGAACTTTAATTTATCATGAACTTAGTCCAGGTAGTATTAGCATATCTATGTTGTAGATAAATGACTCGCGATGAAGCTCCCCGTTTGTTTTTTATGTTCCTAGCAGAAACTAAGTTGAAAGATGTTAGTAGCAATGATGCGGACTTGTTCGGTGATCTGAGGATTTTCCTCATTGCTGCACAGAAGAATTATGTCCTTGATGCACCGCTAGGTGACATATCTATTGCAGGAGCAAATGTAGATGTTATGAACGTTTGACAAGCTCGGTATGATGACTACTTGATAGTTTAGTGCGTGATGCTTTACGACTTATAACCGGGACTTCAAAAACGTTTTGAACGCCACGAAGCATAGTATATGTTCCAAGAGTTGAAATTAGTATTTCATACTCATGCCCGTGTCGAGAGGTGTAAGACCTCTGACAGTACTTTGCCTACAAGATGGAGGAGAATAGCTCAACCAGTGAGCATGTGCTTAGATTGTCTGGTTACTACAATTACTTGAAGCAAGTGGGAGTTAATCTTCCAGATAAGATAGTAATTGACAAAGTTCTCTAGTCACTATCACCAAGTTAGTAGAACTTTGTGATGAACTATAATATGCAATGGATGACAAAAGTAATTCCCGAGCTCTTCGCGATGCTGAAATCGGCGAAGGTAGAAATCAAGAAAGAGCATCAAGTGTTGATGGTTCACAAGACCAATTGTTTCAAGTAAAGGGCAAAGGGATAGAAAGGGAACTTCAAGAAGAATGACAAGCAAGTTGTCACTCCCGTGAAGAAACCCAAAGCTAAACTCAAGCCTGAAACTAAGTGCTTCTACTGCAAAGGATATGGTCACTCGAAGTGGAACTGCCCTAGATACTTGGCGAATAAGAAGGATGGCGAAATGAACAAAAGTATATTTGATATACAGATTATTGATGTGTATTTTACTACTGTTCATAGCAACCCCTGGGTATTTGATAGCAGTTCAATTGCTAAAATTAGTAACTCGAAACGAGAGTTGCAGAATGAACAGAGACTAGTTAAAGGTGAAGTGACGATGTGTGTTGTAAGTGGTTCCAAGATTGATGAGATCATCATCGCACACTCCCTATACTTTCGGGATTAGTGTAGAACCTAAATAAGTGTTATTTGGCATTTGCGTTGAGCATGAATATGATTTGATCATGTTTGTTGCAATACGGTTATTCATTTAAAGTCATAGAATATTTGTTATTCTGTTTACATGAATAAAGCCTTCGATGGTCATACACCCAATGAAAATAGTTTGTTGGTTCTCGATCATAGTGATACACATATTCATAATATTGAAGCCAAAAGATGCAAGGTTAATAATGATAGTGCAACTTATTTGTGGCACTGCCGTTTAGGTCATATTGGTATAAAGCGCATGACGAAACTCCATAGTGATGGACTTTTGGAATCAGTTGATTATGAATCACTTGGTGCTTGCGAACCATGCCTCATGGGCAAGATGACTAAAACTCCGTTCTCCGGAACAATGGAGCGAGCAACAGATTTGTTGGAAATCATACATGCTGATGTATGTGGACCGATGAGTGCTGAAGCTCGCGGCGGGTATCGTTATTTTCTGACCTTCACTAATGATTTGAGCAGATATGGGTATATCTACTTGATGAAGCACAAGTCCGAAACATTTGAATAGTTCAAATAATTTCAGAGTGAAGTAGAGAATCATCGTAACAAGAAAATAAAGTTTCTACGATCTGATCGTGGAGGTGAATATTTGAGTTACGAGTTTGGTCTTCATTTGAACCAATGTGGAATAGTTTCACAACTCACGCCACCTGGAACACCACAACATAATGGTGTGTCCGAACGTCGTAACCGCACTTTATTAGATATGGTGCGATCTATGATGTCTCTTACCGATTTACCACTATCGTTTTGGGTTATGCATTAAAGATAGTTGCATTCACGTTAAATAGGGCACCATCTAAATCCGTTGAGATGAATCCTTATGGACTGTGGTTTGGCAAGAAACCATCTAAATCCGTTGAGACGACGCCTTATGAACTGTGGTTTGGCAAGAAACCAAAGTGTCGTTTCTTAAAGTTTGGGTCTGCGATGCTTATGTGAAAAAGCTTCAACCTGATAAGCTCGAACCCAAGTCGGAGAAATGTGTCTTCATAGGATACCCAAAGGAGACTGTTGGGTACACCTTCTATCACAGATCCGAAGGCAAGATATTCGTTGCTAAGAATGGATCCTCTCCACAGAAGGAGTTTCTCTCGAAAGAAGTGAGTGGGAGGAAAGTGGAACTTGATGAGGTAATTGTACGTTCTCCCGAATTGGAAAGTAGTACATCATATAAACTGGTTCTAGTGATTCCTACACCAATTAGTGAGGAAGCTAATGATGATGATCATGAAACTTCGGATCAAGTTTCTGCTGAACTTCGTAGATCAACCAGAGTACGTTCCGCACCAGAGTGGTAAGGCAACCCAGTTCTGGAAGTCATGCTACTTGACCATGATGAACCTACGAACTACGAGGAAGCGATGATGAGCCCAGATTCCGCAAAATGGCTTGAGGCCGTGAAATCTGAGATGGGATCCATGTATGAGAACAAAGTGTAGACTTTGGTTGACTTGCCCGATGATCGGCAAGCCATCGAAAATAAATGGATCTTCAAGAGGAAGACCGACGCTGACGTTAATGTTACTGTTTACAAAGCTCGACTTGTTGCAAAAGGGTTTCGACAAGTTCAAGGAGTTGACTACGATGAGACTTTGTCCCCCGTAGCGATGCTTAAGTCTGTCCGAATCATGTTAACAATTGCCGCATTTTATGATTATGAAATCTGGCAAATGGATGTCAAAACTGCATTCCTGAATGGATATCTTAAAGAAGAGTTGTATATGATGCAACCAGAAGGTTTTGTCGATCCTAAAGGTGCTAACAAAGTGGTCAAGCTCCAGCGATCCATCTATGGACTGGTGTAAGCATCTCAGAGTTGGAATATATGCTTTGATAAGTTGATCAAAGCATATAGTTTTATACAGACTTGCGGTGAAGCCTGCATTTACAAGAAAGTGAGTGGGACCACTACAGCCTTTCTGATAAGTATATGTGAATGACATATTGTCGATCAGAAATGATGTAGAATTTTCTGGAAAGCATAAAGGAGTGTTTGAAAGGAGTTTTTCAAAGAAAAACCTCGGTAAAACTACTTACATATTGAGCATCAAGATTGTAACGCCCGGGTAATCACGCTACAGTAATTCCCTGCTAATGATGCCACGTCATCGTGTTACTGTTGATAGCCTCACGCTAATCGAAAACCCGTTCGAAATAAGAGCCCGAAAAAGAAATAAACAAAATAAGTTTTCAAAATGGTAATTAAAAATGTTCGGGCGGTGCTAAATATTGTAAGATCAATTATGGACTAGTTATTACAATTTCTAAAATTGCCTAAGTATTTTAAATAAAGTAAAACAGAAAAGAAATAATTAAATAAAAGAAAAGGAAAGAAAACAAACAAAAGAAAAACAAAAGAAAGAAAGAGAAAAAAACCCCAGGCCTACTAGGCCTCGGCCCACTAACCCCCCCGGCCTATAACCCCACCCCTCGGTGGGATATTTTCCCACCGACACACACCCCACCGACACTTCTTCCCCCCCTCGTTTCGTTCTGGATCGGGAGCGCCCCAGCGCTCGCCGCCCGATCCCGCCGCCGCCCGGAGTCCCCGCCGGAGGACGCCATCGCCGCCGGACTGCCTCCTTCCCCTGCGTCGGACGTCTTCTCCGTCCCCCTCCCCATCGGCTCCATCGAGCCTCGCCGACCCCCCTCCTCACGACGCTCGTGAGCCTCTCCCCCTCCTCCTTCACTCTCTGTCCC
>LR738711.1:181385211-181469589 GCA_902687465.1 Secale cereale | reverse complement strand
GCGGCCCCTCCCTACTGCGTTGCTCCGCGGCGCCCCCCCCCTTTTACTTCCCAGCGCCGCCTGCCCCCCGCCGCTTGAAGCTGCTGCACCGCCCGGGGCCGACGCTGCCGCATCGCGGCTGCCCGCCGGTGGCGCCCGGTGGCTTCGTCCCTCTCGGGCGAAGGCCCGACGCCCAGCGCCCGTGCCCAGTCGGGCTCTGCCCTGTGCCCAAGAACCCGTCGCCCGCTTGGCCCCTATGGGCCTATGACAAACGGGGCCCGCCCCTAGAAACGTTAAAACAAGAAAAAAGGGTTTAAAAATAAATAAATAAATAAATATATTAATTAATTAATTAATTAACAAATTAATTAAGTTAATTAATCACCTTTAGATTAATCTAATCTTTAATTAACCTAATCTGTAATTAACTAAAACCTAATTAATCTAACTAAACTGTTAGTTAGTTTACTGTCAATGACAAGTGGGACCCGCTGGTCAGTTTGACCAGTCAACCCTGATGACGTCAGCATGATGTCATGCTGATGTCATAAATCATTTTTCGAATTAAGTTAAATAATATTAAATTCCAGAAATTATTAAAACCTTTAGAAAATCATATCTTTTAAACCGTAACTCGGATGAAAATAATTTATATATGAAAGTTGCTCAGAATTTCGAGACGCATCCGAATACGCAGACCGTTCGTCCACCACACATCCCTAGCATACCGAATCCGCAACTTTCCCCCTCCGTTTCATCCGCCCGAAAACGCGAAACGCCGGGAATACTTTCCCGGATGTTTCCCCCCTTCGTCAGTATCACCCGATACTGCGTTAGGGCACACTTAGCACCGTTACATGTCATGTCATGCATCGTCATGCATCTGTTTGCATTGTATTCACTGTTTCTTCCCCCTCTTCTCTCCGGTAGACTACGAGACCGACGCTGCTGCTGCCCCGATCGACTACGGTGTTGACGACCTCACCTTGGCTGCCGAGCTTCCAGGCAAGCCCCCCCTTTGATCACCAGATATCGCCTACTCTTCTCTCTACTGCTTGCATTAGAGTAGTGTAGCATGTTACTGCTTTCGATAATCCTATTCGGCTGCATAGCCTGTCTTTGTTGCTATCACTGTTGATACTTTACCTGCAGTCCTAAATGCTTAGTATAGGATGCTAGTATTCCATCAGTGGCCCTACACCCTTGTCCGTCTGCCCTGCTATTCTATCGGGCCGTGATCACTTGGGGGTGATCACGGCTATATATATTACATACACATATACATGATACTTGATGTGACTAAAGTCGGGTCGGCTCGTTGAGTACCCGCGGTTGATTCACGGATTGGGGGCTGAAAGGACATACTTTCCCGACGGCCCTCTGTGTGGATCTTTGTGGCGGAGCGACAGGGCAGGTTGAGACACCTAGGAGACAGGTGGCCTGGCCCTGGTCGTTGTCCGCGGTTGTTTCACAATAACACGCTTAACGAGTTTGGATATTTGATCTGAGTCTGGCCATTTGGTCTATACGCACTAACCAGCTACGTGGGAATAGTTATGGGTACTCGACGTCGTGGTATCAGCCGAAGCCTTCTTGACGTCAGCGAGTTAGCGGCGCGCGTCGGGTTGGACCGCGTAACGCAACTTCCTTAGTAATGGAGGTTGCTAGGTCTGCTCACCGGCCGCGTACGCAACGTGCAGGTGTGCGTTGGGCGATGGGCCCGGACCCCTGCGCGCCTAGGACTTAGACCGGCGTGCTGACCTCTCTGCTGTGCTTAGGTAGGGCTGGGACGTGTTGATCTTCCGAGGCCGGGCATGACCCTGGAAAGTGTGTCCGGCCAAATGGGATCAAGCGTGCTGGGTTATGTGGTGCACCCCTGCAGGGAAGTTAATCTATTCGAATAGCCGTGTCCCTCGGTAAAAGGACGACCCGGAGTTGTATTCCGACCTCATGATAACTAGAACCGGACACTTGATAAAACACACCCAGATGAGTTCCAGATATAACTCGGTGGTTGCTCTCTCACAGGGTGATGTGCGGGAGGATCGCCGAGTAGGATTATGCTATTCGATGTTACTTGGTGAACTTACCATCTATTCTCTTCTATTGCTGCAAGATGGAGGTTGCCTGAAGCGTAGTCTTTGTTTGGATTAGCTATCCCCCTCTTATTCCCGCTTGCTGCAGTTCAGTCCACCGATATTACCCATATCATTGTTACCTTTGCATATGTAGTATAGATCCTTGCTTGCGAGTACTTTGGATGAGTACTCACGGTTGCTTTGCTCCCCCTTTTCCCCCTTCTGTACCTTCTTCTCGGATGATGCAACCAGATGGTGGAGCCCAGGAGCCAGACGCCACCTACGACGACTCCTACAACACCGGAGGTGCCTACTACTACGTTCAGTCTGCCGACGACGACCAGGAGTAGTTTAGGAGGATCCCAGGCAGGAGGCCTGCTCCTCTTTCGATCTGTATCCCAGTTTGTGCTAGCCATCTTATGGCACCTTGTTTAACTTTATGTCTGTACTCAGATATTTGTTGCTTCCGCTGACTTGTCTATGATCGAGCACTTGTATTCGAGCCCTCGAGGCCCCTGGCTTGTAATATGAAGCTTGTATGACTTATTTTACTTTTAGAGTTGTGTTGTGATATCTACCAATGAGTCCCTGATCTTGGCCGTACACATTTGCGTGCATGATTAGTGTACGGACAAATCGGGGGCGTCACAAAGATCTATAGAGATAGATCAAGACGCTTGATAAGTTTTTTCAATGAGTACATACCTTGACAAGATTTTGAAGTAGTTCAAAATGGAACAGTCAAAGAGAGAGTTCTTACCCGTGTTGCAAGGTATGAAGTTGAGTAGTACTCAAAACCCGACCACGACAGAAGAGAGAAAAAGAATGAAAGTCATTCCCTATGCCTCAGTCATAGGTTCTATAAAGTATGCCATGATGTGTAGCAAACCTGTTGTGTACCTTGCCATGAGATTGACAAGGACGTACAATAGTGATCTAGGAGTAGATCACCGGACAGCGGTCAAAATTATCCTTAGAGGACTAAGGAAATATTTCTCGGTTATGGAGGTGATAATGAGTTCGTCGTAAAGAGTTACGTCGATGCAAGCTTTAACACCGATCTGGATGACTCTGAGTCTCGATCTGGATACATATTGAAAGTGGGAGCAAACAGCTAAAGTAGCTCCGTGCAGAGCATTGTAGACATAGAAATTTGCAAAAATACATATGAATCTGAATGTAATAGACCCGCTGACTAAACTTCTCTCACGAAACAAAACATGATCACACCTTAGTACTCTTTGGGTGTTAATCACATGACGATGTGAACTAGATTGTTGACTCTAGTAAACCCTTTGGGTATTGGTCGCATGTCGATGAGAACTATGGGTGTTAGTCACATGGCGATGTGAACTATTGGTGTTAATCACATGGTGATGTGATCTAGATTATTGACTCTAGTGCAAGTGGGAGACTGAAGGAAATACGCCCTAGAGGCAATAATAAAGTTATTATTTATTTCCTTATATCATGATAAATGTTTATTATTTATGCTAGAATTGTATTAACTGGAAACTTAGTACATGTATGAATACATAGACAAAACAAAGTGTCCCTAGTATGCCTCTACTAGACTAGCTCATTGATCAAAGATGGTTATGTTTCCTAGCCATAGACATATTTGATAACGGGATCACATCATTAGGAGAATGATGTGATGGACAAGACCCATCCGTTAGCTTAGCACTATGATCGTTTAGTTTTACTACTATTGCTTTCTTCATGACTTATACATGTTCCTATGACTATGAGATTATGCAACTCCCGAATACCGGAGGAACACTTTGTGTGCTATCAAACGTCACAATGTAACTGGGTGATTATAAAGATGCTCTATAGGTGTCTCCGAAGGTATTTGTGGTGTTGGCATAGATCAAGAATAGGATTTGTCACTTCGAATGTCGGAGAGGTATCTCTGGGCCCTCTCAGTAATACACATCATAATAAGCCTTGCAAGCATATGACTAATGAGTTAGTCATGAGATGATGTATTACGGAACGAGTAAAGAGACTTGCCGGTGACGAGTTTGAACTAGGTATTGAGATACCGACGATCTAATCTCGGGCAAGTAACATACCGATGACAAAGGGAACAATGTATGTTGTTATGTGGTTTAACCGATAAAGATCTTCGTAGAATATGTAGGAGCCAATATGAGCATCTAGGTTCCGCTATTGGTTATTGACCGGAGATGAGTCTCGGTCATGTCTACATAGTTCTCGAACCCGTAGGGCCCGCACGCTTAACATTTGATGACGATCGGTATTATGAGTTTATGAGTTTTGATGTACCGAAGGTAGTTCGGAGTCCCGGATAAGAACACGGACATGACGAGGAGTCTTGGAATGTCCGAGACGTAAAGATTGATATATTGGATGACTATATTCGGACACCGGAAGCATTTCGTAAAGTTTCAGAATTAACCGGAGTGCCGGGGGGTTACCGGAACCCCCCGGGGAAGCTATGGGCCTTAATGGGCCATAGGAGAAAGAAAGAGGGAGGGCCAGGGCTGGGCCGCGTGCCCCCCACCCCTTGGTCCGAATTGGAGAAGGAAGGAGGGGGGCCGGTGCCCCTTTCCTTCTCCCTCTCCCTCTCCTTCCTTCCCCCCTTTTCCCTCTTGGTGATTCCTACTAGGAATAGGATTGCAATCCTATTCCTAGTAGGATTGCTCCTCCTAGGCGCACCAATAGGGGCCGGCCGGCCTCCCCCCTTGCTCCTTTATATACGGGGGCAGGGGGGCACCCTAGAACACACAAGTTGACCTCTCCAGCCGTGTGCGGTGCCCTCCTCCACAGAAAAACACCTCGGTCATACCATTGCAGTGCTTAGGCAAAGCCCTGCGTCGGTAACTTCATCATATCCGTCACCACGCCATCGTGCTGATGAAACTCTCCCGTGAAGCTCAACTGGATCAAGAGCTCGTGGGACGTCATCAAGCTGAACGTGTGCTGAACGCGGAGGTGACGTACGTTCGGTGCTTGATCGGTTAGATCGTGAAGAAGTTCGACTACATCAACCACGTCACATGACGCTTGCGCTCCCGGTCTATGAGGGTACATGGACACACTCTCCCCTCTCGTTGCTATGCATCTAGTAGATAGATCTTCCGTGATCGTAGGAATTTTTTTGAAATACTACGTTCCCCAACAGCCTCGTGGGCCCACGTTGGTCCCCCGGTGCCCTCCTTCCTCCTATATATACCCATGTACCCCGAAAACATCAGAAGAGGAGAGAGAACCCTAATTCTTCCGCCGCAACCTTCTGTTCCCGTGAGATCCCATCTTGGGGCCTGTTTCGGAGCTCCGCCGGAGGGGGAATCTACGACAGAGCGCTTCTACATCGACACCATCGCCTCACCATTAGTTGTGAGTAGTTTACCATAGACCTTCGGGTCCATAGTTAGTACCTAGATGGGTTCTTCTCCCTCTTTGGATCTCAATACCAAGTTCTGCTCGGTCTTCGAGGAGATCTATTTGATGTAATTTCTTTTTGCGGTGTGTTTGTCGAGATCCGATGAATTGTGGGTTTATGATCAAGAGTATCTATGAGAAATATTTGGTTCTTTTCTGAATTATTTTATGTATGATTATAATATCCTTGCAAGTCTCTTCGAATTATCTGTTTGGTTTGGCCTACTAGATCTATAGTTCTTGCAATGGGAGAAGTGCTTGGCTTTGGGTTCAATCTTGCGGTGTCCTTTCCCAGTGACAGCAGGGGCATCAAGGCACATATTGTATTGTTGCCATCGAGGATAAAAAGATGGGGTTTATATCATATTGCTTGAGTTTATCCCTCTACATCATGTCATCTTGCTTAAGGCGTTACTCTGTTCTTATGAACTTAATACTCTAGATGCATGCTGGATAGCTGTCAATGTGTGGAGTAATAGTACTAGATGCAGAATCGTTTCGGTCTACTTGTCATGGACGTGATGCCTACACATAATGATCATTCCTAGATATTCTCATAATTATTCGCTTTTCTATCAATTGCTCGACAGTAATTCGTTCACCCACCGTAGAAATCTGCTATCATGAGAGAAGCTACTAGTGATACCTATGGCCTCCGGGTCTATTCTCAACATATCAATCTACAATCTACTTTACTTTTCTGTTTTTACTTTCTGTTCTTATGTCCAAATATACCAAAAATATCAAACTATTATATCTATCAGATCTCACTTTCGTAAGTGACCATAAAGGGATTGACAACCCCTTATCCGTTGGTTGTGAAGTTCTTATTTGTTTGTGCAGGTGCGAGAGACTCGCGCGTGGTCTCCTACTGGATTGATACCTTGGTTCTCAAAAACTGAGGGAAATACTTACGCTATTGTGTTGCATCACCCTTTCCTCTTCGAGGGAATACAACGCAAGCTCGAGAAGTAGCAAGAAGAATTTCTGGCGCCGTTGCCGGGGAGGCTTACGCAAAAGTCATATACCAAGTACCTATCACAAACCCTTATCCTTCGCATTACATTTATTTGCCTCTTGTTTTCCTCTCCCCCACTTCACCCTTGTTGTTTTATTCGCCCTTCTTCTTCTGTGTGTTTACCGTTCGCTTGCTTCTTATTTTCTTGTGTTGGCATGTGCTCTCTACTAGCTTGTATCTTCACTTGCTAAATTATGGATCCGCATCCACTTGCTAATCTTTTTAAGAGATCCAATTATGTTGAACCTATTGCTAGTGAGTTGAGTGCACTAGATTATCCATATATGTTCTGTAAGTACTTGTGCATGAAGGAAACCTCCCTGCCTTTTCAAAACTTAGGTGTTCCCATCCTTCAACTTGAACGATGCTTCGGTCAGGATGGTTGAAGTGGAATTTGGTGAGAAAAGGTTAGCGGGGGGCTGGTCCCTCTCTATGGCTTATGCCCGGTAGGATTAATCCCTGACAGCAAGTTTCAGGATGCCGGCAAGGTAACCTGCTAGGAAAACTTGTTTACTTGAACGTAAAGAGGCACTCCACCTCTGTGTGATCGCATAACACATACGAGTCCCCAGTAGGTTTATCTTTTCCATTAATATGTTGGTCAACAAGTACAAATCTTACAGAACATTACATGGATAATAGGAATTACATTTATTTGAGCTAAAAATTGGCTAATGCCTATAGTTTGAGATTAAAAAAAGATAAGTGCGATGTAATCCTCCTTCTTTTGGTTTCCCCTCTGCTAGGTGAGACGGAGAAAAGAGGAAGGGTCTAACGAAGCGCACGAGAAGGGGCCCATCCTGGTCTCGTCAAGGCCTGCCGGGTGCAGCCTCACAAGATCGGGAGTGGCGAGGCTGCGAAGGAGGAGTGCGGGGAGCAGCTCGGCGGTGCCCTGGTCACCACCTCCAAGACCGGCCGGAAGCCCCAGCTTGAGCAGCGGTAGAGCCAACCGCCAAGGCTCAGCTGGAAGACTGCTGGAGGGGGACGAAGGCACCAAGAGGACATCCCTTCTCGGCCACCACCCAGAGAGGCTGGTGACGATGGTGCCGGGGAGGGAGGGGAGGAGCGTAAAGATGAGGCGGCAGGTCCCTAGAGGGAGACAAACGCGTCGGGGTTAGCATACTCCGACCCGACCCCACGCCATCCGCCTTCTCCATCCTCCTTCACTTTCTCTTCATCGCCGCTATTCCAGGGGATACCGAACCCCCAGCTCGGCTACCTTGTAGAGAAGCAACCAACGGCCATGATGGCCGGGAGACTCGAGGTGCCCCCTCCTCCCCTCCTAGTAGGCAGGAAGGTGCCACCTCCTTCGGCGATAGCCCCGGCTCCACTGGAAGGAGCAGTGGTAGGGACACCCGCATCCCCGAGCACTGCACCCCAAGATGGCACTTGCGGCCCCGGAGGCCTCAGGGGCGAGACAGTGGACTCCGACAGTCCATAGCAAGGGCTAACACCCCTCCTCAGGTGACCAACCCACGCAGGGGGAGCGAGTGCTTCGCCACCTGAGTGACACTCGCTACCTCCCATGCCCTGGGCACATCGGCTGCTGCGTCTCGCCACATTTCGGACCAGACTCACTCCCCGGGCTTTGGTATGATCATTCAGAACTATGAAATGCAAGCTACTGCCTGGGGCCTGGCCCCAGGCTCTCTCCTTCTACATAACCAGAAGGGCAAGCAATGGAAGAAGAGAAGGGTATGGATGAATGCCTTCGCTCCCCCTCCGCTTCTCCTTTTTATAAGCGAGCTGGGAGTGGGGACTGATTCCTCGGCGGGTAACCACCGCCCTCCTCCACCAATCCAAGGAAGCCGGGCCCCCGCCTTGACGTTCTTCCGCCCCGTGCGCCTCCGTCACCTACCCCACTCAATGCATGCGACATACGTGGCTAAGGATAAGGGCATGGTGGGAAGAGTGAATTGGCAGTTAGCAGCCCGTGCGTTAAAGTCATTCATGGGCCATCACAAAGATGACCCCACCAACAATTGGCGTTACGCATAGAGGAAGTGGAAACTGGCCCAAGCTCAAGTTAATGAAGAAGCAAAGGAAGCACTCATTCTTGCATGTGCACTGGTTAGAGCCTACCCCAGCAATGCCCAGCGACGCGACCGTGCCAGGTACGAGGGCTTCTGTCGGTGCAACAGACCCTAGGTCCGTTGCCCCAAACTGTGCACAGGCTCAAGGGCAAGTTTGCAGCACTAAGCACCAGATCAAGACACGAAGAAATCAGCTCCTTGAGGAATCAGACGACTGGTCAAGGAGATCAAGACAACCAAGACTAGCTAAAGATGCAAGACACCACCAGAAGAAGAACCATCCTTGCCGGGCATGCGAGCCTGGCGAGGATCCGGATTCCCCCGACAGCAAACCACCAAGATCACCCCGGCAGGCTTGCTGGGGCACGCGGAGGTAAAACTCCACCTCGCAGCGATGGACATCACTGATCAATGCAGTGTCAAGCTCCAAGGTGGCTCAGTGGCTACCTCTTGCTACGTGGCAGCCATTTTCTACCACAAGAACCACCAAATGACACCCATCGAGAGATGTGTCAAGTAAGCAGGAACGCAGCTGGCAAAACAGCCCGTCAAGACTTGCCGGATGAGCTGTGATGTGACACTAAGCGGTGCCTTTAATGCACTCTGTCAGCTGCAGAGTTAGGTACGCTAGCACTATTTGCTATCTAATCAACTTGGAAAGACTAATTTGCCACGGTGGTGACCCCTTAACCTATAAAAGGAGGCCCATGGCAACCGTAGACAGGATTCGGCCAGTCGAACCCGTACACACTCATCCACGCGACCGCTCTCACCCCAAGGCAACCCTGCCGGGAAAGAGCGGCGCGTCCATTTTCCACCATTCCACAATCAATCCACCAAAGTAGGAGTAGGGCATTATGCTCGCGGCGGCCCGAACCTAGGTAAAAACTGCCCGTGTGATCCCCGACGCGCTGCTTCGCGCTTCTCCGCTCTTTGTGCAACGTGCCCATCCCCTTGCCGAACCAAAAGGGACATCTGTCCCATATGTGGCCGTGGTTATCACGCGACACAACTTCGAGCACAACAAAGTGTGGTCATTGGTGCCAAGGCCAACGGAGAACCATAATGTCATTGGAACCAAATGGATATTCCAGAACAAGCAAGATGCGAATGACATTGTCATTCGAAACAAGGAAAGATTGGTTGCACAAGGCTACTCCCAAGTCGAGGGTATCGACTATGGTGAAACCTTTGCTCCTGTTGCTTGCCTTGAATCTATTTGCATGTTGCTTGCATATGCATCTCATTACAACTTTTTGTTCCAACAAATGGATGTGAAGAGTGCATTTCTTAATGGTCCTCTTAATGAGTTGGTGTATGTCCAACAACCCCCGGGGTTCGAGGATCCCAAATTCCCCAATCATGTATACAAACTCGATAAGGATCTCTATGGCCTTAAAAAAGCCTCACTGTCGGGGATATCGTCGACATATGCCAGGGGGTGGCTTAGCATGGAGGGGGACAGGAGTACGTCATCGGGCCCTGGAAGTGAGAGTGAGCGATATCTCGAACGCCTACGAGATTTACCCAGATTCGAGGCTCTCCGTTGAGATAACACCGCTAGTCCTGCTTTGCGGGGGCTCCGCATCATGACTATCGTCAATATGATAGCTACAAGAGTGCTCCTTGAGTTGTTTCGGCTAGAGGAGGAAGAAGAGCAAGGCTAACTCTAGCTTCTCCTTCTATGGGTGTGTGTATGGTGACCAAGGTAGTGAACCCGTTGCATGGGGAAGCCTGGGGGGTTTATATAGGCCTGCCCCCCAGGGGTACAACGCTAATCCGGCCGGGTGTAGGACCCGGCCATCACTGTCTCTTGGCGCCGACTTCTCTACCGGTTGCTGAGGCCCGCCGCTTGGTAGGTCCCGCCGGCTGCCGGGGACTCAGCCGATAGGTAGGGTCCGCCGTCCGAGGGCCAGGTTGGTCACTTTATACTATAGCCTTGCCTCCGATGACGAAGGCTTTGTCGGGGGACGCATGGCTACAGTCCCGCCGCCTGGTGGGCGCTCACTATAGCCATACCCCATCTTATCAGCTTAATGGTACACAAACTCTGAGGGGAGGGAGGGCCGCCTGCTGGGAGTCGGCCCGCCCTTGACGCCGTCTGCTGGGGGTTCGTCATCTTCTAGTGGCTCGCGGACAGGTTGGGCCTGCCACCTACGGGCCGTACGGACCGCCCGTCGTGGGAGCATGGATCCCTCTAACGTAGGTGATGTCACGGGCTGCGTGGCTACAGTACCGCGCCGAGCGAGGGGTGTCCGCGTGGTACACCCACACTGTGGCCACGCTCTGCCCTAGATTCGGGGGTGGCAGGTAGCACTGTAGCCACGCCTCGTCTCGTCGTGGTTGAATGGGTGCAAACTTTCAGGGAGCGCAGGGCCGCCTGCTAGATGCTGGCTCCCTGGAGCCGCCTGTCAAGGTCACGCCGTCTTCTGGTAGCCGGCCCATTGGAATAGATGGTCCAAAGGGTCTTGCCTTACATTCGAAAGGTCTGAGGGGCATAACTGGCCTCGATGTCTTGAAATACTAAGGGCCCGAAGTAGCGCCTAATGGTGTCCGGGAAATTGCTTTGGCTGTTTGTCTTGCGTTTGCTTCTCTTCTTTCGCAAACTTTGCTTAACTTATTCTTGCTATGCTGTGCAGGGACCCTCTTTCTTTGTCGCGAGCCCCATCCGCCTCGGTGATTGGGGCAGCAGGCGGCCCTGAAGCCTCCCGTCGCATGGATCCAGCCACCGCCCTTCGGGAGTCGTCGGAGAGAAACGCGCTCGAGGCATAACAGGAGCGGGCAGAAGCGGCCCGGGTGGAGGCGGAGGCCACCAACGCGGCACGGGTGAAGGTCGATGAGGCAGCCAAGGCCTGAGCTGATGCAGCGACCAAGGAGCAGGCGGACACAGACGTCAAAAGGCGGGAGGAGGGAATGTCCCGTGGCAGAGCCCTGGTGTGGGGACCCCGACTCGTAAGTCGAGATCACCGAATGCACATGTACAATGATCCCAGAGATCAATGCTCACTTAACACACAAAAGCTGAATAATAAGAGTCTTACATCCATACACACCGTCTTACACAAATTATGACCATTATGGTCAAGTCTTACATAGACAAAGCCTCATGGGTTGAACATCAAATAAACTCGAGTAGCGAAGTCTTCGTAGATAAGTAGAACCCATGCCATCTGTCTTAACCCTACATGCATTCTAACTGGGAAATCATCCTAGTTCGCATGTTCGTCTCCAAAGAACTCTTCTTCAAATTCCTGCTCTTCCATGCCTAGCCAATTAAATAACCAGTGGCAAGCCAATGAGTACTTTGAATGTACTCGCAAGCAACCCATGATTTGGTTCAAAGTAACAATGCAAGTTGTAACAACAAGTAAGCAACCTAGCTTCAAGCTAGTTGGGATGTTCTATCAACTTGTAAGGTATGCATCAATTGTCTTGGGTAACCATGAGAACAGGTGACAGATATCAACATAAATAGAGTTTGGATCAATGCTATCTCATCCAACATGTCAAGTCACCGCCTTGACACAAATAGTTCTCTTCCACACACATATGCACTAAGTTCGTAAAATTTAAGGATATAGTTTAGGTATCACCTCCCAACTGTCCATGACCATTGACACATCTATTCTAATAGCTTGACACTCTGTAGAGGTTGCACACTTGACCCACAAGATCCGGGAAGCTTTCGTGTCATCCATGATTCCACAGTACCTCAAGTACTCGGGGGAAGTACCCGATCATTACCTTTCCCTAAATGATACTAACATAGGGTCCACTCGTTGATACACGACCCTCATGTATAAGAAAAAGATCGTGGGACTGTGCCCTTTCACATTATCACACATACATGAAGGGACCAACGGTGTGTCCGGTGTCCTGTAAAAACAGTCATGGCCGCCTATCCAAGCACGACCCCATCCCGAGAGTGACCTCAAGTCACCCCCGTCACTAGTAATGTGGGCACCATGCTAGTATCAGCCTAAGTAATCAATAATGCCCCGTCCCATAAAGGGGTAGAGTGGTTGCACATGTTTGCTTGCGACGGTAATCACACATAAATCTAATCCATCATTTTACACACACACCAAAAGCTTCCTTCGGTACACCACTTCTTCCTCAAGTGGTGACCTAGGTTCAACATCAGCCACGCGCATTAGGGGCACCCGATGGGGTTTTTCGAAAGAATGTAACCATGAAGAGTTCATGGTACACATGCAACATTATGCATCAACAACTAATCTTTTGACATTGCATTCATGCACAAGGTAAAATTATGAGTATGGGTATGCATCATGTGGTGGTTCACAACAAGTTCACCACCGTCACTTTTCATCATCATGCATCCGGAAATAAAAGGGGTACCGATGAACAAGAGGGGTGTCATGGTCAATGGGTTGCTTGCCTTGATTGGCTTGGTCTTCGAAGTCTTCAAATCCTTCCCCTTCTTCTTCTTCAGCAACTTTGTCAAATACGGGATCTAATCGTCGCAATAAAATAATGAAAAAGGCAATATTAAAAACAAAAGTCAAAGTGCTTAGAAAAATGTCAACTTATTTTTGTAAAATACTAGGGTGGAAACTAAGAATGTGAAAATTCCTAGTTTTGGATTTGGAGTTATGCATTAGGAGAAATGGAATTTTCAGAGAGCAAAATATATGTTCAAATTCAATTTTAAATTTAAATAGTACATGGAAGTATGATGGATGGGTATGAAAGTTATACCATTAATTAGGTGGGATTTTTAGAAGAATTTAGGAGTTGGAAACATTTAATTTGGATAAATATTTAAACCTGTGGAATTATTTGAAATCTAACGGAAAATAAAAAAGAGAACTGGCGTTGTGTCACTAGGCCAGAAAGGCCACAATGCAGCATGCCCAGTGGGGATTCAGCCCGCGTGAGTGCTGCCACGTCGAAGGCATAAAGGCAGAGTGCGCCTTCAGCCAACGGGGTGAACCGGTGCACACGCGTGCGTTTTTGAACCTGACGGGTGGGTCCCACCCGTCAGGATGTGAGGCTGACGGACAGGTCCCATGGTCGTCGTCGTCTACCTTCGTCCAAAGGCGACGGCGAGCTTGCCGCCGGTGATATAGGGCATGGGAGGATGCATGGGTGGTACCGTTGAGCTTAGGGCGGTGTCACCGTTCTGGTGGTGCGGGAGTTGGCCGCCAGAGAAGCCTGGTCCGTTGGCGGCGAGGTGGCACGGCGGCGGAGCGTCAGGAAGGGCATGGTTAGCTCGTTCCGAGCTGCAATAGGAGCGAGAGAAGGAGGGGAATGAGTAAGTGAGGCCTAGCGGTTCCAGATCGAGCAAGAGCGGGGCTGGAGAGGAGCTGTACCGCGAGATCACCCGTCGACTGAGGCGGCGGAGCTCTGGTCGATCCCGTGCACAAAGGCCCTTCGAGGACGATTGGGTGGTGCGGGCGTGTTCTTGGGGGTGTGAAAAGGAGGTGGATGCCAATGGAGAGGCCCGGGGTGGGCTTATATAGCCGGGCGCCAGTCCACCGTGGACTCATGCGCCGGCGAGGTCACGGGCGAGGCCAGAGGCCGTGAGGGCACACGTGAGTGAGTCTGGGCCATTTGTGGATGAGGTCTACGACCAGGGGAGGGAAGAGAAAGAGCGGGGAAGGATCCAGAGAGCTCGCGTGTGTGAAGCCGCTCACTGGAGCTCGTGGGTGGCCAGTGCGCGTTGAGAGATGCAGCAGAAGGGAGAAGGAGGAAGGGGACATGGCCTTGGCATGTCGTGGACGTCGAGGTGCTTGGCTGGTGTGAGGGGAGGCTCGAGGTCGCCGACAGCTAGGGCAGAGGGCCGCTACAGTGTCTGGCCACACTGTAGCGCGCTCCAGAGCGTGCCTATTGCATGCCACGTCATCGCTTTGGCAGAGTGGGCGTGACCACTTATGTCCAGTAGCTAAGGGGGTGTAAACAATAGGACAGTGGCATTGGATGCCTTATTAGGCCACTGGATGCGAGGGGAGGTGGAGAGTGAGGTGAACAGGGGCTGTCCAGAAGGGTAAAATGAGGGTTTTCACCCCTCAATCATTGAGCTTTGGTTGAATGAGTTTTACTGGAGGCAGGCGATGACCAGGCACACCTCTGGTAAAACCTTGAGGCAAGGAAGATTAGTGTAAGTGGACCAAATGGTAGTTTTTGCAAAGTTCCAGAAGGTGCTCGATGTTATTTTGGGCAAGCAAATGATTTCCAATTTACATGAGAATTGACAGGATCAAATGGCATATAGAAATGGGGTGTTCCACCAGGTTTGAGCTCATTTGGGAAAAGTTGCCAATGCAACTTTTGTAAACCCTAGAAATCAACAGAAATGCATTTACCAAGATCTAGTCATGCAAAACCACGCCCCTTGATTCACCACTTGATGTAGTGTCATCATTTGGGGTTGTGAGCATGTCCACAAAGTATGGGTGCATTTGGAATAATTTGGTAATGTAAAGTTGTTCAAATTTGAATCTGAACAAAGATAGTTTTGGGGCACTTTTGTGAACCAAAACAATTTGGATTGAGCTTCAACTTTGCAAGGTAATCATATTATGCATATCTGACTTGCTAGAATTTTCCTGGAATTTTTAGAGAATATTTCCTTTGTAAATATTTCAAAAACTTGAAATATCTAGAAATGGTTTTTGAGGGATTTGTCCAATATTTTGAACATGACCATGTGTTAAAACTCTTATATATGGACAATATATGTCCTATGAGTCTCTGTAAATTTTCTCAAATATTTTCGAAACATTTAAATAATTTTAACCTATTAAAGACCACTTCTGGCCTAAAGAAAAAGGCTTTAAATAAAATAGTAAAATAACTTTTAAAATTATACTTTTGTGGTTTATGGGAGTCCTATACCTAATAGGATTCAAATATACCTTTTGAAAGATTTTTCACACCCCAAATCAAGTACTTGTTGTGCAAACCTCAATTCAGGGGGTTTTGGAAAACTAAATTTAGAAAATACTTTTTGGCCAAATTATTTTTGTAAGAAAATACTATACTATTCTATATACATGGTATGATCATTGGTCAGAAGTTTGGAGCAAGGAGGTGAAGTATAGATGGTGAGGCTATGTTGACCTTAAAGAGTAGTTGAAATCACAAAGAAAAAAAACCAACTCCAAGTAAAAGCCAAATGATGCAAAAAAAGTTTTGTTGGTCCAAATTTTCACGCATTTTTAATGCATTCGCCATGTTACAAAATGCAGGGTGTGACAGACCTACCCCCTTACAAGAATCTCGTCCCCGAGATTCCAAAACTAGGCTTTAAAAGATATCGAGAAACTCGGATCTAAGGCAGTCTTCACGTTCCCAGGTTGCTTCTGCTTCAGTGTGGTTGCTCCACTGGACCTTGAAGTACTTGATGGTGCGGCTTCGCGTACGTCGTTCTGCTTCATCCAAAATGCAGATGAGCCTCTCATGGTAGGTCAAATCAGGCTGAAGGTCAATGGCTTGGTGACCAATATCCTTATAGATATCAGGCTTGTCTCGAACTTGGAGACACTTCCGGAGTTGTGACACGTGGAATACGTTGTGCACATCAGCTAGTTCAGGCGGTAGTTCCAACTGGTAAGCCACTTCTCCTCATCGTGCGGTGATCTTGAAGGGGCCAGTAACTCTTGGTGCGATCTTCCCCTTAACGTGGAAACGCTTGGTTCCATTAAGAGGAGTTACCCGTAGGTATACGTGGTCTCCGACTTGGAAGTTCGCCTGTCGGCGACGAGTGTCGGCATAGCTCTTCTGTCTTGACTTGGCGGTCTTCAGACGCTCTCTGACTAGCTGCACTTGTTCTTATGTTTCATGGAGAACATCAGGTCCAAAGATTAGCCCTTCTCCGGTCTCTGACCAATTGAGGGGTGTGCGACACTTGCGTCCGTACAACACCTCAAATGGTGCCATCTGAAGGCTTGACTGATAACTGTTGTTGTAGGAGAACTCGGCAAAAGGGAGGCAATCTTCCCACTTGGCTCCTTATGCCAAGACACGGGCTCGGAGCATGTCTTCGAGTATTTGATTTACTCATTTTGTCTGACCTCCGGTTTGCGGGTGGAAGGCAGTGCTGAAAGACAACTTGGTTCCCATGGCCTCTTGAAACTTCTTCCAGAACCTCGAGGTAAACCGGGTTCCTTGATTTGACACAATCTCCTTAGGAAGACCATGAAGGCTTACGATTCTGTCAATGTATAGAGTTGCCAGCTGGTTGCCCTCATAGGTAGTCTTGACAGGAATGAAATGGGCCTACTTTGGTCAAATGATTGACTATGACCCAGATGGAGTCGTGTCCTTTATTCGACCTAGGTAGTCCAGTGATGAAATCCATTCCGACTTTATCCCATTTCCACTCAGGAACCTTGAGTGGTTGGAGCAATCCAGCAGGTCGCCGATACTCGACCTTGACCCTTTGACATACATCACATTTTGCAACATAGGTGGCAATCTCCCTTTTCATCCCATGCCACCAAAATATTCCCTTCAAGTCTTGATACATCTTGGTTCCTCCAGGGTGGATGGAATACAGAGTGTCGTGTGCTTCTTGTAGGATCAAATCCTTCAGCTCCTTCTTGTTTGGTACGCAGATGCGACCTTTGTACCAAACAATCCCGTACTCATCTTCGGAGAATCCTGGGGCCTTGCCTAGCTTTATCTTCTTCTTGATGCCTTCAATGGTTACGTGTCCATTCTGCGCTTCCTTGACTTCGTCCATCAGGGTCGGCTTGACTTCTAGGTGGTCCAGATATCCATGGATAACCAATTCCAAGCCAAACTGTTCTAGCTCTTCAAATAGGACTGGCTTCCTTCCTTTAACTATGGCATTCAGGGAGCAAGCCTTTCTACTTAAGGCGTCTGCTACTACATTAGCCTTCCCAGGGTGATATTGAACACCGAGGTCATAGTCCTTGATCAGTTCCAACCATCTTCTCTGCCTCATGTTAAATTCCATTTGAGTGAAAATATACTTCATAATTTTGTGGTCTGTGTATATCTCACACCGCTTCCCTAGTAGGTAATGTCGCCATGTATTCATAGCATGAACCACTACTGCTAACTCAAGATCATGAGTAGTGTAGTTCTCTTGATGAGGTCGTAGCTGCCTTGAAAGGTAAGCTATGACTCGGCCTTCTTGCATCAAAATGCTTCCCAATCCGGTTCGAGAGGCATCACAATATATCACAAACTCCTTGTGAATGTCAGGTGTTGCCAGAACTGGGACGGTGGTCAATCTCTTCTTGAGTTCTTGGAAGCTTTCTTCGCACTTCGGCGTCCATTCGAATTCTTGTCCTTCTTCAGGAGTTGATTAATTGGTCGGGCAATGCTGGAGAATTCTTCCATGAATTTGTGGTAATAACCCGCAAGTCTGATGAAGCTTCTAACTTCCTTGACGGTAGTTGGGGACTGCCATTGGGTCACAGCTTCAATCTTCGTAGGATCCACCGATAATCCTTCCTCAGTCAAGACATGACCCAAGAATCCAACTTTATGTAGCCAAAACTCACACTTGCTAAATTTGGCGTATAGTTGGTGCTCTCGAAGCTTATCTAGGACCATCCTCAAGTGTTGTGCGTGCTCTTCTTCCGTCTTCGAGAAGACAAGAATGTCTTCAATGAAGACGACAACAAACTTGTCCAAATATTCCATGAAGACCTTATTCATGAGATACATGAAGTAAGCTGGGGCATTTGTCAATCCAAAGGACATGACCGTGCACTCATACAGGCCATATCTGGTTACAAATGTCATCTTCGGAATATCTTGAGGTCTGATCTTCAGCTGGTAGTACCCAGATCTGAGGTCGATCTTGGAGAACACCTTGGCTCCATTGAGTTGATCAAACAGATCTTCAGTCTTGGGAAGTGGATACTTGTTCTTTGTTGTAACTTCATTGAGGGAACGATAGTCGATGCATAAGCGGATGGTACCGTCCCTCTTTGCCACAAACAGAACAGGTGATTCCCAAGGGGAGGCACTAGGGCGGATAAATCCCTTCCTCAACTGCTCTTCCAGTTGCTTCTTCAACTCTGCTAATTCTTTTGTCCCCATTCTATAAGGCTTCTTATAGATGGGTCCTGCTCCGGGCATGAGCTCGATGATGAACTCGATGTCACGGTCAGGAGGCATTCCCGGTAGCTCATAAAGAAAGACATCGGGATACTCCCATACTACTGGCACTTGCTCCAATCCAACTTCAGACAGGCAGTTGACTTGGGTGGCTTGAGCAGAAGAGGAGTTGGAGGCAAACTTAACTTCAACTCCTTGGTCATTGGTCACAGTGACAGTTCGGTTGGCACAATCTAACAAGCCTTGGTGCTTGCTGATCCAATTCATGCCTAAGATCACCTCCAAGCCTTGTGATTTCACGACGATAAGGTCTGCTAGGAAATTACCCTGTTAATGATGACACCGACTCCCTTACAGCCTATCTTGGCTCTCATCTCTGCTCCGCGGGTTTGTACCACCATGGGGTTATTCAGGGGTGTAGGGGTCATGCCACTTTTTAATGCAAACTTTTGGAATGACAAATGAATGTGTGGCTCCAGAATCAAAGAAGACAGTTGCAGGTAATGAGTTGACAAGGAACGTACCCAACACAACGTCTGGGTCTTCGTGGGCTTCTTCTGCAGTGACGTGATTCACACGCCCCTTGCCATTGTTGGGCGGGTTGTGAGGAGCTTGGCTCCTTGGCGGTATTCTGTGGCCTTGTCCTAGGTTCTGCGCATTGGGGCGCGGGGCATTGGGCTTCTTGTTGGGGGCACACCCTTGAGATGTGTCCCGACTGACCACATCCAAAGCAAGTGACTTGGTTTGAGTTGATGATCTTGTTGCCATCACTGTTATTGGGGTTGTTGAAAGCTGGCCTGGGGTTGGCATACTGCTAGGGTTGATAGTTGGTGCGAGGTGCGGGAGCTCTTGGCTGCTGATAGGTTGGCCTGACCGGGGCTGGCTGCCATGGACGAGGCTTCTAGTTACTGGAACTTCCCTTGCTGATCATCTTGCGCTTGCGAGTGTCTTCCAGAGCACGCCGCTTGTCTTCAAGCATGAGTGCTTTATTCACCAAGTCAGGAAAAGTTGGGCAGTCACACACGACAAAGTAGTACTGCAGAGTCTGATTGAGGCCTTCCATGAAGCGCTCCCCCTTTGCAGCATCAGTGTTGCCATCTTCAGGGGCATACCTTGATAGAACACTGAACTTCTGCATGTACTCCTTGACAGTGCCACTTCCTTGCTTCAGGGCTCGGAACTCATGCTTCTTGATATCCATGATTCCAGAAGGAATATAGGCCTTGCGGAATTCTGCCTTGAAGTTATTCCAAGTGATTGATTGCCCAGCATGCATGACCTTGAATCCATCCCACCAAGCTCTTGTAGTTCCCCCGAGGCAGTGGGCGGCATAAGCCATCCTCTCGCGATCTTCAGTGCAACCGACTAGTTCCAGCAAGTCCTCAATGGTGCGGACCCAGTCATCTGCATCCAGGGGTTCAGCAGTCTCAATAAAGGTTGGTGGTGCCTGCTTCTTGAACTCCGCCAACGTGGAACATCCATTGCCGCCCCCCGGCTGGTGGTTATTGGTGATAGCTTGAGCTATTATCTAGAGGGCTGCGGTGTTGGCTTGGCGTTCCTCTCGGAAGGCTTGGAGAAGCTGAGCCATGTCCATGTTCGGGGGAGGTTGTGGTGGTGGAGCTTGATCTTGGGTTTTGTCCTGGCTGGCCTCTACTTGGGAGGGTGCTCCAGCTTTGTGCTGCTGGGTAGAGGTACCAGTACGAGTTACAACAGGTATCCCGTTGGAGCGGTCAAGGTCCTATGATTGGGAACGATGAGGGAAAGCAATAAAGATGGTTGCCTAGTAAGGGGCTTCGTCTGACACTAGTGGTTTTCATGCAATGGCCAAAAGGCCAAACACATTCATTAAAATTCAAATGGGTGACGTAGTCGTTTACATGTTCCCGAAGGGAAAGTATGACTTACATCAAAACACATCAAAAGTAAAGACAACACTAGATGGTTTCATATGAACCATTACAAGGACCCGACTTCGCATAGGGGTTACACAACCTATCCTACCGTAGAGGTCACGAGCTGGCATATCCGAGTTGCGAATGATACCTAAGTGGTGGAATGCTCGGTTGCATATTCTGGCTCTTCCGAATCTTCCTCCTTGTCTTCATCTATCTTGGCTCCTCTATCACTTGAGGGTGTGGGGGAGTGGAGGAGTTGAACACGGCGTTGCTTTGCCGGTGGTGCAGGAAAGAGCTTGCGAAATTCCCTTGCCGTCATACGATGTCGTTGGGGTGGTTCTTCATCCTTGGACGATACATCTCTTGAGGGTCTTCCGCCTCGATATGCGATAGCGAGGGTTGCCCAGGAGGCACACCTTCCTTTTTGATCCTATCCGGCTTCTCTTGTGCTCGCCGAAGAAGTGCCTTGGTCTTGTGGAGATCTTCTCGGAGCTTCATCGATTCCGAGGCCAACTCTTGTGCCAACCTATCGACACAAAGGATGAAGTAGGTATGGAATCCAAGTGGAAGTCCTTCCTTTAGTGGAAGGGCTCATGCGCTGCTCTCATCTTCACCTTCCTTCCAGTAAGGCAAGAAGCTGGTGGTCATCTTGACTACCATCTCCGGAAGAAGTTCTCGGAGGCGGGTTAGTGCCTTGAGTGTAGCTGCCTCGACGGCAAGGAGTAGTGTTGCCATATGGGGTCCCTCGAAGAACCAACTTGTGGGAGGATCATTTGCCTTTACGATCACTTCCACATGGTACTCCACCTCGGTGTCGCTAACCCAATGCTCATGGCAGGTGAGGATGGGTGCTCGGTGAAACTGGCACTCCTGGAGGATATCCTCGTGAAGCAAAGGGAACCCAGTGGTCAGGAGCTCTTCAGGTACAGCGGCCATCTACATGAGTTGAATGGGAGAGGTTAATAAGTTGATTATATCTCAAGTTTGGTAAGGCTCGGAAAGGAAGAGAAGTTTAGAAGGTTTAAGAAAATGGTCTCATCCTAACTAACGCCCATGCTAACTAAGGCTTCCTATAGTCAGGATGGCTCTGATACCAGCTCTGTGGGGACCCCGACTCGTAAGTCAAGATCACCGAATGCACGTGTACAGTGATCCTAGAGATCAATGCTCACTGAACACACAAAAGCTGAATAACAAGAGTCTTACATCCATACATACCGTCTTACACAAATTATGACCATTATGGTCAAGTCTTACATAGATAAAGCCTCATGGGTTGAACATCAAATAAACTCGAGTAGCGGAAGTATTCATAGATAAGTAGAACCCATGCCATCTTCCTTAACCCTATAGGTATTCTGACCGGGAAAGCGTCCTAGTTCGCATGTTCATCTCCAAAGAACTCTTCTTCAAATTCCTGCTCTTCCATGCCTGGCCAATTAAATAACCAGTGGCAAGCCAATGAGTACTTTGAATGTACTCGCAAGCAACCCATGATTTGGTTCAAAGTAACAATGCAAGTTGTAACAACAAGTAAGCAACCTAGCTTCAAGCTAGTTGGGATGTTCTATCAACTTGTAAGGTATGCATCAATGAACTTGGGTAACCATGAGAACATGTTACATATATCAACATAAATAGAGTTTGGATCAATGCTATCTCATCCAACATGTCAAGTCACCATTTTGACACAAATAGTTCTCTTCCACACACATATGTACTAAGTTTGTAAAATTTCAGGACATAGTTTAGGTAGCACCTCCCAACTATCCATGACCGTGGACACGGCTGTTCGAATAGTTTGACATTTATTAGGGCATAGTTTTTCCCTAGTTGATTTTGGTGATTGTTGACAATACTTTTGCGGACTAATCGTGTGCATTAAGCTTTTTAGGTTATCTAATACAAGGGCATTATACGATTGTTTCCCCTCGAAGACTTCACTATAGGCGGATTATTTTCATTCATTTCTTTTTTGGTGGAATTGAGTCGTAGAGATAACCGTACTATCAAGAGGGGGTCCATATCGGAAGATTTTGGGTGGAATCATCACATACATACTTTACTTGCTCCCTCCCCTTCTTCCTGCTCCTCTAGAGTATCTTTGTTTTTTTGACTATGTACTACAAGGCAACAGCCTCACAACTCTTTATTCAAAATAACAAAGTATAATAAAGTCCTTTACACGATATTTACAAAGAAAGCAGAAAAAAACTTACAACCCAAGCTGGGTAACATGAACTAAGGAAGATTAGATATCCAAGTTAGAAGGCTATCCTTGTATTTACATTTGATCCTATGAGAGAGCAAGGTTATATCATGAATAAAGGCATGTCTCCATGCTCTGAAAGTAGGCCTCTCATTCCTAAAAACATTGCCATTCCTTATAATCCAAATATTCCAAGCAGCTGTGAAGACCACTTCAGTGAAGAATGGATGCCCAAAATCCTTTCTAGCCTTTGCAGCCATGTTATAGGTGGTCATCCCAGGCTGAGGATCCCAAATAATGTGCAAGTAATTCCAGACTCTAACACTGAAATTACATGAGGAAAACAAGTGAGCAATATCCTCATGGACAAGATATGGGCATAGCACACAAGTATCATCCTCGACATGCCAATGCCTTTTCTATAACATGTCTCTTGTGTTTAAACGATCCCTCAGCAAAAGCCATCCAAACATTTTAATTTTCAGAGTACATGAGGATTTCCAAATCCATTGAAAGATGGGGTCAACATTATATGTTGGTGCTCATGCACATAGATGGATTTTGGTCTCAAGCACCCCTTATTAAAAGGCCAAATCCATGTGTCATTATTTTCAGTGCAAGCATAAACATTGATCATCCGTTGCAGACATTCTAGCTCAGCAAAAGCCTGTGTAGACAGAGGTAGATGCAAATATGACAATAGCTGGTGAGAAAGAACTTCAGACACAGAAAGTTGTCCATCAATAACAAATGAAAAAAGCCTGGGAAATTTTTCACTTATTGAGGAGCCCATAAGCTCAGCCACCCAACTGTCAGTCCAAAAGAGAATAGACCTTCCATCTCCTAACTTAGGGTAGCCAGCTGACAGTATTTGTGTGCCAATTTAAACACATCTTGCCACCAGAAGGATCCACAAAGACTGGTAGAATGAGGGACAGAGCTATCATAATAAGAATTCGAGATGAGACCAACCCAGGGGATGTCATGATGATTATAGAACTTGTGCAAAAATTTCATAAGCAAGGCCTCATTTTGCACCCTCAAATTGAGCATACCAAGTCCCCCTTTATATTTTGGTTTGCAAACCAAATCCCAGGCTGCTAGAGATTGTCTGGGGGTATCAGAATTCCCTCTCCAAAGGCATTGTCTCTGAATCCTTTCAATTTGCTTCAGAATTCCAAGGGGGGTGACTAGTGCGCAAAGAAAGTATATAGGCATAGAAGTTAAGACAGACTGAAGCAACTGAAGCCTACTTCCTTGGTTCAGAAAGCAAGAAGTGTCAGATAACCTCCTTTCAATCCTATGCACAAGAGGCATCAGATCCTGAATTGAGGGTCTGGTAGTCCTCATAGGAAGACCCAAATAAGTGAAATGCATGACCCCCAATTTGTATCCAAGGATTGAGGCCAACCTATTAGTTTCATCCTCAGAAATGTTCATAGGCACCATAAGGGATTTTACAAAATTCACAGCTAACCCAGTTGTAGTAGCAAAGACATCAAGCATGTCTTTGAGAGCAAGCAGCTGATGGTCCAATGCAGGTAACACAATTAGTGTGTCATCAGCATATGCACTATAGGATAATCCATACTGTGAGAAGGGATTGGAAGTGTCAAAATTCCATTACTGCACATATCATTAACTACAGACTGTAAATGGTCAGCAGCAAGCACAATCAGTAAAGGTGACATTGGGTCACCTTGCCTAACTCCCCTCTTACATTTGAAATGATGTTCAGGCACACCATTAAGAAGCACATAAGATGAGCCATATGAGAGGATGGATTGCATCCAAGAAATCCATTTATCATTAAGACCTTTATATCTTAGACTCTTGAGAATGGCATCATGCTCAATAGTGTCAAAAGGCTTAGTGAAATCCAACTTCAGCAGGACTATTGGTCTTTTTGATGCTTTACATTGGTGAATGTACTCAAAGCACCAGGCTAAACAATCCTAAATAGACCTAGATTTGATAAATCCATATTGGTTTTTGTGAATGCACGAGAGAATCACTTTCTGTAGTCTATTTGCAAGAATTTTAGTCAGAAATTTCAAACAGGTATTTGTCAAAGAGATTGGTCTGTAGTCATTCAAACCCTCAAGTGCTAGCTTTTTTGGAATCAGAGTTATAAGAGAGCTGTTGATACACTCAAGATCAAGATGTCCTTCAGAAAACTCCTTGACCAATAGGTGAAAATCATCCTTAATAATTTCCCAGCACTTTTTGAGAAAAAGGCATGTGAAACTGATACGTCCAAAACCTATCTATAATTTCTGCTTGCTCCATGCCTCTTTTGGGTGATATTGCTATGTTATTTATACACTTCCATACACTTTTGATCATATTTGGACTAACCTATTAACTCAGTGCACCCCAGTGCCAGTTACTGTTTTCGGCTGTTTTTGTATTTCAGGTTTTCCCATTACGAGAACTGCCAGAAAAATCCCGGAAAAATTATATAAAAATCAGCATTCCAGTAGCTTCCAGGCACCCGAAGTACAGCCGGAGGGGGGCCACCAGGGCTCTAGGCGCCCTAGTGGCGCGGCCCCCCTCCTGGCCGCGCCGGGGGGGGGGGGGCGCCTGGGCCCCCAGGCCTCCGCTGATGCCCCCCTTTGGCATATATTTATATCGTGTCCCGAAACCCTCGAGACGGGAACCCTTTTTCGCGATCTCATCTCTGTTCCGCCGCCGCCGCGCTTCCAAGATCGGGAGCACCAGGAGAACTCTTCCCGGCACCCTGCCGGAGGGGAGGATCACCACCGGGAGCCTCTCCACCACCATGGACGCCTCCCGGATGAGTTGTGAGTAGTCTCCCTTGGACCATGGGTCCATGACCAGTAGCTATGTGATGTTCTCCTCCCGTTCTTGTGCTTCACTAATTAGTCCTCGTGAGCTGCCCTACATGATCGAGGCACATATGTAATCCTTATGTTGTTGCTATGATGAGTTTGCTGGGATCCGATGGATTGTGAGATTATGTTCAGATTGTGTTTGAGTAATATATTTGATCTACCTCTTTTATATTTATGTCCGTAAGTAATTCTTGCATGTTCTCTGTTGTTATTTATTGCTTTGGCCAAGTAGTAGGTAGTGACTCCAAGAGGGAACGTTATGCTTGATTGTGGGTTCATGCCCCTCGATGACTAGTTTGAGTGACAGAAACATGAGTCTAGGGGATGTGCTGTTGCCACAAGGGGGAAAACAACGGTGCTTGTGCCCGCGGGTGCAAGGATTGTTTACTTTATGCAAAGTTCTTTTAATGCAGTTGTCTGTTGCTTTGAGTTTACACTATGGGTGGGACTCGCAACTTAATACCAGCGAGAGTTTCTGGATAGATATCTCAAGGTGGATGATTAGTAGTAGATGCAGATGGATTTCGGTCTACTTGCCTTGGCGTACCGCCCATGCTTTGAACCTCTACCTTTCTTGCAACATAGTTAGCATTGGTTTGCGCACATAATTCTGTCAATTGCCCAGCTGTAATTCGTTTACCTCACATAGCTGTTTTATCGTCTTTTGGGAGAGAGACATCACTAGTGAACATCATGGGACCCCGGTCCATATTACCATCATTCATCACATCCGCTATTTACTTTCCGCTTTTATTTACTATTTGCAGCAAAACCTATCACTACTATCACTTGTGTTTGATCCGTTGTAAACGACAAGGCCGGAGGGATTGACAACCTCTCTATACTCGTTGGGAGCAAAGTTATTTGTATCTGTGTGCAGGTCCACGTTGATTGCTAATATCTGGCGCCGTTAGCAGTTGACACCTTCTTGTTGAAACTGGGAGTCTCAGGGAAATCGATCCTTGGTATCTTTGCCAAGGGAAAACTTCCGCTACACTGCATCTCAAACCTTCCACTTGGGGTAACCAACGAGGGGCGAGAAGCCATCAAGCAAAGTTTTCTGGCGCCGTTGCCGGGGACTCCACTCTTCAGGATAGGGGAGTTGCACGCTATCTTTTATCTTTGCTTTTTAGTCTTGTTAGTTTACCTTTCAGTTTTCTTTATGTCTTTTCACTAGTTTTGCTTAATGGAAAACAACAAAAATATGAGAGAGCTTTATAAGCTCTACCTTGCTTTGGGACATGATGTGTTTGAAGAGAAAATTAAAAAACCTATGGAACTTTATTATTTGCATAACAATCATGATGGTGGGGATGTTATTAGTATGCTTTATTTGAATATCAATATTGCTAATGACATGGAAAGCTCTAAGCTTGGGGATGACACGTTTGATGAACATGATATTTTTAGTCCTCCAACTTTTGAAGAGAAAATTTACTTTGATGATACTTTGCTTCCTATATATGATTACAATGATGAATATGATGTTTCCAGTCCACCTACTATTGAGGATAAAATTTATTATGATTATGATATGCCTCCTAAATACAATGATTACCATGATGGTTATGATTGCTTTACTCTCACTATTCCTAATAAGAAAGATTTTGCTTATATGAAGAGTAATGATACCTTTTTGCATGTGGATCATGGTAACAATGCTTTATGTGATGCTTATATTGTTGAGTTTATTTGTGATCCCACTGAAAATTATTATGAGAAGGGAACATATGCTTATAGATATTTCAATAATATCAAGTTCCCTCTCTTTATGTTGAAGGTTTTGAAGCTGCACTTGTTTTGTATTCCTATGCATAGGAAGCATGTTAGGCTTAAATGTGTTTGGTATTTGCTTCTTGATGCTCTCTTTTGTTTTTCAACTCTTATTCCTACGAGAGCATCATTAAAGTCTTAAGCCTATCTTTATGGCTATAAAGAAAGAGCTCTAGGGAGACAACCCTTGTTATCTTTGCTCTCAGTTTGTTCTTTTAGTTTTAGTGGTCTTGATGTTTGTTACTACTGTAGCAACATCATTGTATCTTTACTTTTCAGCTTTGTGCCAAGTTTAGCCTCTGATTGCAAGAAAGTTCAAAAGTTGTGACGTGCTGTCCAGGAAACAGATCCTGTCCTTGGACAGAAAAATTCGTATAAAATCATCAGATCATCTTTTTGGTCTGAATTTTTTCGACAGCGTGCTCTATACAATTGTCTTTCGTGCATCTGTTTTGAGTTTTTTGATTAGAGTTGCAGAAGTGCCCCGAAAAAATCATTTACTACCTGCTGTTCTGTTTTTCACAGATTCTGTCCTGTTTTGCCTTTCCTTCATTTTGCAAACCTAGAGCTTGCTTTTTCTTTGCAAAAACCTTTTGGCAATCTTGAGAAACAGTAGACCTTCAAGAATATCTTTATTTCCAGCAAGGAACAATTATTTTATTATGGGTACTAACCTCGCTAATCAGATTATGATGAGTTATGTATGAAGGGAGTTTTCAAGTGTGCGAGGGAAGATGATAAAAAGATTCAGGAGTGTCAAACGCTCAAGCTTGGGGATGCCCCCATGCACCCCCAAGAAATATTCAAGGAGACTCAAGCATCTAAGCTTGGGGATGCCCCCGTGCATCCCCTTCTCCATCAACATTATCAGTTCGTCTTTCATTCCGCTATATTTTTATCACTTCATGTGTTATGTGCTATGCTTGGAGCGTCTTGCTTTTAGTTTTCCTTTTTAGTTTTCTTTAGCTTTTCATAACGAGTCAGAACTCAGCTTTCTTTATGTGGGAGAGAAACACGCTCCACTTCTACCTAGAACATAACATAGAATTTTCATGTCTATCCTTGTTGTGTGTGTTCTTTGTCTTTTAATAGGTACTATCATGTTCAGCTCTTAGTATTCATGCTTATCTTTCTAAAGAGCTTTTGTTTAGTTGGTTGCTTGAACTCTCTTTATTTATCATGATTATCTTATTAAGAGAGTTTGCTTCCGTTGCATTGGTTGATATGTCTATGATAAAGATGCTACGTGCATAATGGCGCTTAGTAGTTCATGTTTTCTTATGGTTAGTCTCAAATAGCTGGGGGGTTCCCAATGTGTTATTGGAGTACCAACATGATTTGTTTGCCTATGATGTGGTATGGTTTAGTAATATCTTCCTTCAAGAATTTATTTTGATTGACTTGGCGTATGCTCACGCATATTTAAGACTATAAACAAAGTCTGTCAAGCCTTGATGATCTTTTGTTTCTGAGTAGCGATATAACTTCCATGCCTGATTCAATGTTGCTTTGTCGCTCTGCATGATTATGACCGTCATTGCTCTCTTAGTTGGTCGCTCCCAGTCTTTTGCTAACCTCCACCTGTACTAAGCGGACTGACTGCTTGTGCATCCAAAATCCTTTAAACCAGTTATGCCATATGAGTCCACCATACCTTCCTACATGGTATTTACCTGCCATTCCTAACGGAGACTTTCATGTACCATCTCGAAATTATTCAAAAAAAAAATGCATTCTTATTTTGTGCCTCTGTTTTAAGTTCATGAGGAAGTAGTAGTTAATTCATGATCTTTTTAAGTTGGACAAGCTTCACCCCGGGATTGCATGTATAATGTGCAAACCCATAATACGAGAAGGAACTGGCATTGAGTGCGCCCGGCTCAAAAATTAATATAACAAACAAACCCTCCTTCATGCTTTGTTCATGAGAAATCAGAAAACTTTGGCAGTGATAAACAAAGGAGATTAAGAGGATGTGATCGTCCTCATTCGGGAGCCGTTCCTCGAAACTTGTCCATCTCAAGAAGTGATTGAGTTGTCTGCTAGCATTCGTTGACAGAACATGCATAATCTAAATAATAATTATTACCTCTGTTTTTAAAACCAAGAGCTCTGGTACATGCTTTGTCTTTGTTTTTGACTACGGGTTTTCAACCTTGCCAACAAAAGCCACGGTTCGAGAGTCTCCACCTTCTTTTAAAGCACCAACTAGTGAGAGCATGATTGTCATTCTGAGTGTAATGTGCATTGTCCCAAAGTAGCATTGTCTTTTGCATGATTGTGATATCGTTTATTTTGAAATCATTGTATCTAGTCATCACTTAAACCTTGGAGGTGCCCCTGCATTTATGTTTTGCTTCACTAAAGGGGGCAAGCGAGATATCACTTTATCATATTTGCACACCATGCTCATTACAAATCTATTTGATGTTTCAGTATCATATTGTAAAACTTTCAGTTCTTTGTGATTTTCTCATGAGGCAACTTAATTACTACAGATTCATTGTCTCAGTAAGCTTTTGTCATGTGACTAAGAAAAAGTCCTATATGGTTAATAGCATGTCACCACAGAAATCATTCTTGTTATCATTTACCTACTCGAGGACGAGCAGGAATTAAGCTTGGGGATGTTGATACGTCCAAAACTTATCTATAATTTCTGCTTCCTCCATGCCTCTTTTGGGTGATATTGCTATGTTATTTATACACTTCCATACACTTTTGATCATATTTGGACTAACCTATTAACTCAGTGCACCCCAGTGCTAGTTTCTGTTTTCGGCTATTTTTGTATTTCAGGTTTTCCCATTACGAGAACTGCCAGAAAAATCCCGGAAAAATTATATAAAAAATCAGCATTCCAGAAGCTTCCCAGCACCCGAAGTACAGCCGGAGGGGGGCCACCAGGGCTCCAGGCGCCCTGGTGGCGCGGCCCCCCTCCTGGCCGCGCCGGCGGGCGCCTGGGCCCCCCAGGCCTCCGCTGATGCCCCCCTTTGGCATATATTTATATCGTGTCCCAAAACCCTCGAGGCGGGAACCCTTTTTCGCGATCTCATCTCTGTTCCGCCGCCGCCGCGCTTCCAAGATCGGGAGCACCAGGAGAACTCTTCCCGGCACCCTGCCGGAGGGGACGATCACCACCGGGAGCCTCTCCACCACCATGGACGCCTCCCGGATGAGTTGTGAGTAGTCTCCCTTGGACCATGGGTCCATGACCAGTAGCTATGTGATGTTCTCCTCCCGTTCTTGTGCTTCACTAATTAGTCCTCGTGAGCTGCCCTACATGATCGAGGCACATATGTAATCCTTATGCTGTTGCTATGATGAGTTTGCTGGGATCCGATGGATTGTGAGATTATGTTCAGATTGTGTTTGAGTAATATATTTGATCTACCTCTTTTATATTTATGTTCGTAAGTAATTCTTGCATGTTCTCCGTTGTTATTTATTGCTTTGGCCAAGTAGTAGGTAGTGACTCCAAGAGGGAACGTTATGCTTGATTGTGGGTTCATGCCCCTCGATGACTAGTTTGAGTGACAGAAACATGAGTCTAGGGGATGTGCTGTTGCCACAAGGGGGAAAACAATGGTGCTTGTGCCCGCGGGTGCAAGGATTGTTTACTTTACGCAAAGTTCTTTTAATGCATTTGTCTGTTGCTTTGAGTTTACACTATGGGTGGGACTCGCAACTTAATACCAGCGAGATGTTCTGGATAGATATCTCAAGGTGGATGATTAGTAGTAGATGCAGATGGATTTCGGTCTACTTGCCTTGGCATACCGCCCATGCTTTGAACCTCTACCTTTCTTGCAACATAGTTAGCATTGGTTTGCGCACATAATTCTGTCAATTGCCCAGCTGTAATTCGTTTACCTCACATAGCTGTTTTATCGTCTTTTGGGAGAGAGACATCACTAGTGAACATCATGGGACCCCGGTCCATATTACCATCATTCATCACATCCGCTATTTACTTTCCGCTTTTATTTACTATTTGCAGCAAAACCTATCACTACTATCACTTGTGTTTGATCCGTTGTAAACGACAAGGCCGGAGGGATTGACAACCTCTCTGTACTCGTTGGGAGCAAAGTTATTTGTATCTGTGTGCAGGTCCACGTTGATTGCTAATATCTGGCGCCGTTAGCAGTTGACACCTTCTTGTTGAAACTGGGAGTCTTAGGGAAATCGATCCATGGTATCTTTGCCAAGGGAAAACTTCCGCTACACTGCATCTCAAACCTTCCACTTGGGGTAACCAACGAGGGGCGAGAAGCCATCAAGCAGAAACCATCCGGGCCAAGAGCTCTATCAGGTGGCATTTCTTTAATAACACATTCAATTTCCTGCTGGGAGAATGGCTTGGTCAGGTCATCAAGTCCCTCAACCTTTTTGATGATATTTGGCATGTCAAAGCCCATTTGTGTGCTATTAGAACAACCCATCCTCTGCTTGAATTCTTGCAAGAAAAGGCCAGCAATTGTTGCATGATCAGAAGTCACTTGCCCATTATCAGAAGTTATACTGGAGATAGAGTTGCTCCTGTGACGCTCAGTGGCCATGGCATGGAAATTTTTTGTGTTATCTTCACCAACTTTAATACTCCTGATGGTGCATCTCTGTTTCTAGTAGATGAATTACAAGTTGAGTATGTCCTCCAGATGAAGCTTAACAATTTTTTTGAAAGTTTCCTAGGTCCAGACAAAGGCCTATATTCCTCAAGGCCATCCAAGCAAAGAATAACTTTATTGCAATTAGCAATCATTGTTTTCACCTTAGAAATACGAACGTGCCAAAATTTGAGTGCATGTCTAAGGGCTTTGAACTTTGCAGAAATCACAGCAGCAGCAGATTTCCTATGGGATGGCCTATTCCAAGTATCACTGACACAATCAAGAAAACTAGGCAAATTAGTCCAATAATTTTCAAATATAAAGAATTTTGCCTTAGGAATAGAAGTTTTAATTTGAACCACACAAGGCACATGATCAGAGGCAGTTCTAGCAAGAGGCAGGACTATAGTGTTTGGAAAAGAGCATGTCCATGAAGGAGATGTGAAGAACCAATCAATCTGTTCAAGCAGAGGGACAGTTTGCATATTTGACCAAGTATATTTCCTGCCCTTGAGAGGAAGTTCAATTAAGCCAAGATGCCTAATAACTTCATTGAAAATAAACATATCATTAATGTCACCACCAGGCCTATTCCCATTGTCCATCGAACGCAAAAAATTGAAATCACCCAATAATAGCCAATTAGCATCATGAGGAATGGTGAGGTCATGTAACTAGTTAATAAAAGTAGTCCTAGTTGGGTTTTGATAGGGCCCATATACAGTGACCAAAGTCCAGGATTGAGAGCTATGTGTAGAGGTGAACTCAACAATAATACCAAAACTAGCCGACTGAATTAGTTTACCAGCAAACACAGCAGAATTCCACAGAACCAACAACCCTCCCGAAGCTCCAGATGAAGGCACATGAGAAAACTGATCAAAACGTCGCGGGCAGAACTTGCGAATAAAACATTGATCAATGGCCTCACATTTAGTTTCTTGAAGATAAACAATTGAACATGCACATTCATCGATTTTTTGACGGACTGCGCGCTGTCTATCATCTGAATTCAGACCACGAACATTCCAGCATAGCACTTTCCAGTCTCTAAAGCCGTACTGATTCATTACAGACCATAATAAAGCAAGAGCAAAAGACAACCACACAATGGCAATGCCAGTTCAGCCAAGCAACAGAATAAAAGTTCATAGAAAACCTAAAATAGAAATCAAGATAAATGGTTTTCACAAGGGTTAACCATAAACCCCACCATGATAAAAGTTTAGATATCATTAGAACTAGAAGAAGCAGATGAGGGCTTGTATGAAGAAGCCTCAAGCTTCTCCTTAGTGAGCTTCTCAGGTCCAATGCCAAGGTGAAGGCCAAGACGTTGCAGCACATTGATTGGAGTGGGAGGCAGTACAATAGCTTGATCTGAAATTGGAGGAGGAGCACGTGGCAGCTCATTACTGGTTGAAACCCTGCGCCTCTTCTGAGATTTTGCTGTTGGTTTCCTCAGCGGAGAGGGCTTAGCCGGAGAGGAATGCCTGAAACCATCGCATAAAGCAGAGAGCCTGGCACTGTGTCTGACCTCAGACTCGACGATCACAGGCTTTGGTTTGCGAGGACGAACAGGGCGAGCAACCAGAGCAGCAGAGAATTTGAAGGTAGACATCTCAACAGCAGACAAAGCAGATTCATCCATAGGGCAATCCTTGTCAACAGAATCAAAGCATAGAGCCCAAGCAACAGGAGGTTTCCTTGGGACAGTCATAGACCGACGAACAGGAGAAGGACAGAAAACCAGTTTGTTACCCATGGCAGAGTAAGAAAAAGTAACTTCCCAAGAGCGTTTTGATAGAATTACCAGCTTGAATGGGCTAGAGAATTGCAACCCTCGAGGAATTTGCATCATATCAAAGATGGGCAGCATGCGCTTGAAAGACCTTGTCCATGCCATCACCGGAGGAAGCACCGGTCGGAAAGAAGTCAAAACTCGGCCAATAACAATAGGGGGTTGGACGAGAGGTGGCAAATAAGCTGCAACAACCCCATGTTGATCATTGACAAATCCCTCATTAGGATCAACAGGGCCAGAGTTTTGCATAACCACAGATTCTTGAGAAACAGGTAGAACTGCATCCTCCAAGTTTTCCTCAATGACCACATTGTCATGCTGATTGGCGTGCTGTAGATCATCATTGTGAGCAAGGGGAGCCTCATTCCATCCTAGCTCAGGAAACTCGGGCATGACAAAGTTTACATCATTAAAAGGCATGTTTCCAGGCGACGGGTGGGGGTTCCCATCGAAGAGCATTGGATCTTCATCTGCTGACAGTATATCAGCAAATTCCGCAGAGAGAACATATATCAGAGCAGTCCAAGAAATACGTGTAGCTCCAAAATCAGCATATTCACTATAAACAACATCTCTAGGCAAAGTCCTGACCATCCGCGGATCATCTTGATGCCAGATATGAAGACGACCAAAAGAACTAACTGCATCAGAGATATGATGTGTAGTACGATAATCCAAAGGAACACCCAACATCATTATCCAACCCCTACGAAAACCCTGGGAGGCTTTGTGATATATACCTTGATCATGAGGAATAATTCGGACAAAGTGACCATTGCCAAGATCATATGGATGGTGATTCATAATAGCATGCCTAGAAGCAGGAGTACAAAACTCAAACAAGCCCACACCCTCAATCCATTGCTGATCACTAAGAACATCATGGTGAAGATGAGTCATAACAAAATCACTAACCAGCTGTCGGAATTGATGAATCTTCCCAGGCGGCAGCGTAGGCTCCACAATGCCAATGGCGAACCGCTCATGCCGCCGGTCAGGAGAAATGGCCGGAGAGAAGAAGGTCCGAGGCAAACGAGTAGATCCACCATCGATGATCTCAAACCCCGGCGGAATGAACTCGAGAGGATCCAAAGAAAAGTTCGCCATATCTTGCTCTGGTGGAGGTGGAGAAGATTGGTGTTTCACGGGAAGAGCTGAAGACTTGATGGGACTCATTTGCACCGGCGCGTGGGTCGTCTCTATACCCGAGGAGTCCGTAGGAAAGGGAATAGTAGGCTGACTCGTGGCGGGTATGGGAATCAATAGTGGAGATTTTTCTGGATTTTGCTATGATTTTTTAACTCTCCAAACACAACCATTATCCCTTGCCCAATTAATGCAATCCCGCCGAAGATGACCATTGCGTGAGCAAGCCAGGCAGATCGGACAGGACACCGACAAGTGGCCCCGCTGGTGACATTTTGAGCAAATAAGAACACGGTCCACCATGTCATTGACCATATCATCAAACATAGCAGCGGCTTCCTGGGAAGAGGGGGTATCCAAAGGCAAGGTGGTGGGTTGCGGCCCAGCATGCAAGGCTAGCCCATCATGGTAAACCGGAGGAGCGGGGGTTGACGTAACCAAAGAAGCCGATGTAGATGGATCGCATGTTACATGAGGATCATGAAATTGCAAATCCTCCGCCGGAGAAATAGCACACTGAATCCGCGGCGATCCAACCGTACCAAAAACAATCGGTGGAGAAGCCACCATCCACTAGAGATTCGCCGGCGGTGAGGGGCAAATGACCAAACGCTCATTAGCAGAGATAACATAACCAGCTTCAGAAACCGTGTCATACATTCCTGCGTGGCAGGATAGCAATATCCGTTGCATGCTTGATAGTTCTGAAAGGTTGCAAAGGAAAGTCTTTGGTGCAGAACCAGAGGACCGAAAGGAGGATTTAGATGGTGGCTTATGCATAGCAAGCATCCCAAGAGCTGCCCTTCGCTTAGATGGACTAACTAAGATCCATTCCGCATCACATTCTAACTTCCAAAGATTAAATTCACGTACCCAATTTGGACCCCCATGTCCCCAGAGATGAAAATGACATTTGAATTGTGGGCAAGCAAAGAATCTAAGATCAACAACATAAAACCCAACTTGCTTGGAGGAAACGTGGAAAGAAAAAACCTTTTATGCATGAGACACCCATCTCGATCGCAGATCAACCAATAGCAGCCTCCAAAGCCGCCGCCACAGAATGATCATTGAGCCTGAATTCATGTCGGCTAAAGGACACAACCAAAGTAAAATGACCAATAGAATCCGTAGGATGAACAAGGAGCCCAGTAGATCTGAAGATATTATCCGCAAATTCCAAACCCCTGGAGAAGTCCAGGCCAAGGGTAGATCCCGAAGAGAAAACCATATCCCCTAGATGTAGGAGGGACGCCGAAGAGATTGATCGGAGAGGAGCTGAGATTTAGTGGTGGTGGGGGGAGATCGCCGAAGGTGGAGGTGGAAGGTGGAGGTGGGAGGTGGGAGACGCCCTCATGATGCCATTTAGTTGGTCATAAAGATCATCTGGAGTATCCTTGTTATGCAAATTGAGGGGTGTTTTGTGCTAAGCGGTAGTACCGCGGTAAGAGCAGTCGTACCACCTATAGGTGGTAGTACCGCTGCCTAGTACCGCTGGTACTACCGCCCCTGCTGTGGTCTCGATCTTTTCGTGCCGGGTTTCTGTAAAGGACCACGCAGGGAACGGTAGTAGGAACGACAGTAGGGAGAGGTAGTACCGCTTATAAGCAGGAGTACCGCTGCTACTTCTGCTCGAACTACCGCTTGGCCACTGCACACCTGTGCTTCCCAGCGGCAATAGGGAGCAGTACTACCGCCTACAAGCGGTAGTGCCACCCCTGTGGAGGTAGTACCGCGGTAGCGTGTGCACTCCTCCTTCCTCTATCCTGTTGGCCCTTTGCCTTCTTATCCGAGTGGTAGTACCGCTGTGGCAGCGGTAGTACCGGTGCGGCAGTGGTAGTACCGCCCTGATGCGGGCTGTGGGGTGCATAACGGTTGGATTGGTCCACCCACTATATAAGGGGGTCTTCTTCTCCAAGAAGACTTACCTCTTCTCCCCCAAGCTCCATTGTTGCTCCAAAAGCTCTTTTTCACCCGATCTCTCTCCCTAGCCAATCAAACTTGTTGATTTCCTAGGGATTGGTTGAGCAGGCCCAGATCTACACTTCCACGAAGAGAAATTTAATTCCCCCCACTAATCCCTGGTGGATCTTGTTACTCTTGGGTGTTTGAGAACCCTAGACGGTTGAGGTCACCTCGGAGCCATATCCATTGCGGTGAAATTCTGTGGTTTTGTTGGGAGCCTCCAATTCAGTTGTGGAGAGAGCCCCAACCTTGTTTGTAAATGTTTGGTCACCGCCTTCAAGGGCACCAATAGTGAAATCACGACATCTCGCATTGTGTGAGGGCGTGAGGAGAATACGGTGGCCCTAGTGGCTTCTTGGGGAGCATTGTGCCTCCACACCGCTCCAATGGTGATGTTCTTCCCCTCAAAGGGAAGGAACTTAGGTAACACATCCTCGTCTTCACCGGCTCCACTTTTGGTTATCTCTATCCTTTACTTGTGCAAGCTTTATTGTGTTAGTATCTTGTGCTTGCTTGCGTGATTAACTTTGTTGCATCATATAGGTTGCTCACCTAGTTGCATATCTAGACAACCTATATTGTTGCTAAGTTTAATTTGGTCAAGAAAAGCTAAAAATTGTTAGTTGCCTATTCACCCCCCTCTAGTCAACCATATCGATCCTTTCAATTCATATCAGAGCCTCGTCTCTTTATTAAGAACTTTAACGTCCAAAGAGTATGAGTGACAACGTAGTCGAGACGGAGGGACACTCCGGTGGAACTCCGTCCTTGCCTACGTCCGATGGGGGAACCTCGGTCTCCCGTGAGGAGTTCAATGTGGCTTTGGACACGTTGAAAGACTCATTGACGACCGAGGTCAAAGGCATGTTCAAAGAATTTCTTGAGGGACTTAAATTACCCACCGCACCGTTGAAAGTGGTTCTCCCGCTACCAACGTGTCGGATGCTATTCCCGACAAGGGAGAAGCTAGTAGTGAGCGAGCCCCGGTGACCAAGAATGGAAGTGGTATTTTTGCTCACTCCGCTCCTCCCGTCAATTATGGAAGACCATTCCTACTCTGCATTTAAATTCGGTTGGTCCTCCTCCTAAGTTTGTGAAAAAAAAACTGTTTTTTCTACTTGGATGTTTCGTTTTAAGTGTCATTTAAATCATTATTCTACTAATATTTGGAGAATTATTGAGCAAGGTTTCTACCTGCATGATCCTTACAACTTAACTCCAAGAGAAGCTGCGGATCATCAATTCAATGAGTCCGTCATTTGCATTCTTCAAGAGGCCATCCCTCCTGAAGATATTGCACATCTTCGACCCTTCTGCGTGGCCAAGGAAGCATGGGAGCATGTTGGTTCCTTGTACAAGGGAAGCGCAGGCATTCAATGCTCAAACTATGAAGTTGTACAAGATGAAGCCGATGAGTTTGCCATGATCGAAGATGAAGATCCCCATGAACTTTATCAGAGATTAACCACTCTTGCGGTCTCACTTCGAGATCATGGGAGCAAGGATACGGATGACAATTGGATCAAGCACAAGTTTATCAAGGCCATAATGCCTCATCACAAGGCCATGTCCTCCGTCATCTGCCAACGACCGGACTTCCACACTTTGTCCTCAAGTGAAGTGTTGGATGAGTTCGTTGCAATGAGGATCTTGGATAAGACCGCCGACAATGCGGTGTTGCGAGCTCAATGATCAAAGAAGCCCAACCTTGCTTTGAAGGCCAAGGCTTGTGTGGAAGATGAGGATGAAGGGTATGAAGATGAGAGTTGCCCCGAGGACACAAAATATGCTTATCATGAGCACATGGCTCTAGCATCTCGGCAATTTTGGGGCAACAAGAAGAATTCTAGGCCCAACTTCAACAAGAACAACTCAAGTGGCCTCAAGGGCAAGCAACGAGTGCGGACGTGCTACAATTGTGGCAATGTGAGTCACTTTGTTGTGGATTGCCCATATGAGAAAAGAGAAGACAATGGAGGCAAGCTTATCCGAAAGGACAAGGCCAAGTCCTATCCCAACAACAACAACTTCAATAAGAAGACTCCTCTGAGAGGATTGGTGGCCCAAGAAGAATATGATGATGATGACGATGATGAAGAAGATGATGAGATGGTTTCTATGGCGACTGTTGGTATTCCAACAACTCCACGATCATCCCTCTTCAACTCACCAAATGAGAACATCACCGCCAAGTGCCTCATGGCTAAGGCCACCAACAAGGTAACCCCCAACATCAATTCTACCATCACTTCTAATCCTTCATTGACGGATTATATTAATGAGAGTGAGGGGGCGGAGGAGGAGGAAAATGAATTTGAGTTGTTTATGAGTAAACTCAAGGGCAAACCCAAGAAGCACTTCGTTACTCTCTTGGAACAACTCGGTGAAGCCAATGACATGATCAAGGCTCACGAGGAGACCATTTCCAAAATGGAGGGTCATAGTCGAGACTATGCCAATGAGATATCGGATCTCTCTAATGCTCTTGAGGAAGAGTGTGGTCTTCGTTTGGCTCTTGAGGAGTCACACAACGATGATCATGCTAAATTAAAGAAAGACCTCGATCATGCTTTAGTTGTCTCTCGTGTGCTCAATTCCGAGAAGGCAAAGCTTGTGGTTGACCATGCTAGACTCAAGGAGGAGTTTGTTACGCTTGACAAGGTTCACAAAGTCTTGAAGAGTGTACATGCTAGCCTCAAAGAGTCTCATGATCAACTTCAAGTTTCGCTAACCAAGGAGAAAGCTACCTTTCCTCGCATGGTTTTAATTGATAATGCAAATGCTACTAATGCATGTTGCGAGCATGTGCATCTTGTTGAAGAGAATGCCAAGTTGAAGAAGCAACTTGAGAAAGGCCTTGTGTCTTGAATACAAGGTGAGAAGAACCTCAACGATCTTTTGAGCAATCAAAATGAAGGTGTGGCGAAGGAAGGAATTGGGTTTGCTCCCAAGCCCAAGAAGAAGAAGAACGACAAGAGCAAGCAACCCCGTCCTCTCAAGCAAATCTTTTTAAAGGAGGGAGAGGGTACTCCTAAGGAGAAGAAGAACATTCTGAAGAATGGTGGAGTCAAGAAAAACATTGTTGCTCCTTCCAACAAAGCCGGCGACTTTAACCCGTCTTATATGTTATGCCGTGCTAGTGATGGACATGTTTTGCTAAATTTGTTGGTTCTTCTTATGAGTACATTGAATGGTCTATTTGGGTTCCTAAGACCCTTGTTACTAATCTTAAAGGACCCATTACAAAATGAGTACCTAAATCCAAGCATTTATCTCTTGTAGGAGTTTGCTTCCGGTGGGGGATCATGGTTGCTCGATAGTGGAGCCACAAATCATATGACCAGAAGCAAAGACTCGGTGGTGGACGTGCACAAGGGATCATCTATGGCCACCAGTGTCGAATGGGGTGATGCTTCATCTTCTAAGGTATTGGGGCTTGGCAAGGTTGTCGTTTCTCATGATCTCACGATCGAGAAAGTCAGGCTTGTTGAGTCCGTTGCATACAATTTACATTTTGTTCATCAACTTGCACTCATGGGCTTTGCTACATTCTTGGATATTGATTCCGTGGCCCTCTTGCCGAGCAAGACTCTTAAGGTATCCTTTGTTGGGCATGTCGAGAATGGTCTCTATGTGGTTAATTTCTTGGAGCAACCCACTAAAACCGCGACATGCCTAATGGCTAAAGTTGATGTGGGGTGGCTTTGGCATAGCCATTTAGCCCACGCCAATATGATATCTTTGCAAAGTCTTCGCAAGGGGGACCATATCCGTGGACTAACAAATGTTAGTTTTGCCAAAGATTGTGCTTGCAGTGCTTGTATCGAAGGAAAGCTACATGAGAAGGCTCACCCTCCCACGACTATCATCTACTCGACGAGACCTTTAGAGTTCCTTCACATGGATCTCTTTGGGCCTCCATCCTTTGATAGTCTTGGTGGTAGAAAGTATTGCTTGGTGATTGTATATTCTTATTCAAGATACACTTGGGTATATTTCTTCAAGAGGAAGAGTGAGACCCAACAAACCGTCATCAACTTTGCGAATGAAGCTCAACGTCAACATGATGCAAAGATCTTGATGATTCGAAGTGACAACGGCACCGAGTTCAAGAATTACACCTTGGATGAGTTCCTTAGTGATGAGGGGATCAAACATCAATATGCAACACCTTATACCCCTCAACAAAATGGTGTGGCGGAGAGAAAGAACCGTACTTTGATGGACGTGGCAAGGACCATGATGGCGGAGTTCAAGTCTCCGTACAACTTCTGGGCCGAAGCCATCAACACCGCCTGTCATGCATCCAATCGGCTCTATCTCCGCAAAGGCTTGAACAAGACTCCATATGAGATACTTACCGGTAACAAGCCGAATCTCAAGTACTTCCGGGTGTTCGGTTGTAAGTGTTTCATTCACAAGAAAGGTGGTCATTTGTCTAAATTTGAAGCTAGAGCTCATGAGGGCATATTTGTTGGTTATGCTACAAACTCTCATGCTTACCGTGTCCTCAACAAGTCCAAAAGACTCATCGAGGAGACGTGTAACGTGGAGTTTGATGAAAATAATGGCTCCCAAGTGGAGCAAAGTGGTAGTTGTGATGTAGGTGATGAATGGGTGTTGGACATATCCTACCCATTGAGGAACCCCTTGTGGCCGAAGGAAAAGGACAATGTTCCACTCATGTGGAACCATCACCAACCCAAGACCCACACACTTCCGAAGAACAAAGTGAAGGCCCTCAACCCGATGAACAAGGCCAAGTGCTAGATCAACCACAAGAGGGTGGTGATCCACCAAGTGATGCACAAGGCCAAGTTCCCTCTCCCAAGCATGTTGAAGATCGAGAGCAAGCTCAAGATCAAGATCAAGCTCATGACGACGCTCAAGATCCTCAACACATAGCTCCTCAACTATATCTTGAAGAGCAATTGGAGCGTCGTGCTACCAAAGTTGCTTCCAGGCTCTCTTCTAGAGAGCATCTCATGGAGAATATTCTTGGAAGCATCACAAAGGGGGTAAGCACTCGTAGACAATTAGCGAACTATTGTGCTCATCAAGCTTTTGTCTCTTGTGTGGAACCTCAAAAGGTCTATGAGGCGCTCGAAGACCCCGATTGGCTCAATGCCATGCATGAAGAACTCCATAGCTTCGAGCGCAACAAGGTGTGGCGTCTGGTGCCAAGGCCGAAGGAGAACCATAATGTCATTGGAACCAAGTGGATCTTTAAGAACAAGCAAGATGCTCACGGAATTGTCATCCGCAACAAGGTGCATTTGGTGGCTCAAGGCTACTCCCAAGTCGAGGGTATCGACTACGGTGAAACCTTTGCCCCGTTGCTCACCTTGAATCTATTCGTTTGTTGCTTGCCTATGCTTCTCATCATACCTTTAAATTGCAACAAATGGATGTGAAAAGTGCTTTTCTAAATGGTCCTCTTAATGAGTTGGTGTATGTCAAGCAACCCCCGGGTTTTGAGGATTCTAAGTTCCCCAATCACGTGTATCAACTCGATAAGGCGCTCTATGGCCTTAAACAAGCCCCACGTGTGTGGTATGAGCATCTTACTGAGTTGTTGCAAGATCGTGGGTTTGAAATTGGGAAAATCAACCCCACTCTTTTTACTAAGAAGGTAAAAGGGGAGTTGTTTGTACGCCAACTATATGTTGATGATATTATCTTTGGTTCACCTAACGAAGCTTTCCATGATGAGTTTTCCGCACTCATGACCGCGCAATTTGAGATGTCCATGATGGGAGAGTTGAAGTTCTTCCTTGGGTTCGAGATCAAACAAAGAAGAGAAGGAATCTTCATCAAACAAGCCAAACACACTCAAGACATGCTCAAGAGGTTCAATCTAAGTGATGTCAAGCCGGCTACTACTCCAATGCCTACCAAGTGCCAACTTGACATTGATCCCAATGGTAAAGAGGTGGATCAAAAGGTATATCGCTCTATGATTGGATCCTTGCTTTACCTTTGTGCTTCTAGACCGGATATCATGTTAAGTGTGAGAATGTGTGCACGGTTTGAAGCCTCACCTAAGGAGAGTCACTTTGTGGCTGTCAAGCGAATCTTTCGATATTTCGCTCATACCCCAAACTTTGGCTTATGGTACCCTAGAGGAGCAAACTTCAACCTTGTAGGTTTCTCGGATTCGGATTGGGCGGGAGACAAAGTGGATAGGAAGTCCACTTCCAGAGGGTGCCAATTCCTTGGTTGCTCTTTGGTTAGTTGGTCTTCTAAGAAGCAAAGTTGTGTGTCTCTCTCGTCCACCGAAGCGGAATATGTGGCGGCCGATAGTTGTTGTGCACAACTTCTATGGATGAGGCAAACTTTGAAGGATTACGGTGTCACTTGTGACAAAGTGCCTCTTTGGTGTGACAATGAAAGTGCCATCAAGATTTCTCTCAACCCGGTGCAACACTTCAAGACGAAGCATATTGAGATTCGGTATCACTTCATCCGGGAGCATATTCGGCGAGGAGAAATTGATCTTCATTATGTCAACACTCATGATAACCTTGCAGATATCTTCACGAAGCCTTTGGATGAAGCAATATTTCGTGAGTTAAGGCATGAGCTAAATATCATAGATTTGAGCAATGTGGATTGAAACTATGCACACCTCCTCACACTCATCATGTTATCTTGTGTAGATGTAGGCATGGACATAGGGGGAGTGTTGTTCTCTCAATGAACTCTTCCTTCCCCCATTATGCATAAATTGATCACGTCTTTCACATTAGCCATCTTTGATGGTACTTGTGCTTCAAAGATGAGTGTTGGTCATGGGCCCAAGGTTAAAATCTTCGCGGCGCCATACCATATAGCTCAAACATAGGTGGTCTCGACCACCGCCCTCTCTTCTAGAGGGTTTGTCTGTGTGTTGTTTCTGTCTGCTTGTGTTTTTCTCTTCGGAGTTGTTGTGTTTTGGTGTTGTTGTGTTCCGGTTTGTGTTGTTTTGTCTCTCACAGTTTGTGTTTTTCTTGGTTTTTTCATTAGTCGTGCGTAAGCCAATTTTTCCCTTGATCATGTTGTGGGGCACCTGAGCAGTACTACCGTGTCAGCAGAGCGGCACTACCGCTTATAAGCGGTACTACCGCCCTGCCGACACAGTACTACCGTGGAGCGGTACTACGGGGCACATTCTGCTCCTGATCTGTACCCAAGTGGTACTATCGTTGCTTGCGCGGTACTACCGCTTAGGGCTAGGAGCGTGGGATATATATTGGTGAGGGGGAGTTACCACTCCCCCATACCCATTCAGTTTTCCCATCTCCTCGTCCTCTCCTCTCTCAGGCAACTCCCCTAGCACCGGAGGTCTGCCGCCGGGCCATCGGATCCAGACCGTCTCCCTCCGCTCCATCCGGTGAGCTCGATCCCCACCTTCTCCTCTTGCCATGGATGCCGGTATTACCCTCGTTCCTCTCTCCCTTGATTCTCCTTTTTGAATCTAGGCTTTGGGCTATATTCATTGCATTCATCGATTTATATGTTGAATCGAGGCTTAGGAAGGACTTGGGAGACTGCTAGACTAGGTAGATTGATGATTAGGTATAGAAATATGGACTTTTGCATCACCGGTAATACCGGATCTGGCCGCGGTAGGTGTCAGCCCGCTGACAACCACTCCAGCGGTACTACCGCTGCGCCCTAGCGGTACTACCACTCTCATGTGCGGTACTACTGCTCTGCGATGCTTATGCCCATGTTTCCATGTCTAATTTCCAATCTTTGGTTTTTTTTCTTTCCTTGGCTTATGCACTCTTGTTCTTGTGTTCTCGTGCGTGTGTGTTTCAGATGGTAGTAGCTCCGGGAATCAGGCTCGCCGCAAGAATCCAGACCGTGCAACCGGTTCCAAGCGTTTTCGCTCTTTAGATGCACCTACTGCTACCGCTCCTGAAGGTGGTTCGTCTGAGCCACCCAAGCGCAAGGCCAAGGTTCGTACCTCAAAAATCTCTGCTGGACGCAAGCATGCTCATCAGATGTCTGGGATGGAGTTCTGTACCAAGAGGAAGCTCAATCCCTACCATGTTGCCCAAGAGCCTGCTCTTCAGAACCGTCCTTTCTGGAATAGGTTTCAGCAGTCCATCTATCATGATGTCTTGAAGGAGAAAAAGAACTTGTTTGTGAAGGTCAAGTCCGTCGATCTCTCACATATGGAGAAGGACCCGCGATACTTTGGGAATGCTCTGCAGAGGTGTGAGGACTTGGATATCAAGAGGATCATTTCTTTCAACAAGGATTTTGATGCCGAGCTCGTGGCCGAGTTCTTTGCCACTATTCACTTTGGGCATGATGAGGCCCGCACTCTGACTTGGATGACCAATGGTCGTCTTCTGTCTGCACCATGGAAGGACTTCATGGTCACCTTATCATACAATGATGAGGGTGCCCAGACCCCACTTGGGTTTCTCCCTCATAAGGAGGTTGCCGCTACACATAAGGAGAAGCTTTGGGCCTATTCTACCAGGATGGTGTCAGAGACTGGGAAGATCACTTATGAGCTCTGGCCCTTTCTTGACATAATGCATCAGATCTTCCGGAACTCTCTGTTTCCTCGAGTTGGCAACTTGGATCAGGTGCACTCTTACCTCGTTGACATGCTTCTATTCTATCAGGAAGGGCATGGCACTCAACAGGTGCTTGATGTGTCACAGGCGATGTGGTCTGAGCTCTATTCTGCTGTCATGGAGCGCAAGTGCATCATTTACGGACCCTATCTTATGCTGGTTATCAAGGACACATGGGCAGCCAAGTTTCCAGATGAGGAGCTTGTCACAAACTACATGGTTTCTCATGATTCTATAGAGCTGCATCAGAAGGAGAAGTGGAGTTCATCTACTCCTGCACCTCCAGAGCAGGGTACTGTCCTTTCTGATGATGATGGTGAGGACGATGATGGGGAGGAATATGTGCCCCCATCCGAGGAGCCCTCTTGGGCGAAGAAACTCAAGGAGAAGATGAAGCGTATGTTCTCCTTTCAGGCCAAGGGCCAGTACAAGGCTCACAAGGAGGCCAAGATGGCTCGTCGTCATGACAAGGCCATTATGAGATAGGTTGGCCTTGAGGTTGCTAGTGGCTCTGAGGAGTGGATCGCTGATGAGGAGAGTTTGACTAGACTGCACTGCCCATGGTCTGACACTGAGGAGGACACCGGAGCTCACATCTCTCCCCGCGCAGCTGAGGATTCTGAGGAGGGGGAGGAGCATGACTCGTGATGCCATGGAGTTCTATTACCACCATTGTGTCTAGGTGTCGTTCATTCCCCTTTGGTGTCTTGATGCCAAAGGGGGGGAGTTAGGGATTTGATTTGCTTTGAGTTTTATGTTGGTGTTTGTAGTGTTCGTTTGCTTTCGTGTTGGAACTCTGTTCGGTTGTGAGTGAGACCATATGGTGTAAGACATATGAGAACTACCCTTCCCTACCTTATCTACTTAAGTACCCGTGAGATGCTTCCTTTTAATTGCCCTTATATTAATGCTCTCATGCTTATCCTTGATTTAGCTCTTATAGATGTTCTTATATGCAAGGATGTTGCATATCTATAAAATATAGGGGGAGCGTTGATCCTAAGCGTGTGCACATAGCCTTTCATGCTATTCCTTGGTGCACACATCTAGGGGGAGGCCGTCTATATTTTGTAGGGAGTAGGTTTGCTTAATTTACAGTGACTATTTTTGTGCAAATCCCGTGTTGTCATTAATCCAGCAAAAATGGGGAGATTGTTAGGGCATAGTTTTTCCCTAGTTGTTTTAGGTGATTGACGACAATACTTTTGAGGACTAATCGTGTGCATTAAGATTTTCAGGTTATCTAATACAAGGGCACTATACGATTCTTTCCCCTCGAAGACTTCACTATAGACGGATTATTTTCCTTCGTTTCTTTTTCGGTGGAATTGAGTCGTAGGGATAACCGTACTATCAAGAGGGGTCCATATCGGAAGAGTTTGGGTGGAATCATCACGTACACACTTTACTTGCTCCCTCACCTTCTTCCCGCTCCTCTGGAGTATCCTTGTTATGCAAATTGAGGGGTGTTTTGTGCTAAGCGGTAGTACCGCGGTCAGAGCAGTAGTACCGCCTATAGGCGGGAGTACCGCTACCTAGTACCGCTGGTACTACCGCCCATGCTGTGGTCTCGATCTTTTCGTGTCTGGTTTCTGTAAAAGACCAAGGTGGGAGCGGTAGTAGGAACGGGAGTAGGGAGCGGTAGTACCGCTACTACTACCGCTCGAACTACCGCTTGGCCACTTCACGCTTGTGCTTCCCAGCGGCAGTAGGGAGCAGGAGTGCCGCCTACAGGCGATAGTGCCGCCCCTGTGGCGGTAGTACCGCGGTAGCGTGTGCACTCATCCTTCCTCTGTCCTGTTGGCCCTATGCCTGCTTACCTGAGCAGTAGTACCGTTGTGGCAGCGGTAGTACTGCTCTGATGCAGGCTGTGGGGTGAATAACGGTTGGATTGGTCCACCCACTATATGGGGGTCTTCTTCTCAAAGAATACTTATCTCTTCTCCCCCAAGGTCCATTGTTGCTCCAAAAGCTCTTTTTCACCCGATCTATCTCCCTAGCCAATCATACTTGTTGATTTCCTAGGGATTGGTTGAGAAGGCCCAGATCTACACTTCCACCAAGAGAAATTTGATTCCCCCACTAATCCCTTGCGGATCTTGTTACTCTTGGGTGTTTGAGCACCCTAGACGGTTGAGGTCACCTCGGAGCCATATCCATTGTGGTGAAGTTCCGTGGTTTCATTGGGAGCCTCCAATTCAGTTGTGGAGAGAGCCCCAACCTTGTTAGTAAAGGTTTGGTTACCGCCTTCAAGGGCACCAATAGTGGAATCACGGCATCTCGCATTGTGTGAGGGCGTGAGGAGAATACGGTGGCCCTGGTGGCTTTTTGGGGAGCATTGTGCCTCCACACCGCTCCAACGGAGACGTACTTCCCCTCAAAGGGAATGAACTTTGGTAACACATCCTCGTCTTCACCGGCTCCACTTTTGGTTATCTCTATCCTTTACTTGTGCAAGCTTTATTGTGTTAGTATCTTGTGCTTGCTTGCGTGATTATCTTTGTTGCAGCATATAGGTTGCTCACCTAGTTGCATATCTAGACAACCTATATTGTTGCTAAGTTTAATTTTGTCAAGAAAAGCTAAAAATTGTTAGTTGCCTATTCACCCCCCTCTTGTCAACCATATTGATCATTTCAACACTCTGTAGAGGTTGCACACTTTACCCACAAGATCCGGGAAGCTTTCATGTCATCCACGATCCTATAGTACCTCAAGTATCGGGGGAAGGCGATACTAACATAGGGTCCACTCGTTGATACACGGCCCTCATGTATAAGCAAAAGATCGTGCGACTCTACCCTTTCACATTATCACACATACACGAAGGGACCAACGGTGTGTCCGCTGCCCTGTAAAAACAGTCATGGCCGCCTATCCAAGCACGACCCTGTCCCGAGAGTGACCTCGAGTCACCCCCGTCACTAGTAATGTGGGCACCATGCTAGCATCAGCCTAAGTAATCAATAATGCCCCGTCCCATAAAGGGGTAGAGTGGTTGCACATGTTTGATTGGGACGGTAATCACACATAAATCTAATCCATCATTTTACACACAAACCAAAAGTTTCCTTTGGTACACCACTTCTTCCTCAAGTGGTGACCTAGGTTCAACATCACCCACGGGCATTAGGGGCACCCAACGTTTTTTTCCGAAAGAATGTAACCATGGTACACATGCATCATTATGCATCAACAACTAATCTTTTGACATTGCATTCATGCACATGGTAAAATTATGAGTAGGGGTATGCATCATGTGGTGGTTCACAACAAGTATAACACTGTCACGTTTCATCATTATGCATCCGGAAGTAAAAGGGGTATCGATGAACAAGAGGGTTTTCATGGTCAAAGGGCTGCTTGCCTTAATTGGCTTAGTCTTTAAAGTCTTTTAATCCTTCCCCTTCATCTTCTCCAGCAACTTCGTCAAATACGGGATCTAATCGTCACAAAAAATAACGGAAAAAATAAGGCAATAATAAAAACAGAAAAGTCAAAGAGCTCAGAAAAATGTCAACTTATTATTGTAAAATACTAGGGTGGAAACTAAGAATGTTAAAATTCCTAGTTTTGGATTTGGAGTTGTGGATTAAGAGAAATGGATTTTTCAAAGAGCAAAATATATGTTCAAATTCAATTTTAAATTTGAACAGTACATGGAAGTGTGATGAATGGGTATGAAAGTTATACCATTAAATAGGTGGGATTTTTAATAGAATTTAGGAATTGGAAATGTTTAATTTCGATAAATATTTAAACATGTGGAATTATTTGAAATCTAATAGAATAAGGAAAAACAAAAATGGCGTTGTGTCACTGGGCCAGAAAGGCCACAGTGCAACAGGCCCAGTGGGGATTCAGCCCGCGTGAGTGCTGCCACGTTGAAAGTGTAAAGGCAGAGTGCACCTTCAGCTGACGGGGTGAACCGGTGCGCACGTGCGTTTTTGAACCTGATGGGTGGGTCCCACCCCCACTCGTCAGGACGTGAGGCTGACGGACAGGGCCCATGGCCGTCGTTGTCTACCTTCGTCTAGAGGCGACAGCGAGCTCGCTGCCGACGATATAGGGCAAGGGAGGATGCGTGGGTGGTACCGTTGAGCTTAGGGCGGTGTCGCCGTTCTGGTGGTGCGACAGTTGGCCGTCGGAGAAGCCTGGTCCGTCGGCGGCGAGGTGGCACGACGGCGTAGCGTCGGGAGGGGCCTGGTTAGCTCATTCCGAGCTGCAATAGGAATAGGAGAAGGAGGGGAATGGGTCAGTGAGGCCTGGCGGTTCTAGATCGAGCAAGAGCGGGGGCGGAGAGGGGCTGTACCGCGAGATTACCGGTTAACCGAGGTGGCGGAGCTTCGGTCGATCCCGTGCACAGAGGCCCTTCAAGGACGATTGGGTGGTGCGGGCGCATTCTTGGGGGTGTGAGAAGGAGGTGGATGCTAATGGAGAGGCCCGGGGCGGGCTTATATAGCCGGGCGCCGGTCCACCGTGGACTCATGCACCGGTGAGGTTACGGGCGAGGCCAGAGGCCATGAGGGCACACGTGAGTGAGTCTAGGCAGTTTGTGGATGAGGTCTACGACCAGGGGAGGGAAGAGAAGGAGCATGGAAGGATCCATAGAGCTCGTGCGTGTGAAGCCGCTCACTGGAGCTCGCGGGCGGCCGGCGCGCGTGTGAGAGAAGCAACAAGAGGGAGAAGGAGGAAGGGGACAGTGCCTTGGCGTGTCCTGGACGTCGAGGCGCCTTAGCTGGCATGAGGGGAGGCTCGAGGTCGTCGGGCAGCTCGGACAGAGGGCCGCTACAGTGTCTGGCCACACTGTAGCGCACTCCAGAGCATGGCTATTGCATGCCATGGCATCGTTTGGTAGAGTGGGCGCGACCACTTATGTCCAGTAGCTAAGGGGGTGTAAACAATAGGAAAGTGGCATTGGATGCCTTAGTAGGCCACTGGATGAGAGGGGAGGTGGAGAGAGATGTGAATAGGGGCTGTCCAGAAGGGTAAAATGAGGGTTTTCACCCCTCAATCATTGAGCTTTGGTTGAATGAGTTTTACTGGAGGTAGGTGATGACCAGGTACACCTCTGGTAAAAACTTGAGGGAAGGAAGAGTAGCGGAAGTGGACCAAATGGTAGTTTTGGCAAAGTGCCAGAAGGTGTTTGATGTTGTTTTGGGAAAGCAAATGATTTCCAATTTACATGAGAATTAACATGATCAAATGGCATATAGATATAGGGTGTTCCACCAAGTTTGAGTTCACTTGGGCAAAGTTGCCAATGCAACTTTTGTAAACCCTAGAAATCAACGGAAATGCATTTACTAAGATCTAGGCATGCAAAACCATTTCCCTTGATGCACCACTTGGTGTAGTGTCATCATTTGAGGTTGTGAGCATGTCCACAAAGTTTGGGGGCATTTGGAATAAGTTGGTCATGTAAAGTTGTTCAAATTTCAATCTGAACAGAGATGGTTTTGGGGCACTTTTGTGAACCAAAACAATTTGGATTGAGCTGAAACTTTGCAAGGCCATCATATTATTCATATATGACTTGATAGAATTTTCCTAGGATTTTTAGAGAATATTTCCTTTGTAAATATTTCAAAAGCTTGAAATATCCAGAAAGGGTTTTTGAGAGATTTGTCCAATATTTTGAACATGACCATGTGTTGAAACTCTTATATATGGACAATATATGTCCTATGAGTCTCCCTAAATGTTCTCAAATATTTTTGAAACATTTAAATAATTTTAACCTATTAAAGACCACTTCTGGCCTAAAGAAAAAGCCTTTAAATAAAAAAGGAAAATAACTTTTAAAATTATACTTTTGTGGTTTATGGGAGTCCTATACCTAATAGGATTCAAATATACCTTTTAAATTTTTTTTCACACCCCAAATCAAGTACTTGTATTGCAAACCTTAATTCAGGGGTTTTTGGAAAACTAAATTTAGAAAATACTTTTTGGCCAAACTATTTTTGTAAGAAAATACTATACTGTTCTATACACATGGTATGATCATTGGGCGGAAGTTTGGAGCAAGGAGGTGAAGTATATAAGGTGAGGCTATGTTGACCTTAAAGAGCACTTGATATCACAGAGTGAAAAACCAACTCCAAATAAAAGCCAAATGATGCAAAAAAAAGGTTTTTGTTGGTCCAAATTTTCATGATGTATTAATGCATTAGCCTTGTTAAAAAATGCAGGTTGTGACGCCCGGAGGTCATCGGCCTGCAGCACGCGGAGCCGCCGGTGTTGGAGGTCCAGGCGTCGACTGGAGGGGATGGGGTCGACCAGTCGGCTCTGGAGAGGGGGAGGTGGCCCCATCGTCCCGGAGATGGTGGTGCCTCCATGCGCGCCGACTGCTGACGCGCAGGGTAGTCGGCCCAAAACACCGGCGGTGCCGCCATCTAGCGGCGAGCTGGTGTTGGGCCGGGTTGCCCGAACCTGCGTTCCCGCATGTTAGCGCCCAGAGAGGGTGGTCTCGGCAACAAGGCCGATGGAGGTTGGGGTCGCGAGTTCGTCGTCGCCTGACGCCGAGGCCACCAGCGCCACTACGCCAGATTGGGCGTCTGGGACCGGCTAGTGTGTCCTCAACGTGGCGGTGTGGGACATCTTGGCCCAATTCAACACTCATGGTGCAGTGACGAGCTTTTGAAGATGATGGCGTCCATCCGGGTACGATCTTTGCTTTTTGCCTTTAATTTTTGTGATCTTCCGTGGGGGCACGCTAGCGCACCCACTGGGTGTAGTCCCCGAGTTCCAGGCCGACTGCTGAGCAGGCGGGTCGGAACTCCAATGTGAGCTTCCAAGTGCTGAAATGTCTTTTCTTCCGTTGTCTTCGTTGCAAAACTACCACAACATTCGCGCGACCGCCTACAACTCCCAGCACCGGGAGCTGGCCAAGCGGACTGCTGATCTAACATAGAGCCGAAGTAAGCACTTCGTCTTTCATTTCGCGGGGGCGTGTCAGCACACCCGCTGGGTGTAGTCCCCAAGATTTGGGCCGACTGTTGAGCAGTCGGGCCGGATCTTCCGACGATTACTTGTTTTTGGTTGATATTGACGCTTTTTTCTTCCTTGTCTTGGCAGGGGCCGCCGCTGAACTGCGGAAGAAGCTGGGCCAGGTCCAGTACGATCTCTTCACCAAGGAGCAGGAACGCGGCTAGGCTACTCAAGAACGCGGCCGCCTAGTGAAGGAGCTGGCGGACCAGGAAGAGAAGCACAAGCCGAAGGTGTAGCGGCTGAAGGACAGCGAGGCTCTCCTCAAGGCCGAGTTCGAGACTCAGCACTCAAACTGGGCCGAGAGGGAGAAGCTCCTGTTGGACGGCTATGGTGAGATCGAGGACATGATCGATGGTAGGCCACTTCTTCTTTTGCTCGATAGTCGACTGCTGCAGGAGCCGGCCTTCAGTTTATGAATTCTTAGTTTTTCTTTGTCGACATAATTTTTTCATAGTCAAACCATCTCCATCAGCCAGGCCATCGAGGCGCGGCACGAGCGATGGAGGAGGGTTGTCGTGCACATTCTGCCAAACGCGCCTCAGAATCTTGGTGAGCAGTTTCTCGCCATCCAGACGCGCTTGGATCCGGCCCGCCATCTGCTCCGCCACCTGCAGCGCGCCGGGTCCTAGATGCTGGTCGCGCTCTGGCCGGACGCCCAGGCCCCTCGCACCCCCAGTCGGACTGCCGATTGGCTGTAGGTAGTAGTCGGGCGATTCGAGGCTTGGAAAGCTGCTGCGGCCCGGGCTGGCGCTCGGACCGCCTTGGAGTTCGCCAAGGCCTGGTATCTGGGGCTAGATCTAGCCCAGCTGGCCACCATCCGGGTAGAGGCCGGACCCGAGCTGGAAGCGGTGGAGGGCAATCTCGTGAAGCATGCGACAGCGCTCGCTGAGTACGCCAACACCACCGTCTTCGTCCCGAAACTAGACGAGGTAGGTGCTGAAGTACTGGCCGACTGGTTTGGGCCAAACCCGGAACAGGGGGGACTCCTCGGAGGAGATCGCCTCCAGCGACGAAGGCGACGAAGAGGCGGACGAGGAAAGCGAAGATGCCGCTTCGGACGACGAAGCGACCAACCAGCCTCAGCCTGATCAAGCCTCGACCAGTGAGCCGCGGGAAGCTACGCCAACTGCTGTCGATGCCGACCATGCCGAGACCCGCCAGTCGGATGCTCCACCAGCCGATGCCTTTGCCTCCGCCGACTTGCCAGCTCCGCCTGCTGCGCCCTTGGCTAAGTCCAGTCGGATGCCCTACGTCGCGCAAAAACGGGCCAAGATGCCTTTGGCGAAGTTTGTGCCATTGTCGGTGATGATGTTGTGCGGTACGCCGTACCGGACGATGATATCTGCAATAAAGGTCACAACTGTCAGACTGTTCAGCTTCTTGATTGACTTTGCTTCAATCCATTTGGTGAATTTGTCCACGGCGACCAGCAGATGGGTCATGCCGCCGCGTACTGTCTTGAGTGGGCCCACCATGTCCAGCCCCCAGATGGCAAATGGCCAAGTAGGGGGATGGTCTTGAGTGCAGAAGCCGGCAAGTGTTGCTTGGAGCTGAAGCGTTGACACCCGTTGCACTTCTTGACCAAATCCTTGGCGTCGTCCAAAGTAGTCGGCCAGAAAATCCATGGCAGAAAGCTTTGGCGACAAGGGGTCTGGAGGCCACGTGGTGGCCACATTCGCCTTGGGGAATGTCTCTGAGGATTGCCAAGCCCTTCGCCGGCTCTACACAACACAAGAAAACGCCATTCACACTACGCCTGACAAGCTCTCTGTTCACTATCGTGTATGCTACTGCCCGGTGTTGCACCTATCGGGCCAAAATCACATCAGCTGTTAGCTATTTGTTCACCAAGAAATTGAGGATGGGATGTTCCAAAGACAATGCTTCGACCACTGTCATCACAGCAACTGGTACCAGGGTGGTTGGGTTGGGAGGCGGCAGGTCAGAACTGCCCGTTGCTTGGTGCTTCGTTGAAGTTCCCGGGCCGACTGCTGCAGCCCCCAGGCTGGGTGCGGCTGCTGCAGTCCTCGAGCAGCCCGCCGAAGTCCCCGGGCCGACTGCTGCAGTCCCCGAGCCAGGATCTGAAGTCCCCGGGCCGGGTGCGGCAGCTGCAGTCCCCGGGCCGCCTTCCGAAGTCCCCGGACCGACTGCTGCAGTCCCTAAGCCGGATCCGACTGTTCCAGGGGCAGTTGACATGAAGATAGACTCTGATTTCGGTGAAGACTTGACAGACGTCTTGCGCAGGCACTGGAGGGAGACGCCGGCTGGTATCGCCTGCCGGGTGGAGCCAATCCGTGCCAGGGTGTCAGCTCGCTCGTTGTCGGCCCGTGGCACATGAAGGAACTCGCACCCATCGAAGTATTATCTGATCTGCTGGACGAGGAAGCGGTAGCTCGCCGTATTCGCATCCTTGGCATCCCAGTCGCCAGACGACTACTGGACCACCAAGTCCGAGTCGCCGTAGCATAGCACTCAGCGGATTCCTACCTCTTTGGCCACTCGGGGCCCGTAAACAAGCACCTCATACTCGGCTACGTTGTTGGAGGCGGCAAAGTGAATCTGCAGCGTGTACTTGAGCTTGTCGCCTTTGGGAGAGGTGAGGACGACGCCGACTCCCAAACCGGTGCGCATCTTCGAGCCATCAAAGTGAATCCGCCAATGGGTGGAATCCGGCGCTCGCGGCAAGTACTGGGTCTCGGCCCAGTCGACGAGGAAGTCGGCCAGCGCTTGGGACTTGATGGTGGTGCAGGGCTAGTAGAGGATGGTGAAGGGAGCTAGCTCGATGGCCCACTTCGCCACTCGGCCTGATGCAACCCTGTTGCCTATGATCTTGGTAAGTGGGGGCAGTGCAGATGATCGTGATGGAGTGCTCCTAGAAGTACTGCTTGAGCTTCAAGGGGGAAAAGTACACGCCGTAGCACATCTTCTGGTAGTGGGGGTAGTTCTGCTTGGAGGCCGACAATACCTCACTCAGGTAGTAGACGATGAAAGGGAATGTCCTTCCTATGTGGTTTTGGTGATTGATGGTAATGCGTTTGCGGACTAATCATGTGTGCTAAGTATTTCAGAGATTAATCCATTGGCACGAGACGATCATCTTCCCTCCAAGTCATAAGCACAAGGCGTGTCGTCTTCCTCGGTTTATGTTTTGGTGGACTTGAGTCGTAGGAGACACCATACTATCAAGAGGGGGTCTGCATTGGAAAGGCCAGGGTGGAATCATCACGTACACTTATTTTCGGCACCCTCATCTCCTTTCTCGTCTTGGAGCTCTCCACATCTCTCTGTGGAGTCTTTTGTTGTTGGGCGCGGTAGTACCGCTGCTGGGGCGGTAGTACCGCCTATACCTACCAAGCGGTAGTACCGTTGCGCAGCGCTATAGTACCGCTTGGGGGTATATGCGGTAGTACCATTGCAGCAAGGCACCACTTCCGCGTCGATTCGAGGAGCGCATTTCTCGTGTTGGGTTCTACGGTAGTAGCAACGGCAGTAGCAGTGGTTGTACCGCTTATAAGCGGTAGTATCGTTGGCACCACCGCGGCTACTACAGCTCTCCCCCTTCGTGCCTCGTCTCTAACACAGGGCGGTAGTACCGCTGGGGGCCGCGGTAGTACCGTTGGCACCCGCAGTAGTACCGCTCCACCCAGCGGTAGTACCGCTCTGTGCGGGCAGAAAAGGGGGTAACAGTTCACTTATCCCCTCCACTATATAAAGGGGTCTTCTTCCTCAAGAAGACTCATTTCTTCTCCCGCAAGCTCCATTGTTGCTCCAAAAGCTTATTTTCGCCCGATCTCTCTCCCTAGCCAATCAAACTTGTTGATTTTCTAGGGATTGGTTGAGAAGGCCCAGATCTACACTTCCACCAAGAGAAATTTGATTCCCCCCACAAATCCCTTGCGGATCTTGTTACTCTTGGGTGATTGAGCACCCTAGATGGTTGAGGTCACCTCGAAGCCGTATTCCATTATGGTGAAGCTCCATTGTTTTGTTGGGAGCCTCAAATTCAGTTGTGGAGAGAGCCCAACCTTGTTTGTAAAGGTTCGGTCGCCGCCTTCAAGGGCACCAATAGTGGAATCATGGCATCTCGCATTGTGTGAGGGTGTGAGGAGAATACGGTGGCCCTAGTGGCTTCTTGGGGAGCATTGTGCCTCCACACCGCTCCAACGGAGACGTACTTCCCCTCAAAGGGAAGGAACTTCGATAACACATCCTCGTCTCCACCGGCTCCACTCTTGGTTATCTCTCACCTTTACTTGTGCAAGTTTTATTGAGTTAGTCCCTTGTTCTTGCTTGTGTACTTGTACTTGTTGCATCATATAGGTTGCCAACGTAGTTACACATCTACACAACCTATTTTGTTGCTAAGTTTAATTTGGTCAAGAAAAGCTAAAACTTGTTAATTGTCTATTCACCCCCCTCTAGTCAACCATATCGATCCTTTCGATTGGTTTCAGAGCCTTGTCTCTTTATTAAGGACTTTACCGTCCAAAGAGTATGGGTGACAACGTAGTCGAGACGGAGGGACACTCCGATGGAAATCCGTCCTTGTCTATGTCCGATGGAGGATCCTCGGTCTCTCGTGAGGAGTTCAATGTGGCTTTGGACACATTGAAAGACTCATTGACGACCGAGGTCAAAGGCATGTTCAAAGAATTTCTTGAAGGTCTTAAAGTACCCACCGCACCATTGGAAGTAGTTCGTCCCACTAACAACGTGTCGGATACTATTCCCCATAAGGGAGAAGCTAGTAGTGAGCAAGTCCCGGTGACTAAGAATGGAGTCGCATCTTTGCTCATTCTGCACCTCCCGTCAATTATGGAGGACACGTTCCCACCCCGCATCAAAATTCGGTTGGTCCTCCTCCTAAGTTTGTGAAAATTGCTGATTTTGCTACTTGGACGTTTCTTTTTAAACGTAATTTAAACTATTGTTCTACTAATCTTTGGAGAATCATTGAGCAAGGTTCCTACCCACATGATCCTTACAACTTAACTCCAAGAGAAGCTGCAGATCATCAATTCAACGAGTCCGTTCTTTGCATTCTCCAAGAAGCCATCCCTCCTGAAGATATTGCACATCTTCGACCCTTCTCCGTGGCCAAGGAAGCATGGGAGCATGTTGGTTCCTTGTACAAGGGAAGCACAAGCATTCAATGCTCAAACTATGAAGTTGTGCAAGAAGAAGCCGATGAGTTTGCCATGATCGAAGATGAAGATCCTCGTGAACTTTATCGGAGATTAACCACTCTTGCGGTCTCACTTGGAGATCATGGGAGCAAGGATACAGATGACAATTGGATCAAGCGCAAGTTTCTCAAGGCCATGATGCCTTATCGCAAGGCCATGTCCTCGGTCATCCGCGCAAGGATACGGATGACAATTGGATCAAGCGCAAGTTTCTCAAGGCCATGATGCCTTACCGCAAGGCCATGTCCTCAGTCATCCGCCAAAGACTGGACTTCCGCACTTTGTCCTCAAGTGAAGTGTTGGATGAGTTCGTTGCCATGAGGATCTTGGACAAGACCGCCGACAATGCGGTGTTGCGTGCTCAACGATCAAAGAAGCCCAACCTTGCATTGAAGGCCAATGCTTGTGTGGAAGAAGAGGATGAATAGGATGAAGATGAGTGTTGCCTAGAAGACACCAAATATGCCTATCATGAGCACATGGCTCTTGCATCACGACAGTTTTGGGGCAACAAGAAGAATTCAAGGCCCAACTTCAACAAGAACAATTCAAGTGGCTTAAAGGGCAAGCAACGAGTTAGGACATGCTACAATTGTGGCAATGTGAGTCACTTTGTTGTAGATTGCCCATATGAGAAAAGAAAAGACAATGGAGGCAAGCTTATCTGAAAGGACAAGGCCAAGTCTTTTCCCAACAAGAACAACTTCACCAAGAAGACTACTCCCAAAGGATTGGTGGCCCAAGAAGAATATTATGAGGATGATGATGATGAAGAATATGACGAGATGGTTACCATGGCCACCATTGCTATAGCAACAACTCCATGGTCATCCCTCTTCGACTCACCAAATGAGAACATCATCGTCAAGTGCCTCATGGCTAAGGCCACCAACAAGGTAACCCCCAACATCAATTCTACCATCACTTCTAATCCTTGATTGTTGGATTGCATTGATGAGAGTGAGGGGCGGAGGAGGGGGAAAATGAATTTGAGGTGTTTATGAGTAAACTCAAAGGTAAACCCAAGAAGCACTTCGTTGCTCTCTTGGAACAACTTGGTGAAGCCAATGACATGATCGAGGCTCAAGAGGAGACCATCTCTAAAATGGAGGGTCATAGTCGAGACTATGCCGATGAGATATCGGATCGCTCTAATGCTCTTGAGGAAGAGTGTGGTCTTTGTTTGGCACTTGAGGAGTCACACAACGATGATCATGCTAAATTATAGTCTCTCGTGTGCTCAATTCCGAGAAGGAAAAACTTGTGGTTGACCATGCTAGACTGAAGGAGGAGTTTGTTACACTTGACAAGGCTCACAAGGTCTTGAAGAGTGTACATTCTAGCCTCAAAGAGTCTCATGATCAACTCCAAGTTTCGCTAACCAAGGAGAAAGCCACTTTTCCTCGCATGGTTTTAATTGATAATGCAAATGCTACTAACCCATGTTGCGAGCATGTGCATCTTGTTGAAGAGAATGCCAAGTTAAAGAAGCAACTTGAGAAAGGCCTTGTGTATTGCATACAAGGTGAGAAGAACCTCAAAGATATTTTGAGAAATCAAAAGGACGTTATTGCCGAGGAAGGAATAGGGTTTGCACCCAAGCCCTAGAAGAAGAAGAACGACAAGACCAAGCAAACCCCTTATCTCAAGCAAACTTTTGTGAATGAGGGAGAGGGTACTCCTAAGAAGAATAAGAACAATGTGGATGGTAGTGGAGTCAAGAAAAACATTGTCGCTCCTTCCAACAAAGCCGATGACTTTAACCCGTCTTATATGCTATGTCATGCTAGTGATGGACATGTTTTTGCTAAATTTGTTGGTTCTTCTTATGAGTACATTGAATGGTCTATTTGGGTTCCTAAGACCCTTGTTACTAACCTCAAAGGACCCGTTACAAAATGGATACCTAAATCCAAGCATTGATCTCTTGTAGGAGTTTGCTTCCGGTGGGGGATCATGGTTGCTCAATAGTGAAGCCACAAATCATCTGACCAGAAGCAAAGACTTGGTGGTGGACGTGCACAAGGGTTCATCTATGGCCACCAGTGTCGAATGGGGTGATGCTTCATCTTCTAAGGTATTGGGGCTTGGCAAGGTTGTCGTTTCTCATGATCTCACGATCGAGAAAGTCATGCTTGTTGAGTTCGTTGCATACAATTTACTTTCCGTTCGTCAACTTGCACTCATGGGATTTGCTACATTCTTTGATATTGATTCCGTGGCCCTCTTGTGGAGCAAGACTCTTAAAGTATCCTTTGTTGGGCATGTCGAGAACGGTCTATATGTGGTTAATTTCTCGGAGTGGCCCACTAAAACCGCGACATGCCTAATGGCTAAAGTTGATGTGGGTGCCTTTGGCATCGCCGTTTAGCCCACATCAATATGAGATATTTGCAAAGTCTTCTCAAGGGGGACCCTATCCGTGGACTAATAAATGTTAGTTTTGCCAAAGATCGTGCTTGCAGTGCTTGTATCGAAGGAAAGCTACATGAGAAGGCTCACCCTCCCACAACTATCATCTACTCGGCTAGACCTTTAGAGCTCCTTCACATGGATCTCTTTGGGATCCATCCTTAGATAGTCTTGGGGGTAGAAAGTATTGCTTGGTGATTGTATATGATTATTCAAGATACACTTGGGTATATTTCTTCAAGAGGAAGAGTGAGACCCAACAAACCGTCATCAACGTTGCAAATGAAGCTCAACGTCAACATGATGCAAAGATCTTGATGATTCGAAGTGACAACGGCACCGAGTTCAAGAGTTACACCTTGGATGAGTTCCTTAGTGATGAGGGGATCAAACATCAATATGCCACACCTTATACCCCTCAACAAAATGGTGTGGTGGAGAGAAAGAATCGTACTTTGATGGACGCGGCAAGGACCATGATGGCGGAGTTCAAGTCTCCATACAACTTTTGGGCCGAAGCCATCAACACCGCTTGTCATGCATCCAATCGGCTCTATCTCCGCAGGGGCTTGAACAAGACTCCTTATGAGATACTTACCACTAACAAGCCCAACCTCAAGTACTTCCGAGTGTTCGGGTGTAAGTGGTTCATACTCAAGAAAGGTGTTCGTTTGTCTAAATTTGAAGCTAGAGCTCATGAGGGCATATTTGTTGGTTATGCTACAAACTCTCATGCTTACCGTGTCCTCAACAAGTCCAACGGACTCATTGAGGAGACGTGTAATGTGGAGTTTGATGATAATAACGGCTCCTAAGTGAAGCAAAGTGGTACTTGTGATGTAGGTGATGAAATTCCTCCTCAAGCCATAACAAGAATGGGTGTTGGTCATATCCTACCTATTGAGGAATCCCTTGTGGCCGAAGGAGAAGGATAATGTTCCACTCAAGTGGAACCATCACCAACCCAAGACCCACATGCTTCCGAAGAACAAAGTGAAGGCCCTCAACCGGACGAACATGGCCAAGTGCAAGATCAACTACAAGATGGTGTTGATCCACCAAGTGATGTACAAGGCCAAGTTCCCTCTCCTGAGCTTGGTCAAGATCAAGAGCAAGCTCAAGATGAAGAACAAGCTCCTCACGACGCTCAAGACGATCAACTTATCGCTCCTCAACTAACACTTGAAGAGCAATTGGAGCATCGTGCTGCCAAAGTTGCTTCCAGGCTCGCTTCTAGAGAGCATCACATGGAGAATATCCTTAGAAGCATTACAAAGGGGGTAATCACTCATACACAATTAACAAACTATTGTGCTCATCATGTGTTGAACCCCAAAAGGTCTATGAGGCGCTCGAAGATCCTGATTGGCTCAATGCCATGCATGAATAACTCCATAACTTTGAGCGTAACAAGGTGTGGCATTTGGTGCCAAGGCCGAAGGAGAACCACAATGTCATTGGAACCAAATGGATCTTTAGGAACAAGCAAGATGCTCACGGGGTTGTCATTCACAACAAGGCTCGTTTGGTGGCTGAAGGCTACTCCCAAGTCGAGGGTATCGACTATGGTGAAACATTTGCCACCGTTGCTCGCCTTGAATCTATTTGTTTGTTGCTTGCCTATGCTTCTAATAATAACTTTAAATTGCAACAAATGATGTGAAAAGTGATTTTCTTAATGGTCCTCTTAATGATTTGGTGTATGTCAAACAACCCCCGGGGTTTGAGGACCCCAAGTTCCCCAATCATGTGTATCAACTCGATAAGGCACTCTATGGACTTAAAAAAAAAGCCCCACATGTGTGGTATGAGCACCTTATCGAGTTGTTGCAAGATCGTGGGTTTGAAATTGGGAAAATCGACACCACTCTTTTTTACTAAAGAAGGTCAAAGGGGAGTTGTTTGTATGCCAACTATATGTTGATGATATTATCTTTGGCTCACCTAACAAAGCTTTCCATGATGAGTTTGCCGCACTCATGACCGCGGAGTTTGAGATGTCCATGATGGGAGAGTTGAAGTTCTTCCTTGGGTTCAAAATCAAACAAAGAAGAGAAAGAATCTTCATCAAACAAGCCAAATACACTCAAGACATGCTCAAGAGGTTCAATCTAAGTGATGTCAAGCCGACAACTACTCCAATGCCTATCAAGTGCCAACTTGACATTGATCCAAATGGTAAAGCGGTGGATCAAAAGGTATATCGTTCTATGATTGGATCCTTGCTTTACCTTTCTGCATCTAGACTGGATATCATGTTGAGTGTGGGAATTTGTGCACGGTTTCAAGCCTCACCTAAGGAAAGTCACTTTGTGGCTGTCAAGCGAATCTTTTGATATTTGGCTCATACTCCAAACTTTGGCTTATGTTACCCAAGAGGAGCAAACTTCAACCTTGTAGGTTTCTCGGATTCGGATTGGGCGGGAGACAAAGTGGATAGGAAGTCAACTTCTGGAGGGTGACAATTTCTTGGTTGCTCTTTGGTGAGTTGGTCTTCCAAGAAACAAAGTTGTGTATCTCTCTCCTCCACCGAAGCCGAGTATGTTGCTGCCAGCAGTTGTTGTGCTCAACTTTTATGGATGAGGCAAACTTTAAAGTATTACGATGTCACTTGTGACAAAGTGCCTCTTTGGTGTGACAATGAAAGTGCCATCAAGATTACTCTCAACCCGGTGCAACACTTCAAGAAGAAGCATATTGAGATTCGGTATCACTTCATCCGGGAGCATATTCGGCGAGGGGAAATTGATCTACAGTATGTCAACACTCATGATAACCTTGCAGATATCTTCACGAAGCCTTTGGATGAAGCAAGATTTCGCGAGAAAAGGCATGAGCTAAATATCATAGATTTGAGCAATGTGGATTGAAGTGGTGCACACCTCCCCATACTCATCGTGTTATCTTGTTTAGATGTAGGCATGGACATAGGGGGAGTGTTGTTCTCTCGATGAACTTTCCCTGCCCCCATTATGCATAAATCGAGCAAATCTTTCACATCTACCATTGTTGATGGTATATATGTGCTTGAAAGATGAGTAGTGGTCATGGGCCCAAGGTTAAAATTTTCGCGGTACCATACAATTTCACTCAAACATAGGTGGCCTCGGCCGCCGTGATACGTCTCCGTCGTATTTATAATTTTTGATTGTTCCATGCCAATATTCTACAACTTTCATATACTCTTGGCAACTTTTTATACTATTTTTGGGACTAACATATTGATCCAGTGCCCAGTGCCAGTTCCTATTTGTTGCATGTTTTTTGTTTCGCAGAATATCCATATCAAACGGAGTCCAAACGGAATAAAAATGGACGGAGATTTTTTTGGAATATATGTGAATTTTGGGAAGCAGAACCACCACGAAACGATGCTCGAGTGGGCCTCGAGGGTGGGGGGCGCGCCCCCTGCCCAGGGCGCACCCTGGGACCTCGAGGCCACACTGTAAGGCGGTTGATGCCCTTCTTTCTCCGCAAGAAAGCTAATTTCCGGATAAAAATTCTGTCGAAAGATGAGCCCAATTGGAGTTATGGATCTCCGGGAATTTAAGAAACGGTGAAGGGCCAGAATGTGGGAATGCAGAAACAGAGAGAGACAGAGAGACAGATCCAAACTCGGAGGGGCTCTCGCCCCTCCGCCGCCATGGAGGCCATGGACCAGAGGGGAAACCCTTCTCCCACCTAGGGAGAAGTTCAAGGAAGAAGAAGAAGGAGGGGGGCTCTCTCCCCCTCGCTTCTGGTGGCACCGGAGTGCCACCGGGGCCATCATCGCGTGACGGCGATCTACACCAACACCTCTGTCATCTTCACCAACGTCTCCATCACCTTCCCCCATCTATCTACAGCGGTCCACTCTCCCGCAACCCTATGTACCCCTCTACTTGAACATGGTGCTTTATGCTTCATATAATTATCCAATGATGTGTTGCCATCCTATGATGTCTGAGTAGATTATCGTTGTCCTATCGGTGATTGGTGAATTGCTATGATTGATTTAAATTGCTTGTGGTTATGTTTCTATCCTTTGGTGCCCATCATATGAGCGCGCGCGTGGATCACACCATAGGGTTAGTTGTATGTTGATAGGACTACGTATTGGAGGCCAAGAGTGACACAAGCTTCAACCTAGCGTAGAAATTGATGCATACGGGATTGAAGGTGGACCAATATATCATAATGCTATGGTTGAGTTTTACCTTAATGAACGTTAGTAGTTGCGTATGCTTGCTAATAGTTCCAATCATAAGTGCATATAATTCCACGTAAGGGATGACATGCTAGCACTGGCCTCTCCCATATGTGGGTTGCTATCGGTCTAGTAACGTAGTCAATTGCTTAGGGGCAATTTCGCAACTCCTACCACCACTTTTCCAAATCGCTATCATTAACTTTATTGCTTCTTTATCTTAACATCCCCTAGTTTATATTTGTGTGCTCTTTATATTCTTGCAAACCTATCCCACAAAAACCACAAAGTACTTCGATTTTCTTACTTGTTCTAGGTAAAGTAAACGTCAAGCGTGCGTAGAGTTGTATCAGTGGTCGATAGAACTTGAGGGAATATTTGTTCTGCCTTTAGCTCCTCGTTGGGTTCGACACTCTTACTTATTGAAAAAGGCTACAACTGATCCCCTACACTTGTGGGTTATCAAGACCTTTTTCTGGCGCCGTTGCCGGGCAGCAATAGCGTGGGGTGAATATTCTTGTGTGTGCTTGTTTGCTTTATCACTAAGTAGTTTTAATTTTCTGTTCTAAGTAGTTTTCTATCTTTAGTTATGGGTAGGAAACGCAAAATACCAAAAAAAATAGTGGTACCTTCTGAACCAATGGTTGAAGAACCACTCAAAATCTATCACACTCCTGAAGCTTATTACTTGGATCATCTTCGATCCCTATGTGCTCGGGCTGAAACCCCAACTAGCTTAGTTGAGGGCAAATCTTTAGATGAGCATGCTTGTTATGTGTGACACCGCTTGTCTCAAGAAGGGAAACTTTTACTGGATCAAATTCATCGTTTGCAACGCTATGCTTGGAATTTATGTGAAATATATGATTTTACTTGTTGTTCTGAAGACCCTAAGAAACACCTTCCCTACCAATGTGAGTTTAGTGATAATGGAATCGTATCTTCGTATGCTAAGGGTGTTTATAGTTACTATGATGTTCAACAAATTGAAGAATTTGTTGCTTTTAAGGGTGCTTATGAAATTGCTTCTTTGATTGAAAAGTATGATGCTACTCTTTACAAATCTGAAAATTTTGCCATATGTAAATATTGTTAAGATAATTATGCTTCTAATGCCTATGTTAAACCATATATTGAGGACTCGTCCGCTGTCCATGAAGAGACTAATATTTTGCAAGAGTCTATGGAAGAAGAAATTAATGACATTGTGAGCTCATTGGATGAAAAAGATGAGGAGGAGAGCGAAGAACAAAAGGAGGAAGAGCGGATTGATCACCCGTCCCCACCTTCTAATGAGAGTAACTCTTTATCCCATACATTGTTTAATTTCCCTTCGTGCTTACCAAAGGATGATTGCTATGATTCCATTGATTCTTTTGAAATATCCCTTTTTGATGATGCCTGCTATTCTTGTGGCCAAGATGCCAATATGAATTATGCTTATGGAGATGAACTTGCTATAGTTCCTTATGTTAAACATGAGATAGTTGCTATTGCACCCACACATGATAGTCCTATTATCTTTTTGAATTCTCCAAACTACACTATATCGGAGAAGTTTGCACTTATTAAGGATTATATTGATGGGTTGCCTTTTTCCGTTACACATGATGATTTTGATGAATATAATATGCATGTGCTTGCTGCTCCTACTTGCAATTATTATGAGAGAGGAACTACATCTCCGCCTCTCTATGTTTCCAACATGATAAAATTGCAAGAAACTGCTTATACTATGCATTGGCCTTTAATTGATGTGCATGAATTGTTCTTGTATGACATGCCTATGCATAGGAAGAGAGTTAGACTTCATTGTTTCATGACACATATCACTTTGTGCTCACTACCAAATGTCAAATCATTGCTAATTAAAATTGGCTTTGATATATGTAGGGATCCGGGCGGATCCATTACTTGAGCACTATATGCCTAGCTTAATGGCTTTAAAGAAAGCGCTGCCAGGGAGACAATCCAGAAGTTTTAGAGAGTCGTTTATTTCTGTTGTGTGCTTTTATAAAGTTTAAAAACAAAAAAATAAAGAGGGGAACCTAAAACTTTTTCAAAAAGAAAAGTGAAAAAGAAGGACGAGCACCGTTGAAATGGGGGAGCTCCTTGAACTTTGTTCATGCCCATGGAAACTTTGCAAATCTTGAATTACAGAAACTTTTCATCAAAAATAATTATCCCCTTGTACAATTCCATTGTATTATAAAAATAATGTGCCAAGGTTTGCCTTTAGGATGTTTACAATGCTTGTTGGTTTGTGCGGTGCAGGACAGAAACTTTGGCTGTAGTGCGCGATTTTACTTTTTTTGCTGGAACGTCAAATGGTTCTGAAAATTTTTGCACTGTCTTTCTATACAAATTGTTGTTTTTTCCTATTTTTTGCAGAATTTTTCAAGTATCAGAAGTATGGTGAATGTTCAGATTATTACAGACTGTTCTGTTTTAGACAGATTCTGTTTTTGATGCATAGTTTGCTTGTTTTGATGAAACTATAAATTTCTATCAGTGGATTAATCCATGGAAAAGTTATATTGCAGTAGCTACAATGAAAAAACAAAATATGAATTGGTTTGCAACAGTACTTAGAGTAGTGATTTGCTTTATTATACTAACGGATCTTACCGAGTTTTCTGTTGAAGTTTTGTGTGGATGAAGTGTTCGAAGATCGAGGAGGTCTCGATGTGAGGAGAACAAGGAGAGGCAAGAGATCAAGCTTGGGGATGCCCAAGGCACCCCAAGTAAATATTCAAGTAGACTCAAGCGTCTAAGCTTGGGGATGCCCCGGAAGGCATCCCCTCTTTCTTCAACAAGTATCGGTATGTTTTCGGATTCGTTTCATTCATGTGATATGTGCAGATCTTGGGGCGTCTTTTGCATTTAGTTTTCACCTTTTCTTTTATGAACCATGCTGGTATGAGATAGTCCTTGGTTTATTTATAGAATGCTCTTTGCACTTCACTTATATCTTTTGAGTATGGCTTTATAGAATACTTCATGTGTTTCACTTACATCATTTGAAGTTTGGATTGCCTGTTTCTCTTCACATAGAAAACAACCATTTGTAGAATGCTCTTTTGCTTCACTTATAATTGTTAGAGTGTGGGCATAAATTTTGTAGAAAGAATTAAAACTCTCTTGCTTCACTTATATCTATTTATAGAGTTGACAGGAATTGATCATTAACATGGTTAGTCATAAAATCCTACATAAACTTGTAGATCGCTGAATATGATATGTTTGATTCCTTGCAATAATTTTGCGATATAAAAATGGTGATATTAGAGTCATGCTAGTGGGTAGTTGTGGATTGTAAAAATACTTGTGTTGAGGTTTGTGATTCCCGTAGCATGCACATATGGTAAATCGTTATGTGACGAAGTTGGAGCATGATTTATTTATTGAGTGTCATCCTTTGTGTGGAGGTCGGGGGCGCGCGATGGTTAACTCCTACCAACCTCCCCCCTAGGAGCATGCATGTAGTACTTGGTTTCGATGGCTAATAAATTTTTGCAATAAGTATGTGATTTCTTTATGACTAATGTTGAGTCCATGGATTATACGCACTCTCACCCTTCCACCATTGCTAGCCTCTCTTGTACCGCGCAACTTTCGCCGGTATCATACACACACCATATACCTTCCTCAAAACAGCCACCATACCTACCTATTATGGCATTTCCATAGCAATTCCGAGATATATTGCCATGTAACTCCACCGTTCCGTTTATTATGACACGCACCATCATTGTTATATTGCCTTGCATGATCGTAAGATAGCTAGCATGATGTTTCCATGGCTTGTCCGTTTTTTGATGTCATTGCTACGCTAGATCATTGCACATCCCGGTACACCGCCGGAGGCATTCACATAGAGTCATATTTGTTCTAGCATGGAGTTGTAATATCAAGTTGTAAGGAAATAGAAGTGTGATGATCATCATTATTAGAGCATTGTCCCAAAAAAGGAAAGGCCGAAGAAAAAAAGAAAGGCCCAAAAAAAGAAAAAAAAGGGGCAATGCTACTATCTTTTTCCACACTTGTGCTTCATCATAGCACCATGTTCTTCATGATAGAGAGTCTCCTATGTTGTCACTTTCATATACTAGTGGGAATTTTTCGTTATAGAACTTGGCTTGTATATTCCAACGACGGGCTTCCTCAAATGCCCTAGGTCTTCATGAGCAAGCAAGTTGATGCACACCCACTAGTTTTCTTTTGAGCTTTCATACACTTATAGTTCTAGTGCATCCGTTACATGGCAATCCCTACTCACTCACATTGATATCTATTGATGGGCATCTCCATAGCCCATTGATACGCCTAGTCGATGTGAGACCTTCTCGCTACTTTTGTCTACTACCACCTTCTATTCCACCCATAGTGATATGTCCATGGCTCACGCTCATGTATTGCGTGAAAGTTGAAAAGGTTTGAGAATACTAAAGTATGAAACAATTGCTTGGCTAAAACCGGGGTTGTGCATGATTTAAATACTTTGTGTGGTGAAGATGGAGCATAGCCAGACCATATGATTTTGTAGGGATAACTTTCTTTGGCCATGTTATTTTGAAGAGACATGATTGCTTTATTAGTATGCTTGAAGTATTATCGTTCTAATGTCAAATGATAGACTATTGCTTTGAATCACTTGTGTCTTAATATTCATGCCATGATTAGATTACGTGATCAAGATTATGCTAGGTAGCATTCCACATCAAAAATTATCTTTTTTATCCTTTTCCTACTCGAGGACGAGCAGGAATTAAACTTGGGGATGCTGATACGTCTTCGTCATATCTATAATTTTTGATTGCTCCATGCCAATATTCTACAACTTTCATATACTTTTGGCAACTTTTTATACTATTTTTTGGGACTAACATATTGATCCAGTGCCCAGTGCCAGTTCCTATTTGTTGCATGGTTTTTGTTTCGCAGAATATCCATATCAAACGGAGTCTAAACGGAATAAAAACGGACGGAGATTTTTTTTGGAATATATGTGAATTTTGGGAAGCGGAACCACCACGAAATGATGCTCGAGTGGGCCTCGAGGGTGGGGGCGCACCCCCCTGCCCAGGGCGCGCCCTGGGCCTCGAGGCCACACCGTAAGGCGGTTGATGCCCTTCTTTCGCGGCAAGAAAGCTAATTTCCGGATAAAAATCGTGTCAAAAGATGATCCCAATCGGAGTTACGGATCTCCGGGATTTTAAGAAACGGTGAAGGGCCAGAATCCGGGAACGCAGAAACAGAGAGAGATAGAGAGACAGATCCAATCTCGGAGGGGCTCTCGCCCCTCCGCCGCCATGGAGGCCATGGACCAGAGGGGAAACCCTTCTCCCACCTAGGGAGAAGGTCAAGGAAGAAGAAGAAGGAGGGGGGCTCTCTCCCCCTCGCTTCCGGTGGCACCGGAGTGCCACCGGGGCCATCATCGTGTGACGGCGATCTACACCAACACCTCTGTCATCTTCACCAACATCTCCATCACCTTCCCCCATCTATCTACAGCGGTCCACTCTCCCGCAACCCGCTGTACCCTCTACTTGAACATGGTGCTTTATGCTTCATATTATTATCCAATGATGTGTTGCCATCCTATGATGTCTGAGTAGATTATCATTGTCCTATCGGTGATTGGTGAATTGCTATGATTGATTTAAATTGCTTGTGGTTATGTTGCTGTCCTTTGGTCCCCACCATATGAGTGCGCGCGTGGATCACACCATAGGGTTAGTTGTATGTTGATAGGACTACGTATTGGAGGGCAAGAATGATAGAAGCTTCAACCTAGCGTAGAAATTGATGCATACGGGATTGAAGGGGGACCAATATATCATAATGCTATGGTTGGGTTTTACCTTAATGAACGTTAGTAGTTGCGGATGCTTGCTAATAGTTCCAATCATAAGTGCATAGAATTCCAAGTAAGGGATGACATGCTAGTAGTGGCCTCTCCCACATAAAACTTGCTATCGGTCTAGTAACGTAGCCAATTGCTTAGGGGCAATTTCGCAACTCCTACCACCACTTTTCCACACTCGCTATCATTAACTTTATTGCTTCTTTATCTTAACATCCCCTAGTTTATATTTGTGTGCTCTTTATATTCTTGCAAACCTATCCCACAAAATCGCAAAGTACTTCGAGTTTCTTACTTGTTCTAGGTAAAGTAAACGTCAAGCGTGCGTAGAGTTGTATCGGTGGTCGACAGAACTTGAGGGAATATTTGTTCTGCCTTTAGCTCCTCGTTGGGTTCGACACTCTTACTTATCGAAAAAGGCTACAACTGATCCCCTACACTTGTGGGTTATCACACCGCCATCTCTTTCGAGAGGTGTGTGTTTGTTGTCGTGTTTTTCTCTTTGTTTGTGTGCTTGTGTTTGTGGTGTTCCCTCTGATCTCTTGTGATCTTTCTTCTTTGAGCTAAGTGTTTTCCTTCTTAAAAGATTTTGTGAGTAAAAAGTCAGTCTAGAGCACTTTTTCTGAGTTGGGCGGTACTACCGCTGGAGCGCATGGTACTACCGCTTAGTAACATAAGCAATACTACCGCCCGCCCGAGCGGTACTACCGCTGCAGGGCAAAACTGCGGGGTTAAGTGGGGGTCGGGGAGTTTCTCTCCCCATACCCATTCGCCCCCATCTCGCTCTCTTCTCCAACGAAGAACAAGCCGACGAGGTTGTCGGTGGGCTGCCTCCTCCGGGTCGTGCTTCACTGTTTCCTTAGGTGGGATCGATCCCCACCCCTCCCTCAAGCCATGGATGCCGGTATTTCCCCCCATTTCCTTCTTGTTGCTACTAGTTTCCAGATCTAGGTTTTTAGGGGCAATAGGCATGCATTCCGTGTTTTTTGGCCAAATCAAGGCTTGAGTAGGATGGTGAAGACCTCTAAACTGCTAGGATTGATCTTTGATAGGACTATTTTTGATTTTGGCCTCCCGGTAGTACCGGATTGAACATGGCATCTTGGGAACTGTTGTTCCCCCGCCTGGAGCGGTACTATCGCTGGAAGTGGTACTACCGCCTATTCTATGCGGTACTACCACTGGAGGCTATCATCCATAATATTCCTACCAAATATTGATTTTTGTTACTGTTTCTCGTGACTTATGCTCATTCGTTTGTGCTGTCTTTCATGTTTGTGTTTTTGGCTCTAGGAGATGGCCCTTCGGAACATCCAGCCCGTCGCATCAACCTCGGGCGCACCGGTTCAAAGCGCTATCGCACCTCTGAGGCAGGAGGTGGTTCTGCAAGTGGTTCTGCTAGTGTTCCTTCCTCAAGTGCTCTGTCGTCTCAGTCTCAGCAGCCGTCCAAGAGCCATCCAAGGCCAAGTCTGTCACTGAAATGTCAAACAAGGAGTTTCGGGATAGGCGTCGGCGCAATCCCTATGAGCATGAGCAAGAGCCTGCCCTTGTCAACCGTCCGTTCTGGAACTGCTTTCAGTATGCAACCTACTTTGATGTGATCAAGGCCAAGAAGAATCTCTTTGTTGATGTTCGCACTATCGACATTACTCATTTGGAAAAGGACATTGCTTACTTTGGCGAAGCTTTGGAGATGTGCAAACAACTGAACATTCTCGACATCATGTCATTCAACAAGGACTTTGATGCGATCTGGTGGCTCAGTGTTATGCCACTGTCCATCTTGGTACCGATGCAGAGAGGACCTTGACTTGGATGACTAATGGCAGGCGTCTGGTGGTCAAGTGGAAAGCTTTCATGGAGCTTCTTGGTGTTGAAGATCTCGAGCTTGAGAGTTTGGTTGGCTTTCGACCTCATCACAATGCCACCTCCACTCAGAAGCAAAACCTATGGCCTTATTGTACTGTGAAGGTCAACCATGATACTAAGAAGGAGACGTATGAGCTGCCTGTTTTTCTGGATATCCTTCATCTCATCTTCAGGGAGACTCTCTTCCCTCGTATTGGGAACCAGGATATGGTTCACTCATATCTTGTGGACATGTTACTTTTCTGCCAGCATCAGAAGGAAAAGAACACTGGAGAAACATTGGATATCTATCATGTCATGTGGTCCGAACTATTGTCTGCCATCTCTGAGCGTAAGTGTCTTATCTATGCTCCTTACATCATGCTCCTCATTGAGAAGGCTTGGGAGCACACCTATGTTGGGTACCCGCTGGAGACTGGCGAGTTGGTCTCTCTCAAGGTCAAGAGGCTTAGGAGGAAGGATCTCTGGAACACTCCGGTCACTCATTCTGATATTCCGGTTGGTGCTGATGATGCCGAGGCAGAGGTTGATCGGGATGATGATGATGAGTATGTGCCATCTGGAGCAGAGCCTCTTGGGCAAAGAAGCTCAAAAGGAAGATGAAGAAGCTATTCTGCATGGAGTCTCACGGTCAGTACATGGCCCATGTGTCTGAGAATAAGTCTAGGACCCGTCATAAGGAGCTCATTGAAAGTGCAAATATCCCTGGGTGGTTTTGGTAATTACTAACAACATGTAGCTCATTGAACTAATGCTCTTTCAAGATGATCATTTCAGAAAGTTCAATGATTGGCATGGCATGGACTAGGAATGGCTCAAGCTCAAGACTTTACATTTTCCATTTTAGTGATCCAAGATCACATTGAGTCCATAGGAAAGCCAATATTATTAAAAGGGGATGTGGTGTTGCTTAATGGGGTTCTTGCTCAAAATGCTTAGTGATATGCTCCAAAACCCTCAACCACTTTCTCACATCCACATATGTCCCAAACAAAATGTCAAACTCGGCCCCACCAAAACTTTCTATCCAGCGCCACCGAGTTCTCTTGACATAGCCATTGCCACAAACCCTAGTCACTTCGGTCTCACCGATAGGGATCTCGGTCTCACCGAGATAGGATTGCAAACTCTCTGTTTCCCTTCGTAACGTTTCGGTCTAACCAAGATGAGAGATTGGTCCCACCGAGTTCGCAATGCAAACTCTCTGTTTCCCCTTCTTAACATTTCGGTCCAACCGAAACGAGCGAATCGGTCCCACCGAGTTTGCCTGACCAACTCTCTGGTTAGCTTATTACCAAAATCGGTCCTACCGAGTTTGTGTAATCGGTCTCACCGAGATTACGTTACGCCCTAACCCTAATGAAATCGGTCCTACCGAGTTGATCATATCGGTCCCACCGAAATGCCTAACGGTCACATTATGAACTAAATCGGTCTGACCGAGTTCTCTGATTCGGTCCCGCTGAGTTTGGTAAACTGTATGTAACAGTTAGATTTTGTGTGGAGGCTATATATACCCCTCCACCCACTCTTCATTCGTGGAGAAAGCCATCAGAACATGCCTACACTTCCAACATACATTTTCTGAGAGAGAACCACCTACACTTGTGTTGAGGTCAAGATATTCCATTCCAACCACATAAATCTTGATCTCTAGCCTTCTCCAAGTTGCTTTCCACTCAAATCATCTTTCCACCAAATCCAATCCTATGAAAGAGAGTTGAGTGTTTCAGAGACTATCATTTGAAGCATAAGAGCAAGGAATTCATCATCAACACACCGTCTATTACCTTTTGGAGAGTGGTGTCTCCTAGATTGGTTAGGTGTCACTTGGGAGCCTCCGTCAAGATTATGGAGTTGAACCAAGGAGTTTGTACGGGCAAGGAGATCGCCTACTTTGTGAAGATCTACCCTAGTGAGGCAAGTCCTTCGTGGGCGATGGCCATGGTGGGCTAGACAAGGTTGCTTCTTCGTAGACCCTTCGTGGGTGGAGCCCTCCCTGTAATCGCGCAACCGTTACCCTTCGTGGATTGAAGTCTCCATCAACGTGGATGTACGATAGCACCACCTACCGGAACCATGGATTAAAAATCTCCGTGTCTACATTGCGTTTGCTTCCTCAAACTCCTCCCTTTACCTTCATATGCAATTGCTTTACATTCCGCTGCTATACTCTTAGAATTGCATGTGTAGGTTGATTGCTTGACTTGTGCATAATTGCTAAAATCTGCCAAGACTTAAAATTGGGAAAAGTCTAGGTTTTCATTTGGTCAAGTAGTCTAATCACCCACCAAGACATACTTTCGATCCTACACTCATGTGTCAGCTTGGTGCCATGGTAGTCAGCAGCTCCGAAGGCCGGATCACAGATGAGGAAGAATGGGTTCAGCAGCACTGCCACTGGACCGCTCTGACCCCGAGCAGCCCCCAGCCGATGACGGAGGTGCAGATGGCCATGCAGAGATGTGATGATGTTGTGCCTCTCTCTGCCCCTTTTTGATGTCTCGATGCCAAAGGGGAGAGGTGGATTTGCATATTGCGAGTGTGTTTCTTGCTTTTTAGGCTCTGTCTTTTCTTTTTGCAAACTTTCTTTGTCTATCTGGTTTGGTTTGTGTTCGTGAGACCCAGTTACTATTTCTTTGTGTGAGACCTGTGCTACCTTAAATTTGTCGAGTACTTTAGTAGGTTGTGTGCTTAATTCCTATACTATATTTACTCACCTACTATTTTACCCGCTTATGTCTCCTCGCTGTTAGATGTTATCGGACTATAAAATATAGGGGGAGTGTTGATCCTAGAGTGTGTGCTTTGCATTCCAAAAGCAACTCATTTATATGCACACATCTAGGGGGGGGCTCGTCTTTATTTTGTAGTCTTTGGGGTTTGCTTGCTCCTAGTGTTATTATATTCTGTGCAAATCCCGTGTTATCATCAATCCACCAAAATGGGGGAGATTGAAAGGGCATGTCCCTTCCTATGTGGTTTTGGTGATTGATCACAATGCGTTTGCGGACTAATCATGTGTGCTAAGTATTTCAGAGATTAATCCATTGGAAGAATTGTTGCTCATGAGATGTCACTTAAGGATAAGGAAGAGCTTCACAGCAAGTCAAGTGGTGCTTAAAAAACCTCATGTGATGCTCCCACATCATCAAGTGAGAAACAAATCTTCAATGAAGAATTGAGCCTAATGGTGAAGAACTTCAACAAGTTCTACAAGAGTAGAAGCAAGGGGAGAAGTTCCAAGTCAAGGTCCTACAATGACAAAAGATCTTCAAGCCGTGATCGGAGTTGCTACAATTGTGGAAGACCTGGACACTACTCCAATGAGTGTACGGCTCCACACAAGAGAAAAGAAGACTCACCTAAAAGGAGGAGTAGAAGAGAAGATTCACCACCAAGAGAGAGAAGGAGTAGAGATGATCATTATGAACGAAGACCTTCTCGGAGAAGCAAAGATTAGGAAAGGAAGGACAAATCATCAAGGAGCTATACAAGGCGAAGACATCAAGCTCATGTTGGTGAATGGGTATCCGGTTCCAACTCTGATGACCACTCCGAAAGAAGCTACTACTCTGACTCCGAAGATACTCAAGATGAAGGTGTTGCCGAAATTGCTCGTGTCATCCAACTCCTACGACATATTTGACTCACCAAATGAAGGAATTGGAAGATGCTTCATGGCTAAAGGCCCTAAGGTATCACACCCCGAGTATCTTGATTTTAATAGTGATGAAGATGATTTTCTAGGAGATGATGATTTACTTGTTGACAACTCTAGTTATGAAAACTATGATGAACTTGCTATTAATCATGCTAATCAAGATAAAACAAGTGACGATGATAAGAAGGAGATTGAGCGTCTAACTAAAGAACTAAACACTCTTAAGTTAGCTCGTGAAACTACCTTGGAAGATCATCGAGAACTTTTAAAGACTCATGAGAAGTTACGCTTTGAAAAGCCCAACCTTGAACAAGAGCATGAGTTCTTAAAACCAATCAATGATGATCTTCGCAAGAAAAGTTCTTCTTACATTTGCAAACGTTTACTCTTGTCTACTTACATGCCACAAGTTAAATCTACCAACAAGAACAAGAAAGATTCTTCATCTAGTAGTAATAATAATCATGCTAAATCTAATATTGTTGCTTCTAGTAGTACTCTTGATTCCACTAATGATTCTTTTAGCCAAGTTACACTTGAGCAAGAAAATAGCCTATTGAAGGGAATTATAGAGAAAGGTGTTTACAAGAGCCTTGCCGGAAGTAAGCAATTTGAGGAGATTGTACGCAAGCAAGGAAGACACCGGAAGAATCAAGGTGTTGGTTTTGAACGAAAGTTCAATGCTAATGGAATTGAGTGGGAAGAATATCAATACCCCAAGACGAAGTTTGTTCCTCAACAAGAGAAGTATGATCCTACTTCTTTACAAGGAACACAAGCTCAAGATGATCTTCCACCACTAGACCACAAGCAAAAGGCAAGGACAAGCTTCAAGAGGAGATTGATGCATTTAAAGAAGCTCCCAAGGTCTTGGTCAAGTGGGTTCCCAAGACTACTTCAAGTTCTACTTCATCAAGTACACATACAACTCCAAGGATTCCCATCAAGATGGTGTGGATCCTAAATAAGAAGAACTAGGGAGTTCTTGAGGGTGACTCCGCCAACATACTTCACTCTTATTCATATTGGCGAGGAAAAGTGCAACAACTTCCACATCTTGCACTAGTTCAAGGAGTCACAAACCCTCTTGTTAGTAAGTCAAGGGACAAGGTAACCTAATGCTTTCATGGACATCATCTTGTGTGCAATTCACTCTATGTCCATGGATATCTTTGTGTTTTCCTTGTGGGACTAATCCGTGTAGGTATTGAAAGTGCAACTCATTCCAATGTATTTCTCCAAATGACCTACATCAACATTGAGCATCCACATCATCAACATCTACAGGAAGTCATAATCGACAAAACCGAAGGCTAGTTCATCCCTCTTAGGCAGGATATCACATATAGGGGGAGCTTGACTCTAAAAATTGAGCTAAAGCAACTCTAATGATGTGAACACTACAATGCTTTATGTAAAAGTGGTAACCCCACTTGTGCTTAAACGATGAGTATGACCTATGATCAAATGTTATCATTTGACTCCTAAGTCAATATACTCATATCTAGATGACCTAGTCATTGACAATTGCTTGATAGATGCTAGAATGGTTGTGAATGCTTTGCCACATGTTTCATGTGCTATCTTATTGTGTGAGCATGTTGGATGCATATTTTACTCATTCAAGCACATCCACTTGTTGCTTTGATTGTTTGGCTCTTTCTCTTTTGCCAAATGGATGGACAAGAATGCCTAAGAACTCCCTCTAGCTATCTATGTTTTTCTCGTCTCAAACTCTATTCATGCTACATCACAAAGTTTGATCAATTCAGATTCGAACCACTCTGTATGAGGAGCACTCGGAGTCCCCGATTCATCATAGACTTAAAATTCCAAAATGTTTCATTAAGTAAATTGCTTGAACTTTTCAAACGCTTTAGACTTATGCTTCATTAAGTAAATATACCCATATCTACTCAAATCATCGATGAAGGTGAGGTAATAACAATATCCACCGCGCGCGTCAACACTCATTGGACCGCACACATCAGTATGTATGATTTCCAACAAGTCACTTGCCCGTTCCATTGTTCTGGAAAACGGTGTTTTTGTCATCTTGCCCATGAGGCATGGTTAGCATATGTCAAGTGATTCAAAATCAAGAGACTCCAAAAGTCCATCAGCATGGAGTTTCCTCATGCGCTTTACACGAATGTGACCTAGGCGGCAGTGCCACAAGAAAGTGGTACTATCATTATCAACTCTACATCTTTTGGTATCAATGTTATGAACATGTGTATCACCACTATCGAGATTCAATAAGAATAAACCCGTCACAATGGGTGCATGACCATAAAAGATATTACCCATATAAATAGAACAACCATTATTCTCTGATTTAAATGAGTAACCGTTTCGCATTAAACAAGATCCAGATATAATATTCATGCTCAACGCAGGCACTAAATAACAATCATTCAGGTCTATCACTAATCCTGATGGTAATCGAAGAGCGAGCGTGCCGACGGCGATCACATCAACCTTGGAACCATTTCCCACGCGCATCATCACTTCATCCTTGGCCAGCCTCCATCTATTCCGTAGTTCCTGTTTAGAGTTGCAGATGTGAGCAACCGCACCGGTATCAAATACCCAGGCACTACAACGAGAGCTGGTTAGGTACACATCAATAACATGTATATCATATATACCTTTGTTGGCCCCCTTCTTGTCCGCCAGATACTTGGGGAAATTCTGCTTCCAATGGCTAGTTCCCTTGCAATAGAAGCACTCAGTTTCTGGCTTGGGTCCAACCTTGGGTTTCTTCACGAGAGGAGCAACTGCTTTGCCACCTTTCTTGAAGTTTCCCTTATTTCCCTTGCTCTTCTTGAAACTATTGGTTTTATTGACCATCAACACTTGATGCTCCTTCTGGATGTATGACTCAACGACCTTTAGCATCGCGAATAGCTCGGAGACTGACCTATTCATCCATTGCATGTTGTAGTTCAACACAAAGCTCTTGTAGCTAGGTGGTAGCGATTGAAGAACTCTATCAGTGATCGCCTCAGGTGGGAGCTCAATTCCCAACTTAGCCAGACGGTTGTAGTACCCAGACATTCTGAGTATGTGCTCACTGACAGAAGTGTTCTCCTCCATTTTGCAGGTGTAGAACTTATCGGAGGTCTCATACCTCTCGATCCGGGCATTTTTACAAAAACAAACTTCAACTCCTGGAACATCTCATATGCTCCATGATGTTCAAAACGCCTTTGAATTCCCGGTTCTAAGCCATACAACACGGCGCACTGAACTATTGAGTAGTTATCAACACGCGACTGACAGGCGTTCATAACGTCCACGGACGCGGGAGCGGGTGGCGCATCAAGCGGTGCATCAAGGACATAAACCTTTTGGGCAGCCGTGAGGATAATCCTCATATTACAAGCCCAGTCCACAAAGTTACTTCCATCATCTTTCAGCTTAGCTTTCTCTAGGAACGCATTAAAATTCAAGGGAGCTACTGCGCGAGCCATTGATCTACAACATAAATTTGCAAAGTCAACTTAGACTATTGTTCATGATAAATGAGTTCAATTAATCTTATTACATAAGAACTCCCACTCAAATCAACATCCCTCCAGTTGTTCGAGTGTAACATGATCCAATTTCATCAACCCAAGTCCGATCATCACGTGAGATGAGGTGGTTTCAATGGTGAACATCTCCATGTTGATCATATCTACTATATGACTCGTGTTCGACCTTTCGGTCTCTTGTGCTCCGGGGCCATGTCTGTACATGCTAGGCTCGTCAAGTTTAACCCAAGTGTTCCGCATGTGCAAAACTGGCTTGCACCCGTTGTATGTGAACGTAGAGTCTATCACACCCAATCATCACGTGGTGCTTCAAAACGACAAACTTTCGCAAGGTGCACACTTGGGGAGAACACATTTTTATCCTGAAATTTTAGTGAGGGATCACCTTATAATGCTACCATCGTCCTAAGCAAAATAAGATGCATAAAAGGATTAACATCACATGCAAATCATAAGTGACATGATATGGCAATCATCTTGTGCTTTTGGTCTCAATCCCCAAAGCACCCGCATGATCTCCATTGTCACCGGCATGAGACCATGATCTCCATCATCATGATCTCCATCATCGTGCTGCCATCGGGGTTGTCATGCCAACCATGCTTCTACTACTATTGCTACCGCTTAGTGATAAAGTAAAGCATTACAAAGACTTTAATGATTGACACGCGGGTCATACAATAATTAAAGACAACCCTATGGCTCCTGCCGGTTGCTGTATTCATCGACATGCAAGTCGTGATAAACTATTACAAAACATGATCATCTCATACATCAAATATATCTCATCATGTCCTTGGCCATATCACATCACAACATACCCTGCAAAAACAAGTTAGACGTCCTCTAATTTATTGTTGCATGTCTTACGTGGCTGCTATGGGTATCTAGCAAGAACGATTCTTACCTATGCAAAGCCATAATGGTGATATGCAAATTTCTATTCAACCTTCTACAAGCACCGCCTTCGTCGAATCCGATCCAACTAAGGTGAGAGAGACAGACATCCGCCAGCCATCTTTATGCAATAAGTTGCATGTCTGTCGATGGAACCGGTCTCATGTACGTGGACATGTAAGGTTGGTCCGAGCCGCTTCATCCCACAGTACCGCTGAATCAAAATAAGACTAGGGAAGGAAGCAATCTGAATATCAACGCCCACAAACTCCTTTGTGTTCTACTCGTGATGTCATCTACGCATAGACCTAGCTCTGATACCACTGTTGGGGAACGTTGCATGGGAAACAAAAAATTTCCTACGAACACCCAAGATCAATCTAGGAGATGCACATCTACGAGAGGAGGGTTGGATCCACATACCTTTGTAGATCGCTAAGTGGAAGCGTTCAAGAACGTGGTTGATGTAGTGGTACGTCTTCGTGATCCAATCATGAGCCGTCCCGCGAACTCTGATCTAGTGCCGAACGAACGGCACCTCCACGTTCAACACACGTACGGCTTGATGACGCCTTCACCTCCTCGATCCAGCGAGCAATGGTTGCTACTTCTCGAGCTTGCGTTGTATTCCCTCGAAGAGGAAAGGGTGATGCAGCACAGTAGCGTAAGTATTTCCCTCAGTTTTTGAGAACCAAGGTATCAATCCAGTAGGAGACCACGCGCGAGTCCCTCGCACCTGCACAAACAAATAAGAACCTCGCAGCCAACGCGATAAAAGGGGTTGTCAATCCCATATCGGTCACTTACGAGAGTGAGATCTGATAGATATGATAAGATAATATTTTTGGTATTTTTGGTATAGAGAAAAAGTAAATAAAAAATAAACAACAGCGACAGAAATTGGCTAGTTGACAGGAAAATAATATGATGAGAATAGACCCGGGGGGCATAGGTTTCACTACTGGCTTCTCTCAAGATAGCAGAATTCTACAGTGGGTGAACAAATTACTGTCGAGCAATTAATAGAAAACAACATAGTGATGAGAATATCTAGGCATGATCATTGTATATAGGCATCACGTCCGTAACAAGTAGACCGAAATGATTCTGCATCTACTACTATTACTCCACACATCGACCGCTATCCGGCATGCATCTAGCGTATTAAGTCCATAAGAACAGAGTAACGCCTTAAGAAGGATGACATAATGTAGAGGTATAAACTCAAGCAATATGATATAAACCCCATCCTTTTATCCTCGATGGAAACAATACTATATGTGCCTTGCTGCCCCTATTGTCACTGGGAAAGGACACCGCAAGATTGAACCCAAAGCCAAGCACTTCTCCCATTGCAAGAACTATAGATCTAGTAGGCCAAACCAAACCGATAATTCGAAGAGACTTGCAAGGATATTATAATCATACATAAAAGATTTCAGAAAAGAATCCAATATTGTTCATAAGATAATCTTGATCATAAACCCTCAATTCATCGGATCTCGGCAAACACACCGCAAAAATATTACATCGAATAGATCTCCTCGAAGATCGAGAAGAACTTTGTACTGAGATCCAAAGAGAGAGAAGAAGCCATCTAGCTAATAACTATGGACCCGAAGGTCTATGGTAAACTACTCACAACTCATCGGAGAGGCTATGGTGTTGATGTAGAAGCCCTCCGTGATCGATGCCCCCTCTAGCGGAGCTCCGGAATAGGCCCCAAGGTGGGATCTCACAGGTACAGAAGGTTACGGTGGTGGAATTAGGGTTTCTTGGTGCTCCTCGATGTTTTCAGGGTACGTGGATATATATAGGAGGAAAAAGTACGTCGGTGGAGCAACATGGGACCCACGAGGGTGGGGGCGCGCCTTGCCCCCTCGTGGGCACCACGTTTCTTCTCTGGATTGTACTCCAAGTCTCTCGTGAAGATATCGTTCCAAAAATAACTCTCCCGAAGGTTTCATTCCGTTTGGACTCCGTTTGATATTCCTTTTCTGCGAAACACCGAAATAGGCAAAAAAAACAGCAATTTGCACTGGGCCTTGGGTTAGTAGGTTAGTCCCAAAAATAATACAAAAGTGTATAATAAAGATCGTTAAACATCCAATACAGAATATATAATAGCATGGAACAATCAAAAATTATAGATACATTGGAGACGTATCAAGCCTCCCCAAGCTTAATTCCTGCTCGTCCTTGAGTAGGTAAATGATAAAAACAAATTTTTTGATGTGGAATGCTAACCAACATAATTCTCAATGTAATTTCCTTTATTGTGGCATGAATGTTCAGATTCGAAAGATTCAAGAAAAAAGTCTATATTGATATAAGAATAATAATACTTCAAGCATACTAACAAAGCAATCATGTCTTCTCAAAATAACATGGCCAAAGAAAGTTATCCCTACAAAATCATATAGTCTGGCTATGCTCTATCTTCATCACACAAAATATTTAAATCAAGCACAACCCCGGTTTTAGCCAAGCAATTGTTTCACGCTTCAATTCTTTCAAACCTTTCAACTTTTACGCAATACATGAGCGTGAGCCATGGATATAACACTATGTTGAATAGAGTGGTGGTTGTGGAGAAGACAAAAGAGGAAGATAGTCTCACATCAACTAGGCATATCGATGATCTATGGAGATGCCCATCAATAGATATCAATGTGAGTGAGTAGGGATTGCCATGCAACGGATGCACTAGAGCTATAAGTGTATGAAAGCTCAAGAAAAGAAACTAAGTGGGTGTGCATCCAACTTGCTTGCTCACGAAGACCTAGGGCATTTTGAGGAAGCCCATCGTTAGAATATGCAAGCCAAGTTCTATAATGAAAATTCCCACTAGTATATGAAAGTGACAAAACAAAAGACTCTCTATCATGAGGATCATGGTGCTACTTTGAAGCACAAGTGTGGAAAAAGGATAGTAACATTGTCCCTTCTCTCTTTTTCTCTCATTTTATTATTTTTTCCTTTTTTCTTTTTCTCTTTTGGGCCTTTTCTCTTTCTTTTTCTTCCTCTTTTTCGGCCTCTCCCCTTTTTTTTCGTCCGGAGTCTCATCCCGACTTGTGGGGGAATCATAGTCTCCATCATCCTTTCCTCACTCGGACAATGCTCTAATGATGATGATCATCACACTTTTATTTACTTACAACTCGAAGCTAGAACAAAATATGACTCTATGTGAATCATATGAACGAAACGGTGAAAAGTTGCATGGAAATATATCTCAGAATGGCTATAGAAATGCCATGATAGGTAGGCATGGTGGCTGTTTTGAGGAAGGTATATGGTGGAAGGGTGAGAGTGCGTATAATCCATGGACTCAACATTAAGCATAAAGAACTCATATACTTATTGCAAAAATCTACGAGTTATCAAAACAAAGTATTCAACACATGCTCCTAGGGGAAGGGTTGGTAGGACTTAACCATCGCGCGATCCCGACCTCCACACAAAGGATGACACTCAATAAATAAATCATGCTCCAACTTCATCACATAACGGTTCACCATACGTGCATGCTACGGGAATCACAAACTTTAACACAAGTTTTTCTCAAATTCACAATTACTCCACTAGCATGACTCTAATATCACCATCCTCATATCTCAAAACAATCATCAAGTATCAAACTTCTCATAATATTCAATGCACTTGTATGAAAGTTTTTACTATACTCATCTTCGATGCCTATCATATTAGGACTAGAATTATAACCAAAGCACATTACCATGCTATTCTAAAGGACTCTCAAAAAGATATAATTGAATCATGAGATATCAATAATTTATACAAAATGAAACCACCACCAAGCTCTAAAAGATATAAGTGAAGCACTAGAGCAAAACTATCTAGCTTAAAAGATATAAGTGAAGCACATAGAGTATTCTAATAAATTCCAAATCATATTTATCTCCCTCAAAAGGTGTGTCCAGCAAGGATGATTGTGGCAAACTAAAAATCAAAGACTCAAATCATACATGACGCTCCAAGAAAAACACATATCATGTGGTGAATAAAAATATAGTCTAAAGTAAGGTTACCGATAGACGAAGACGAAAGAGGGGATGCCTTCCCGGGGCAACCCCAAGCTTAGGCTTTTGGTTATCCTTGAATTTTACCTTGGGGTGCCTTGGACATCCCCAAGCTTAGGCTCTTGCCACTCTTTGTTCCATTGTCCATCAAATCCTTACCCAAAACTTGAAAACTTCACAACACAAAACTAAGCCAAAAATCTCATGAGCTCCGTTAGTATAAGAAAACGAACCACTACTCAAAGGTACTGTGATGAACTCATTCTTTGTTTATATTGGTGTTAAAACTACTGTATTACAACTTCTCTA
>LR738711.1:181295005-181385129 GCA_902687465.1 Secale cereale | reverse complement strand
CGATATTACTCATAGATTCATCAAAATAAGCAAACAACACACGAAAAACAGAATATGTCAAAAACAGAACAGTCTCTAGTAATGTGTAACTTTCGTATACTTCTGTAACTCTAAAAAAAATTAAATAAATTGTTGGAAGTGAGGAATTTTTCTATTAATCATCTGCAAATAGAATCAACTAAAAAGCACTCTCCAGTAAAAAATGACAGCTAATCTCATGAGCGCTAAAGTTTATGTTTTTTACAGCATGATCACATAAACTTCACACAAGTCTTCCCAAAGGTTCTACTTGGCACAAACACTAAATAAAACACAAAACCACATCTAAACAGAAGCTAGATGCAATATTTATTCTTAAACAGAAGCAAAAGCAAAGAAAATAAAATTGGGTTGCCTCCCAACAAGCGCTATCGTTTAACGCCCCTAGCTAGGCACGATACAAGAATAGATCTAGGTATTGCCATCTTTGGTAGGCAATCCATAAGTGGCTCTCATAATAGATTCATATGGTAATTTGATTTTCTTTCTAGGAAAGTGTTCCATGCCTTTCCTTAATGGAAATTGGAATCTAATATTTCCTTCCTTCATATCAATAATTGCACCAATCGTTCTAAGGAAAGGTCTGCCAAGAATAATAGGACATGTAGGATTGCAATCTATATCAAAAACGATGAAATCTACAGGCATATAATTCTTATTTCCAAAAATAAGAACATCATTAATTCTTCCCATAGGTTTCTTAATGGTAGAATCCGCAAGATGCAAATTTAAAGAACAATCATCAAGTTCATGGAAACCTAACATATCACACAAAGCTTTTGGAATTGTGGAAACACTTGCTCACACAAAGCAAAGCATTCATGATATTTAATCTTAATTTTAATAGTAGGTTCCCACTCATCATAAAGCTTTCTAGGTATAGAAACTTCTAATTCAAGTTTTTCTTCATAAGATTGCATTAAAGCATCAACTATGTGTTTGGTAAAAGCTTTATTTTGACTATAAGCATGAGGAGAATTTAGCACGGATTGCAACAAGGAAATACAATCTATTAAAGAGCAATCTTCATAATTAAATCCCTTGAAATCCAAAATAGTGGGTTCATTGCTATGTAAAGTTTTGACCTCTTCAATCCAACTTTTAACAATTTTAGCATCAAGATTTAAAAATTCTGAATCATTGGGATGCCTTTTAATTAAAGTAGACTCATCTTCAGTCCCATCTTTATCAAGATTCATACTAGAAAACAAGGATTTAATAGGAGATACATCAATCACTTTCAGATCTTCATCTTTATTTTCATGATCTTCTGGTTTAGAGGCCATCTTATTAACTAAGGTGGCTTGCTTATCCAATATTTGGGCTATTAAGTTCTCAAGATGAGCAAACTAAGATTTAAAACCATAAAATTCTTTAGACATATCATCAAGCTCTTTATTCATATATTCCATAAAACTTTTCTGTTCTTTGAGCTCGTTTTGGAAGAAATCATTATGCTCAAATTGCACAGACATAAAACTTCTAACATTGTTTTCAATCTCTTCCAACCTCTTAAGGGGAGGATCAACACTAATAGGGGGGCATTGAGACGAAAAAGCAATCCAACACACAAGCAAACAAGAGGCAAGCGAACGGTAAAACACACGAAAAAAGAAGGGCGAATAAAACGGCAAAGGTGAAGTGGGGGAGAGGAAAACGAGAGGCAAATAATGTAGTGTGAGGGATAAGGGTTTGTGATCGGTACTTGGTATATGAATTTTGCGTAGATCTCCCCGGCAACGGCGCCAGAAACTCTTCTTGCTACTTCTCGAGCTTGCGTTGTATTCCCTCGAGGAGGAAAGGGTGATGCAACATAGTAGCATAAGTATTTTCCTTAGTTTTTTAGAACCAAGCTATCAATCTAGTAGGAGACCACGCGCGAGTACCTCGCACCTGCACAAACAAATAAGAACCTCGCAGCCAACGCGATAAAAGGGGTTGTCAATCCCTTCTTTGTCACTTACGAGAGTGAGATCTGATAGATATGATAAGATATTTTTGGTATTTTTGGTATAGAGAAAAGGTAAATAAAAAAATTGCAACAAAAATTGGCTAGTTGACGGAAAAATAATATGATGAGAATAGACCTGGGGGCCATAGGTTTCACTAGTGGCTTCTCTCATGATAGCAAAATTCTACGGTGGGTGAACAAATTACTATCGAGCAATTGATAGAAAAGCGCATAGCTATGAGAATTTCTAGGCATGATCATTGCATATAGGCATCACATCCGTAACAAGCAGACCGAAACGATTCTGGATCTACTACTATTACTCCACACATCGACCGCTATCCAGCATGCATCTAGAGTATTAAGTTCATAAGAACAGAGTAATGCCTTAAGCAAGATGACATGATGTAGAGGGATAAACTCAAGCAATATGATATAAACCCCATCCTTTTATCCTCGATGGCAACAATACTATACGTGCCTTGCTGCCCCTACTATCACTGGGAAAGGACACCGCAAGATTGAACCCAAAGCCAAGCACTTCTCCCATTGCAAGAACTATAGATCTAGTAGGCCAAACCAAACCGATAATTCGAAGAGACTTGCAAGGATATTATAATCATACATAAAAGATTTCAGAAAAGAATCCAATATTGTTCATAGATAATCTTGATCATAAACCCACAATTCATCGGCTCTCGACAAACACACCGCAAAAAGATTACATCGAATAGATCTTCTCGAAGACCGAGAAGACCTTTGTATTGAGATCCAAAGAGAGAGAAGAAGCCATCTAGCTAATAACTATGGACCCGAAGGTCTGTGGTAAACTACTCACAACTCATCGGAGAGGCTATGGTGTTGATGTAGAAGCCCTCCATGATCGATGCCCCCACCGGCGAAGCTCCGAAACAGGCCCCAAGATGGGATCTCATGGGTATAGAATGTTACGGCGGTGGAATTAGGGTTTCTTGGTGCTCCTCGATGTTTTCAGGGTACGTGGATATATATAGGAGGAAAAAGTACGTCGGTGGAGCAACGTGGGGCCCACAAGGGTGGGGGCATGCCTGCCCCCCCCTGGGCGCGCCCCGCCCCTCGTGGGCACCACGTTTCTTCTCTGGCTTATACTCCAAGTCTCTCGTGAAGATATCGTTCCAAAAATAACTCTCCCGAAGGTTTCAATCCGTTTGATATTCCTTTTCTGTGAAACACTGAAATAGGCAAAAAAAAGGCAATTTGCACTGGGCCTTGGGTTAGTAGGTTAGTCCCAAAAATAATATAAAAGTGTATAATAAACCCGTTAAACATCCAAAACAGAATATATAATAGCATGGAACAATAAAAAATTATAGATACGTTGCAGACGTATCAATTGTGAGGTAGTAGCTCGAGTCCTCCGACAGCACGACGGCGTGGTGGCGGTGGTGGTGGAGAAATCTCAGCAGAGCTTCGCTAAGCACTACGGAGAGGAAGGAGGCTACGAGAGAGAGAGAAGGAGCAGCGCCGTGGCGTATTCCGGTGTGGCTGCCCTCTCACACATGTCTATATATAGGGGGAAGGGAGGAGAGGAGGGAGCGCCCCTAGATCCAATCTAGGGGGCGGCGGCCACAAGGGGGAAACCCTAGATGGATTTTCCTCCCTAGAAGACTTGGCCCCAAGCCAAGGGGTGGGAACACTAGGGGTGGCGCCCCCACCTCCTCTGGCAACATGGAAAGGGGTGAGGGGGGGCGCACAAGCCCTTAGTGGGCTGGTTTGCTACTACTTCTCAAGTTTGCATTGTATTCCCTCGAAGAGGAAAGGGAGATGCAGCACAATAGCGTAAGTATTTCCCTCAGTTTGTGAGAACCAAGGTATCAATCCAGTAGTAGACCACGCGCGAGTCCCTCGCACCTGCACAAACAAATAAGAACTTCGCAGCCAACGCGATAAGGGGTTTTCAATCCCTTTACGGTCACTTATGAAAGTGAGATCTGATAGAGATGATAGTTTATATTTTTGGTATTTTTGTTTATAAGAACAGAAAGTAAAAGCGGAAAAAGTAAAGTAGATGTAGATTGATATGTTGAGTATAGACCCGGGGGCCATAGTGTTCTCTAGTGGCTTCTCCCATGATAGCGATATTCTACGGCGGGTAAACAAATTACTGTCGAGCAATTGATAGAAAAGCGAATAATTATGAGACCATCTAGGCATGTGATACGTCCAAAACGTATCTATAATTTCTGCTTGCTCCATGCCTCTTTTGGGTGATATTGCTATGTTATTTATACACTTCCATACACTTTTGATCATATTTGAACTAACCTATTAACTCAGTGCACCCCAGTGCCAGTTTCTGTTTTCGGCTGTTTTTGTATTTCAGGTTTTCACATTACGAGAACTGCCAGGAAAAATCCAGAAAAATTATATAAAAAATCAGCGTTCCAAAAGCTACCGTGCGCCCGAAGTACAGCCGGGGGGGCCACCAGGGCTCCAGGTGCCCTGGCGGCGCGCCCCCCCTGGGCCGCGCCGGGGGGGCGCCTGGGCCCCCCGAGGCTCCGCTGATGCCCCCCTTTGGCATATATTTAAAGCGTCTCCCGAAACCCTCGAGACGGAAACTCTTTTTCGCGATCTCATCTCTGTTCCGCCGCCGCCGCCGCTTCCAAGATCGGGAGCACCAGGAGAACTCTTCCCGGCACCCTGCCGGAGGGGAGGATCACCACCGGGAGCCTCTCCACCACCATGGACGCCTCCCGGATGAGTTGTGAGTAGTCTCACTTGGACCATGAGTCCATGACCAGTAGCTATGTGATGTTCTCCTCCCATTCTTGTGCTTCACTAATTAGTCCTCGTGAGCTGCCCTACATGATCGAGGCACATATGTAATCCTTATGTTGTTGCTATGATGAGTTTGCTGGGATCCGATGGATTATGAGATTATGTTCAGATTGTGTTTGAGTAATATATTTGATTCGCCTCTTTTATATTTATGTTCGTAAGTAATTCTTGCATGTTCTCCGTTGTTATTTATTGCTTTGGCCAAGTAGTAGGTAGTGACTCCAAGAGGGAACGTTATGCTTGATTGTGGGTTCATGCCCCTCGATGACTAGTTTGAGTGACAGAAACATGAGTCTAGGGGATGTGCTGTTGCCACAAGGGGGAAAACAACGGTGCTTGTGCCCACGGGTGCAAGGACTGTTTACTTTACGCAAAGTTCTTTTAATGCAGTTGTCTGTTGCTTTGAGTTTACACTATGGGTGGGACTCGCAACTTAATACCGGCAAGATGTTCTGGATAGATATCTCAAGGTGGATGATTAGTAGTAGATGCAGATGGATTTCGGTCTACTTACCTCGGTGTACCGCCCATGCTTTGAACCTCTACCTTTCTTGCAACTTAGTCAACATTAGTCCTGTCAACTGCCCAGCTGTAATTCGTTTACCTCACATAGCAGTTTTATCGTCTTTTGGGAGAGAGACATCACTAGTGAACATCATGAGACTCCGGTCCATATTACCATCATTGATCACATCCGCTATTTACTTTTCCGCTTTTACTTACTATTGCAATTATATCTATCACTACTATCACTTGCGTTTGATCCTTTGTAAACGACAAGGCCGGAGGGATTGACAACCACTCTGTACTCGTTGGGAGCAAAGTTATTTGTATCTGTGTGCAGGTCCACGTTGATTGCTAATATCTGGCGCCGTTAGCAGTTGACACCTTCTTGTTGAAACTGGGAGTCTCAGGAAAAACGATCCTTGGTATTGCCAAGGGAAAACTTCTGCTACACTGCATCTCAAACCTTCCACTTGGGGTAACCAACGAGGGGTGAGAAGCCACCTAGCAAAGCAATTTCTGGCACCGTTGCCGGGGACTCCACTCTTCAGGATAGGGGAGTTGCACGCTATCTTTTACCTTTGCTTTTAGTCTTGTTAGTTTACCTTTCGGTTTTTGCTTTAGTATCTTTTATCGAAAAACACAAAAATAGTTATCTTGCTTGCTTGCTACTATGGGTTCCACCGAGAACACCAAGTTGTGTGACTTCACTAGTCACAACAACGATGACTTTATCAGCACACCTATCACTACACCTGTCACTTCAGCACCTTCATATGAAATTAAACCTGCTTTACTGAACTTAGTCATGAAAGATCAATTTTCCGGTGCTGGAGATGATGCTGCTTTACACTTAAACAACTTTGTTGAACTTTGTGATATGCAAAAGTACCAAGAAATAGATGGTAATATTGTTAAGCTTAAGCTTTTTCCTTTCTCTTTGAGAGGAGGAGCTAAAATTTGGTTTCAGTCTTTGCCTAGAAATAGCATAGATTCTTGGGACAAGTGCAAAGATGCTTTTATTGGAAAATACTATCCACCTGCTAAAATTATCCAACTAAGAAGTAACATAATGAATTTTAAACAATTGGATAATGAACAAGTTGCCCAAGCTTGGGAACGTATGAAATCTCTTATCAAGAACTGCCCTACTCATGGTTTGACTACTTGGATGGTTATCCAAACTTTTTATGCAGGCTTGAACTTTACCTCGCGGAACTTGTTAGATTCGGCCATGGGAGGAACCTTTATGTCAACTACACTTGGTGCTGCCACAAAGCTTCTCGATGAGATGATGACCAACTATTCCCAATGGCACACCGAACGCGCTCCAACAGGTAGGAAGGTAAACTCTGTCGAGGAGATTTCCTCCCTTAATGAAAAAGTTGACTTGATCATGTCTCTACTTTCAAAGCAATCTTCTGTTGATCCTCGTGATGTTCCTTTAAATTCTTTGATTGCTCAAGAACAAGTAGATGTGAACTTTATCTCTAGAAACAATTTTAATAACAATGCTTATAGGAGTAATTTTGGTAGCAATCCTAGACCGTTCCCCTCTAATTCTTATGGGAACAACAATGCTTATCCTAGCACCAGGAACTCCACTACTGAACTAGAGATTATGCTTAAAGATTTCATCACTACCCAAAAAGCTTTTAATAATAGTATAGAAGAAAAACTAAACAAACTAGGTGATCTCTCTTCAAAGGTAGACCATTTAGCCAATGAGGTAGAATTGCTTAAAATTAAAACTTCTCCTCTTGAGGAAAGGAAGGTCAATCCTATTAATGCTATTCAAGTGCAAATTAATGAAAATATTAGGATGATGGCTAAACATAAAGAGAGATGGGCTAGAGAAAGGGAGGAAGAGGATAGAATTAAGAGCCTTCCTACCCACCACACTGTTGCTACTATCCAAGTTGTTGAGGATATCCAAACTCTTAGCACCCAATGCACTCTTGGTCCCGATGGACCTATTAATGGTGATGATATGACTATAGAAACGACCAAACAAGTGAACCTAAAGGACACCACTACCACTTTACTTGATGCTAGTGACCTTGATTTTGATAATTGCACTCTTACCGAAGTTATTGATTTCCTTCACAAGATGTCTAGAGATCCCCGCACTAGCACGATTAACCTTGCCTTCACAGAGCATATCACTAATGCTCTCATCAAAGCTAGGGAGGAGAAACTTAGAGTAGAAGCCTCCATACCTAGAAAGCTAGAAGATGGTTGGGATCCTATGATTAAAGTTAAAATAAACAACTTCTCTTGCTATGCTTTATGTGATATTGTAGCTAGTACCTCTGTTATGCCCAAAAGAATATATGATATGCTTAAATTGAAACCTTTTGATTCTTGTTCTTTTGGTGTTCGTCTCGTTGATTCTTCCATAAAGAAACCTTTGGGGAGGATCGACGATGTTCATATCGTTGTCAATGATAATTACGTTCCCGTTGATTTTACTATTATGGATATTGAATGTGATCCTTCTTGTCCAATTATTTTGGGGCGTCCCTTTTTGCGCACCGTTGGTGCTATCATTGACATGAAAGAGGGTAATATAAAATTTCAGTTTCCTCTCAAGAAAGGGATGGAACACTTCCCTCGAAAGAATATCAAGTTACCTTTTGAGTCCGTTATACGGGCTAGCTATTCTTTTACTCTTGATAAAACTTGATCTATATGCATTATGCCTAGCTTAAAGGCATAAAAGAAAGCGCTTTTGGGAGGCAGCCCAATGAATAAATTTTATTTTGTTTTTGTTTTGTCTTGATGTTGTTATTACTGTAGCATCATCATTGTATCTTTGCTTTTCAATTTTGTGCCAAGTATAGCCTCTGATTGCTAGAAAGTTCAAAAGTTGTGATGTGCTGTCCAGGAAACAGATTCTGTCCTTGGATAGAAAAATTCGTATAAAATCACCAGATCATCTTTTTGGTCTGAATCTTTTCGACAGCGTGCTCTATATAATTGTCTTTCGTGCATCTGTTCTGAGTTTTTTTATTAGAGTTGCAGAAGTGCCCCGAACAAATCATTTACTACCTGCTGTTCTGTTTTTCACAGATTCTGTCATGTTTTGCCTTTCCTTCATTTTGCAAACCTAGAGCTTGTTTTTCTTTGTAAAAACCTTTTGGCATTCTTGAGAAACAGTAGAACTTCAAGAATATCCTTATTTCCAGCAAGGTACAATTATTTTATTATGGGTACTAACCTCGCTAATTAGATTATGATGAGTTATGTATGAAGGGAGTTTTCAAGTGTGCGAGGGAAGATGATAAAAAGATTCAGGAGTGTCAAACGCTCAAGCTTGGGGATGCCCCCATGCACCCCCAAGAAATATTCAAGGAGACTCAAGCGTCTAAGCTTGGGGATGCCCCCGTGCATCCCCTTCTCCATCAACATTATCAGTCCGTCTTTCGTTCCACTATATTTTTATCACTTCATGTGTTATGTGCTATGCTTGGAGCGTCTTGCTTTTTAGTTTTCTTTAGCTTTTCATAACGAGTCGGAACTCAGCTTTCTTTATGTGGGAGAGAAACACGCTCCACTTCTACCTAGAACATAACATAGAATTTTCATGTCTATCCTTGCTGTGTGTGTTCTTTGTCTTTTAATAGCTACTATCATGCTTTGCTCTTAACTTTCATGCTTATCTTTTAAAGAGCTTTTGTCTAGTTGGTTGCTTGAACTCTCTTTAATTATCATGCTCACCTTATTAAGAGAGTTTGCTTCCGTTGCATTGGTTGATATGTCTATGATAAAGATGCTACGTGCATAATGGCGCTTAGTAGTTCAGGTTTTCTTATGGTTAGTCTCAAATAGCTGGGGGGTTCCCAATGTGTTATTGGAGTACCAGCATGATTTGTTTGCCTATGATGTGGTATGGTTTAGTAATATCTTCCTTCAAGAATTTATTTTGATTGACTTGGCGTATGCTCACGCATATTTAAGACTGTAAAGAAAGTCTGTCAAGCCTTGATGATCTTTTATTTCTGAGTAGCGATATAACTTCCATGCCTGATTCAATGTTGCTTTGTCGCTCTGCATGATTATGACCGTCAATGCTCTCTTAGTTGGTCGCTCCCAGTCTTTTGCTAACCTCCACCTGTACTAAGCGGACTGACTGCTTGTGCATCCACATCCTTTTAATCCAGTTATGCCATATGAGTCCACCATATCTTCCTACATGGTATTTACCTGCCATTCCTAACGGAGACTTGCATGTGCCATCTCGAAATTATTCAAAGAAAAAAAAGCATTCCTATTTTGTGCCTCTGTTGTAAGTTCATGAGGAAGTAGTAGTTAATTCATGATCTTTTTAAGTTGGACAAGCTTCACCCCGGGATTGCATGTATAATGTGCAAACCCATAATACGAGAAGGAACTGGCATTGAGTGCGCCCGGCTCAAAAGGATAATATAACAAACAAACCCTCCTTCACGCTTTGTTCATGAGAAATCAGAAAACTTTGGCAGTGACAAACAAAGGAGATTAAGAGGATGTGATCGTCCTCATTCGGGAGTCGTTCCTCGAAACTTGTCCATCTCAAGAAGTGATTGAGTTATCTGCTAGCATTCGTTAACGAAACATGCATGATCTAAGAAATAAAAAATTATTATTACCTCTGTTTTAAAACAAAGAGCTCTGGTACATGTTTTGTCTTTGTTTCCGATTACGGATTTTCAACCTTGCCAACAAAAGCCATGGTTCGAGAGTCTCCACCTTCTTTTAAAAGCACCAACTACTGAGAGCATGATTGTCATTCTGAGTGTAATGTGCATTGTCCCAAAGTAGCATTGTCTTTTGCATGATTGTGATATCGTTTATGTTGAAATCATTGTATCTAGTCATCACTTAAACCTTGGAGGTGCCCCTGCATTTATGTTTTGCTTCACTAAAGGGGGCAAGCGAGATATCACTTTATCATATTTGCACATCATGTTCATTACAAATCTATTTGATGTTTCAATATAGTATTGTAAAACTTTCAGTTCTTTGTGATTTTCTCATGAGGCAACTTAATTACTATAGATTCATTATCTCAGTAAGCTTTTGTCATATGACTATGAAAAAGTCCTATATGGTTAATAGCATGTCACCACAGAAATTATTCTTGTTATCATTTACCTACTCGAGGACGAGCAGGAATTAAGCTTGGGGATGTTGATACGTCCAAAACGTATCTATAATTTCTGCTTGCTCCATGCCTCTTTTGGGTGATATGGCTATGTTATTTATACACTTCCATACACTTTTGATCATATTTGGACTAACCTATTAACTCAGTGCACCCCAGTGCCAGTTTCTGTTTTCGGCTTTTTTTGTATTTCAGGTTTTCACATTACGAGAACTGCCAGGAAAAATCCAGAAAAATTATATAAAAAATCAGCGTTCCAGAAGCTACCGTGCGCTCGAAGTACAGCCGGGGGGGGGGGGCCACCAGGGCTCCAGGCGCCCAGGCGCCCTGGCGACGCTCCCCCCCGGGCCGCGTCGGGGGGGCGCCTTGGCCCCCCGAGGCTCCGCTGATGCCCCCTTTGGCATATATTTAAAGTGTCTCCCGAAACCCTCGAGACGGAAACTCTTTTTTGCGATCCCATCTCTGTTCCGCCGCCGCCGCCGCCGCTTCCAAGATCGGGAGCACCAGGAGAACTCTTCCCGGCACCCTGCCGGAGGGGAGGATCACCACCGGGAGCCTCTCCACCACCATGGACGCCTCCCGGATGAGTTGTGAGTAGTCTCCCTTGGACCATGAGTCCATGACCAGTAGCTATGCGATGTTCTCCTCCTGTTCTTGTGCTTCACTAATTAGTCCTCGTGAGCTTCCCTACATGATCGAGGCACATATGTAATCCTTATGTTGTTGCTATGATGAGTTTGCTGGGATCCGATGGATTATGAGATTATGTTCAGATTGTGTTTGAGTAATATATTTGATTCACCTCTTTTATATTTATGTTCGTAAGTAATTCTTCCACGTTCTCCGTTGTTATTTATTGCTTTGGCCAAGTAGTAGGTAGTGACTCCAAGAGGGAACGTTATGCTTGATTGTGGGTTCATGCCCCTCGATGACTAGTTTGAGTGACAGAAAAAGGGTCTAGGGGATGTGCTGTTGCCACAAGGGGGAAAACAACGGTGCTTGTACCCGCGGGTGCAAGGACCGTTTACTTTACGCAAAGTTCTTTTAATGCAGTTGTCTATTGCTTTGAGTTTACACTATGGGTGGGACTCGCAACTTAATACCGGCGAGATGTTCTGGATAGATATCTCAAGGTGGATGATTAGTAGTAGATGCAGATGGATTTCGGTCTACTTACCTCGGCGTACCGCCCATGCTTTGAACCTCTACCTTTCTTGCAACTTAGTCAACATTAGTCATGTCAATTGCCCAGCTGTAATTCGTTTACCTCACATAGCAGTTTTATCGTCTTTTGGGAGAGAGACATCACTAGTGAACATCATGAGACTCCGGTCCATATTACCATCATTGATCACATCCGCTATTTACTTTTCCGCTTTTACTTACTATTGCAATTATATGTATCACTACTATCACTTGCGTTTGATCCTTTGTAAACGACAAGGCCGGAGGGATTGACAACCTCTCTGTACTCGTTGGGAGCAAAGTTATTTGTATCTGCGTGCAGGTCCACGTTGATTGCTAATATCTGGCGCCGTTAGCAGTTGACACCTTCTTGTTGAAACTGGGAGTCTCAGGGAAAACGATCATTGGTATTGCCAAGGGAAAACTTCTGCTACACTGCATCTCAAACCTTCCACTTGGGGTAACCAACGAGGGGTGAGAAGCCACCTAGCAGCATGATCATTGTATATAGGCATCACGTTCGAGACAAGTAGACCGACTCCTGCCTGCATCTACTACTATTACTCCACACATCGACCGCTGTCCAGCATGCATCTAGTGTATTGAGTTCACAAGAACAGAGTAATGCCTTAAGCAAGATGACATGATGTAGAGGGATAAACTCAAGCATAACGTTCCCTCGATGGCAACAATACAATACGTGCCTTGCTGCCCCTACTGTCACTGGGAAAGGACACCGCAAGATTGAACCCAAAGCCAAGCACTTCTCCCATTGCAAGAACTATAGATCTAGTAGGCCAAACCAAACCAATAATTCGAAGAGACTTGCAAGGATATTATGAGCACACATAAAGAGTTCAGAAAAGAATCAAATATTTCTCATAGATAATCTTGATCATAAACTCACAATTCATCGGATCTTGACAAACACACCGCAAAAGGAGATTACATCGAATAGATCTCCTCGAAGACCGAGGAGAACTTTGTATTGAGATCCAGAGAGAGAGAAGAAGCCATCTAGATACTAGCTATGGACCCGAAGGTCTATGGTAAACTACTCACAACTCATGGTGAGAGCGATGTTGATGATGTAGAAGCACTCCGTGATGGACCCGCCCCCCTCTGGTGGAGCTCCGGAACAGGCTCCAAGATGGGATCTCACGGGAACAGAAGGTTACGGCGGTGGAATTAGGGTTTTCTCTCTAATGCGATGGTTTCGGGGTACGTAGGCTTATATAGGAGGAAGGAGGACACCGGGGGACTCACGAGGGACCCACGAGGCAGGGGCACGCCCCCCACACTCGTGGGCACCTCGTGGCCCCTACTCCGTGGTTCTCAAGTCTCCCGTGCGTGATTTTCTCCAAAAATATCTCTCTCGAAGGTTTCATTCCGTTTGGACTCCGTTTGATATTCCTTTTCTGCAAAACCCTAAAACAGGCAAAAAACAGCAATCTGGACTGGGCCGTTGGGTTAGTAGGTTAGTCCCAAAAATGATATAAAAGTGTATGACAAAGCCCATTAAATATCCAAGACATCATAAATAATAGCATGGAACAATCAAAAATTATAGATATGTTGGAGACGTATCAAGCATCCCCAAGCTTAATTCCTGCTCGTCCTCGAGTAGGTAAATGATAAACACATAATTTTTGATGTGGAATGCTAACCAACATAATTTTTCAATGTAATTCTCTTAATTGTGGCATGAATGTTCAGATCTGAAAGACTCAAGATAAAATTCTATATTGACATAAGAAAATACTTCAAGCATACTAACAAAGGAATCATGTCTTCTCAAAATACTATGGCTAAAGAAAGTTATCCCTACAAAATCATATAGTCTGGCTATGCTCCCTCTTCATCACAAAAAATATTCATATCATGCACAACCCCAATTTCAGCCAAGCACTTGTTTCATACTCTATTCTTTCAAACCTTTCAACTTTCATGCAATACATGAGCGTGAGCCATGGACATAGCACTATGGGTGGAATAGAGAGGTGGTTGTGGAGAAGACATAAAGGAGGGAGATAGTCTCACATAAACTAGGCGCATCAACGGGCTATGGAGATGCCCATCAATAGATATCAATGTGAGTGAGTAGGGATTGCCATGCAACGGATGCACTAGAGCTAAAATATGTATGAAAGCTCAACAAAAGAAACTAGTGGGTGTGCATCCAACTTGCTTGCTCACGAAGACCTAGCATTTGAGGAAGCCCATCGTTGGAATATACAAGCCAAGTTCTATAACGAAAATTCCCACTAGTATATAAAGTGACTAAGCATGAGACTCTCTACAATGAAGAACATGGTGCTACTTTGAAGCACAAGTGTGGAAAAAACATAGTAGCAATTGTCCCCTTTTTTTTGGGGGGGGGGGCTTTCTTTTTTCTTTGGCCTTTCTTTTTATTTTTCTTTTTTTTGCGAAGGGGCTTTATTGATTTAGCCTTTCCTCCCATGGGACAATGCTCTAATAATGATGATCATCACACTTTCATTACAACTCGATACTACAACAAAGTATGACTCTATATGAATGACTCCGGCGGTGTACCAGGATGTGCAATGAAACAAGAGTGACATGTATGAAAAGTTATGCATGGTGGCCTTGCCACAAATACGATGTCAACTACATGATCATGCATGGCAGTATGACAATATGATGTGTGTCATATGAACGGAATGGTGGAAAGTTGCATGGCAATATATCTCGGAATGGCTATGGAAATGCCATGATGGGTAGGTATGGTGGCTGTTTTGAGGAAGGATATATAGTGGGTGTATGGTACTGGCGAAAGTTGTGTGGTACAAGAGAGGCTAGCAATGGTGGAAGGGTGAGAGTGCGTATAATCCATGGACTCAACGTTAGTCATAAGAATTCATATACTTATTGCAAAAATCTATGAGTCTTCGAAACAAAGCAATCAACGCATGCTCCTAGGGGGGAGGTTGGTAGGAGTTAACCATCGCGCGCCCCCGACCTCCACACAAAGGTTGGCACTTTACAAATACTTCATGCTCTAACTTCGTCACATAGCGGTTCACAATACGTGCATGCTACAGGAATCACTAACCTTAACACAAGTATTTCTCAATTTCATAATAACTCCACTAGCATGAATATAGTATCACTATCCTCATATCTCAAAACAATTATCGAGCATCCAACATCTCATCATATTCAATGCACTTAGTGTGAAAGTTTTTACTACATTGACATTGGATGTCTATCATGTGAAGACTAGTTTTATAGCCTAAACACATTACCGTGATGTTTTAATGGACTCTCAAATGAATATAAGTGAAGCATGAGAGTTCAAAATTTTCTTCAAAATATTATCACCACCGTGCTCTAAAAGATATAAGTGAAGACTAGAGCAAAACTATTCAACTCAAAAGATATAAGTGAAGTACATAGAGTGTTCTAACAATTCCTAGGCCATATTTAACTCTCTCAATTAGGTGTGTCCAGCAAGGATAACTGTGGCAAGCTCACAAGCAAAGACTCAAATTATACAAGACGCTCCAAGCAAAACACATATCATGTGGTGAATAAAAGTATAGCTCCAAGTATAGTTACCGATGGATGAAGACGAAAGAGGGGATGCCTTCCCGAGGCATCCCCAAGCTTAGGCTTTTGATTGTCCTTGAATTTTACTTGGGGTTCCATGGACATCCCCAATCTTAGGCCCTTGCTACTCTTTGTTCCATAGACCATCAAGGCAATAGTCAAAACTTGAAAACTTCACAACACAAAACTTAGACAAAAATTCTCGTGAGCTCCGTTAGTATAAGAAAACAAATCACTACTCAAAGGTACTGCAATTAATTCATTCTTTGTTTATATTGGTGTTAAACCTACTGTATTCCAACTTCTCTATGGTTCATACCTTCCAATATTACTCATCGATGCATTGAAATAAGCAAACAACACACGGAAAACAGAATCTGTCAAAAACCGAACAGTCTGTAGTAATCTGCAGGTTTCGCATACTTCTGTAACTCCAAAAAAATCAAACTAAATTGTTAAACATGAGGAATTTGTCTATTAATCATCTGCAAAAAGAATCAACTAAATAGCATGCTCCAGTAAAATCTGATGACCATTCTAGCGAGCGCTAACGATTCTGTTTTTTCCAGCAAGATCACATAAACTTCACACAAGTCTTCCCAAAGGTTCTACTTGGCACAAACACTAAACAAAACATGAAACCATATCTAAACATAAGCTAGATTCAATATTTATTCTCTAACAGCAGCAAAAAAAAATTGGGTTGCCTCCCAATAAGCGCTATCATTTTACGCCCCTAGCTAGGCACGATACAAAATAGATCTAGGTATTGCCATCTTTGGAAGGCAATCCATAAGTGGCTCTCATAATAGATTCATATGGTAATTTGATTTTATTTCTAGGAAAGCGTTCCATGCCTTTCCTTAACGGAAATTGGAATCTAATATTTCCTTCCTTCATATCAATAATTGCACCAATCGTTCTAAGGAAAGGTCTGCCAAGAATAATAGGACATGAAGGATTGCAATCTATATCAAGAACAATGAAATCTACGGGCACATAATTCCTATTGGCAACAATAAGAACATCACTAATTCTTCTCATAGGTTTCTAAATAGTGGAATTCGCAAGATGCAAATTTAAAGAACAATCATCAAGCTCATGGAACCCTAGCAAATCACACAAAGTTTTGGGGATAGTGGAGACACTTGCACCCAAATCAAACAAAGCATAGCATTCATAATCTTTTATTTCTATTTTTATAGTAGGTTCCCACTCATCATAAAGCTTTCTAGGGATAGAAACTTCTAGCTCAAGTTTTTCTTCATAAGATTGCATCAAAGCATCAACTATGTGTTTGGTGAAAGCTTTATTTTGACTACAAGCATGCGGAGAATTTAGTACGGATTGCAACAAGGAAATACAATCAATCAAAGAAAAATTATCATAATTGAATCCCTTGAAATCCAAAGTAGTGGGTTCATCACTATGCAAAGTTTTAATCTCTTCACTCCCACTTTTAACAATTTTAGCATCAAGATCTAAAAACTCCGAATCATTGGGACACCTTAAAGCAGAATCATCTCCAATCCTATCTTCATCAAGATTTATACTATAAAACAAGGATCTAATGGGAGACACATCAATAACTTTCAGATCTTCATCTTTATTTTCATGATAACTAGAAGAACATGCTTTAATATTCAAGCCAACATAAAAGTTCTAAATAATCATCCATAGATTCAAACCATGTGTAGGGCAATTATGTATCATTAGTTTCATTCTCTCCCAAGCTTGTGCAACATGCTCATGATCTAGTTGCTTAAAGTTCATAATATCGTTCCTAAGAGAGATGATCTTAGCAGGAGGGAAATACTTAGAGATAAAAGCATCTTTGCACTTATTCCACGAATCAATACTATTTCTAGGCAAAGAGGAAAAATCAAGTTTTAGCATGTTCTCTAAGTCAAAACGGAAATAACTTCAATTTAATAATATCGTTATCCGTATCCATTTTCTTTTGCATATCAGAGAAATCAACAAAGTTGTTCAGATGGGTAGCGGCATCTTCACTAGGAAGGCCGGAGAATTGATCTTTCATGACAAGATTCAACAAAGCAGCATTGATCTCACAAGATTCAGCATCGGTAATAGGAGCAATCGGAGTGCTAATAAAATCATTATTGTTGTTATTGGAGAAGTCACACAATTTGGTATTGTTCTGAGCCATAGTGACAAGCAAGCAATTCAACACACACAAGCAAACAAGAAGCAAGCAAACGGTAAACACACGGCAGAAGAAGGGCAAATAAAATGGCAAGGGTGAAGTGGGGGAGAGGAAAACGAGAGGAAAATAAATGTATTGCAAAGGATAAGGGTTTGTGATAGGTACTTGGTATATGACTTTTGCGTAAGCCTCCCTGGCAACGGCGCCAGAAATTCTTCTTGCTACTTCTCGAGCTTGCGTTGTATTCCCTCGAAGAGGAAAGGGAGATGCAGTACAGTAGCGTAAGTATTTCCCTCGGTTTTGGAGAACCAAGGTATCAATCCAGTAGAAGACCACGCGTGATTCCCTCGCACCTGCACAAACAAATAAGAACTTCGCAGCCAACGCGATAAGGGGTTGTCAATCCCTTTATGGTCACTTACGAAAGTGAGATCTGATAGAGATGAAAGTTTATATTTTTGGTATTTTTAGTTTATAAGAACATCAAATAAAAGCGATAAAAGTAAAGTAGATGTACATTGATATGTTGAGAATAGACCCGGGGGCCATAGTTTTCTCTAGTGGCTTCTCTCATGATAGCGATATTATACTGCGGGTAAACAAATTACTGACGAGCAACTGATAGAAAAGCGAATAATTACGAGACTATCTAGGCATGATCATTGTATATAGGCATCACGTCCGAGACAAGTAGACCGACTCCTGCCTGCATCTACTACTATTACTCCACACATTGATCGCTATCCATCATGCATCTAGTGTATTGAGTTCATAAGAACAGAGTAACGCCTTAAGCAAGATGACATCATGTAGAGGGATAAACTCAAGCAATATGATGTAAACCCCATCTTTTTATCCTCGATGTCAACAATACAATACGTGCCTTGCTGCCCCTACTACCACTGGGAAAGGACACCGCAAGATTGAACCCAATGCCAAGCACTTCTCCCATTGCAAGAACTATAGACCTAGTAGGCCAAACCAAACCAATAATTCGAAGAGACTTGCAAGGATATTATGAGCACACATAAAAAGTTCAGAGAAGAACCAAATATCTTTCATAGATAACCTTGATCATAAACTCACAATTCATCGCATCTCGACAAACACACCGCAAAAAGATATTACATCGAATAGATCTCCTCGAAGACCGAGGAGAACTTGGTATTGAGATCCAGAGAGAGAGAAGAAGCCATCTAGATACTAGCTATGGACCCGAAGGTCTGAGGTAAACTACTCACAACTCATGGTGAGGGCGATGATGATGATGATGAAGGACGACGTGATAGATCCCCCTCCGGTGGAGCTCCGGAACAGGCTCCAAGATGGGATCTTCACGGGAACAGAAGGTACAGCAGTGGAATTAGGGTTTTCTCTCTGTTCACGGAGGTCTTGGGGTACGTAGACTTATATCGGAAGAAGGAGGGCACCGGGGGACGCTCGAGGGGGCCACGAGGCAGGGGGCGTGCCTTGGGAAGGGGGGTGTGCCCCCACCCTCGTGGGCCACCTCTTGATCCCCTGACGTGGTTCTCAAGCTCCGCGTGCGTGATTTTCTCCAAAAATATCTCTCTCGAAGGTTTCATTCTGTTTGGACTCCGTTTGATATTCTTTTTCTGCAAAACCCTGAAACAGGCAGAAAACAGCAATCTGGACTGGGCCTTTGGGTGATACGTCTCCAACGTATCTATAATTTTTGATTGTTCCATGCTATTATTTATGAAGTCTTGGATGTCTAATGGGCTTTATCATTCACTTTTATATCATTTTTTGGACTAACCTACTAACCCAAAGGCCAGTCCAGATTGTTGTTTTTTGCCTATTTCACGGTTTTGCAGAAAAGGAATATCAAACGGAGTCCAAACGGAATGAAACCTTCGCGAGAGATATTTTTGGAGGAAATCACGCTCGGGAAACGTGAGGAACAAGTCAGGGGACGAAGGGCCAGCCCTCGAGGGTGGGGGGCGTGCCCCCCTTCCCTGGGCGCCCCCCTGCCTCGAGGCTGGCCCACACGGCCCCCGGTGCCCTCCTTCTTCCTATATATACCTACGTACCCCAGAAACTCCATACGCATAGAGAAAACCCTAATTCCACCGCCGTAGCTGCTGTTCCCATGGAGATCCCATCTTGGACCCTGTTCCGGGAGGGGGATCCATCACTGAGGCCTTCGTCATCATCATCATCGCCCTCACCATGAGTTGTGAGTAGTTTACCACAGACCTTCGGGTCCATAGCTAGTATCTAGATGGCTTCTTCTCTCTCTCTGGATCTCAATACAAAGTTCTCCTCGGTCTTCGAGGAGATCTATTCGATGTAATCTATTTTTGCGATGTGTTTGTCGAGATCCGATGAATGGTGAATTTATGATCAAGGTTATCTATGAAAGATATTTGGTTCTTCTCTAAACTTTTTATGTGTGCTCATAATATCCTTGCAAGTCTCTTCGAATTATTGGTTTGGTTTGGCCTACTAGATCTATAGTTCTTGCAATGGGAGAAGTGCTTGGCTTTGGGTTCAATCTTGCGGTGTCCTTTCCAAGTGATAGTAGGGCAGCAAGGCACGTATTGTATTGTTGCCATCGAGGATAAAGAGATGGGGTTTACATCATATTGCTTGAGTTTATCCCTCTATATCATGTCATCTTGCTTAAAGCGTTACTCTGTTCGTATGAACTCAATACACTATATGCATGCTGGTTAGCGGTCGATGTGTGGAGTAATAGTAGTAGATGCAGGCAGGAGTCGGTCTACTTGTCTCGAACGTGATGCCTATATACAATGATCATGTCTAGATAGTCTCATAATTATTCGCTTTTCTATCAATTGCTCGACAGTAATTTGTTTACCCACCGTAGAATATCGCTATCATGAGAGAAGCCACTAGAGAAAACTATGGCCTCCGGGTCTATTCTCAACATATCAATCTACATCTACTTTATTTTTCTTGCTTTTATTTGTTGTTTTATAAAACTAAAAATGCAAAAAATATAATTATCATCTCTATCAGATCTCACTCTCGTAAGTGACCGTAAAGGGATTGACAACCCCTTATCGCGTTGGCTACGAAGTTCTTATTTATTTGTGCAGGTGCGAGGGACTGGCGTGTGGTCTCCTACTGGATTGATACCTTGGTTCTCAAAAACTGAGGGAAATACTTACGCTGATGTGCTGCATCTCCCTTTCCTCTTCGAGGGAATACAACGCAAGCTCAAGAAGTAGAAAGAAGAATTTCTGGCGCCGTTGCCGGGGAGGCTTACGTGAAAGTCATATACCAAGTACCTATCACAAATCCTTATCCTTCGCATTATATTTTTTGCCTCTCATTTTCCTCTCCCCCACTTCACCCTTGCCGTTTTATTTGCCCTTCTTATGCCGTGTGTTTACCGTTCGCTTGCCTCTCAGTTGCTTGTGTGCTATGTGCCCTCAATTAGCTTGCAACTTCGCTTGCTAAAGTAGGGATCCTCATCCACTTGCTAATCTCTTTAAGAGATCCAATTATGTTGAAACTATTGCTGGTGAGTTGACTGCACTAGATTATCTTTATGGGGTTTTGCTTGAAATTTTTGAATCTGAAAATTGTGACGAAGTATTGAAAGAAAAACATAAATTGATTCACGATAGCTCCTTGAGTAAAAAAGCATGATTGCAATGATGTTATTATAAATTCTATTAATGTAAATTGTGCTAATGATACGCAAAACCCTAAGCTTGGGGATGCTAGTATTGCTATGTCCACTACTTGTTGCAATGATCATGATTGGGGTGATGCTTCTTACGATCTTGAAAATTTATTTCAACCCCATGATGAATATGAGATTGATAATAATGTTTGCAATAATATTGAAAGTGGGTTTGGAAGAGTGTCAACTTTACATCCCACATATTTGGAGTATGATCAATCTTATGAAATTTTTTATATGAGTTGGTTTGGAGAGGTCATGACTTTAGATAATGTTACTCCCACTATTTTGGAAGAATGTCAACCTCGTATGCATATGGATCATGTTGAGAATATGTTATGTGATAGCTATATTGTTGAATTTTCTTATGATCCTACACGCAATTATTATGAGAGAGGAAAATATGGTTGTAGGAATTTTTATGTTACTAAATTACCTCTTGTTATGTTGAGATTGCTATTGGCTCTTTCTTCTTCCTTGCATATGCTAGATCTTGCTTGTCTTGGTAATTTGTTTTCCTATAAAATTCCTATGCATAGGAAGTATGTTAGACTTAGATATGATTTTCACAGGCTTTATGATGCTCTTTGTGTGCTTCAATTCTTATCTTTCATGTGAGCATCATCGAATTAATCGTGCCTAGCTAGGGGCGTAAAACGATAGCGCTTGTTGGGAGGCAACCCAATTTTATGTTTTTTGCTTTTGTTGCTGTTAGGGAATAAATATTGCATCTAGACTCTGATTAGATGTGTTTTCATGTTTTGTTTAGTGTTTGTGCCAAGTAGAACCTTTGGTAGGACTTGTGTGAAGTTTATACGATCTTGCTGTGAAAAACAGAATCGCTAGCGCTCACTAAAGTAGACTTCAGATTTTACTGGAGCATGATTTTTAGTTGATTATTTTTGCTTCTGATTGGTAGACAAATTGCGCAAATTTACCAATTTAGTTTGGTTTTTTTTGGAGTTCCAGAAGTAGGCGAACCCAGCAGATTACTACAGACTGTTCTGTCTTTGACAGATTCTGTTTTTCGTGTGTTGTTTGCTTATTCCGATACATCTATGAGTAATATTGGAGGATATGAACCATAGAGAACTTGGAGTACAGTAGGTTTAACACCAATAAAAACAATGAATGAATTTCTTGCTGTACCTTTGAGTAGTGGTTTGTTTTCTCTTACTAACGGAGCTCACGAGAATTTTTTTCTAAGTTTTGTGTTGTGAAGTTTTCAAGTTTTGAGTATTTCTTTGATGGACTATGGAACAAGGAGTAGCAAATGCCGAAGCTTATGGATGCCCATGGCACCCCAAGTAAATTCAAGATAATCAAAAGCCTAAGCTTGGGGATGCCCCGGGAAGGCATCCCCTCTTTCGTCTTCATCCATCGGTAACTATACTTGGAGCTATATTTTTATTCGCAACATGTTATGTGTTTTGCTTGGAGCGTCTTGTATAATTTGAGTCTTTGCTTGTGAGTTTGCCAAAATCATCCTTACTGGACACACCTATTTGAGAGAGTTAAATATGACCTAGAAATTGTTAGAACTCTTTATGTGCTTCACTTATATCTTTTGAGTTGAATAGTTTTTGCTCTAGTGCTTCACTTATATCTTTTAGAGCATGGTGGTGGTAATATTTTGTATAAATTGTTGAACTCTCATGCTTCACTTATATCTATTTGAGAGTCTATTAAAACAGCATGGTAAAGTGTTTAGGCTAAAGAAACTAGTCTTCACATGATAAACATCCAATGTCAATGTAGTAAAAAAAATCACATCAAGTGCAGTGAATAGAAAGAGATGTTGGATGCTTGATAATTGTTTTCGGACATAAGGATAGTGATATTAAAGTCATGCTAGTGGAGTCATTATGAAATTGAGAAATATTTGTGTTAAGGTTAGTGATTCCCGTAGCATGCACGTATGGTGAACCGTTGTGTGACTAAGTTAAAGCGTGAGGTATTTGTAGAGTGTCAACCTTTGTGTGGAGGTCGGGGGCGTGCGATGGTTAACTCCTACCAACCTCCCCCCTAGGGGCATGCGTTGATAGCTTTGTTTTGATGACTCATAAATTTTTGCAATAAGTATATGAGTTCTTATGACTAATGTTGAGTCCATGGATTATACGCACTCTCACCCTTCCACCATTGCTAGCCTCTCTTGTACCGCGCAACTTTTGCCGGTGCCATAAACCCACTATATATCCTTCCTCAAAACAGCCACCATATTGTTCCTCAAAACAGCCACCATACCTACCTATCATGGCATTTCCATAGCCATTCCGAGATATATTAGCATGCAACTTTCCACCGTTCCATTTATATGACACGCATCATATTGTCATATTGCCATGCATGATCATGTAGTTGACATCGTATTCATGCCAAGGCCACCATGCATAATCTTTTCATACATGTCACTCTTGTTTCATTGCACATACCGGTACACCGCCGGAGCCATTCACATAGAGTCATACTTTGTTGTTGTAGTATCGAGTTGTAATTTTGTGTTGTAATGAAAGTGTGATGATCATCACTATTAGAGCATTGTCCCATGGGAGGAAAGGCTGAATCTATAAAGCCCCTCTGCAAAAAACAAAAGAAAAAAGGAAAGGCCAAAAAAAAGGAAGGCCAAAGAAAAAAAGGCCCAAAAAAAGAAAAAAAGAAAAAAAAGGGACAATTGCTACTATGTTTTTCCACACTTGTGCTTCAAAGTAGCACCATGTTCTTCATTGTAGAGAGTCTCATGTTTAGTCACTTTCATATACTAGTGGGAATTTTTGTTATAGAACTTGGCTTGTATATTCCAATGATGGGCTTCCTCAAATGCCCTAGGTCTTCGTGAGCAAGCAAGTTGGATGCACACCCACTAGTTTCTTTTGTTGAGCTTTCATTCATACTTAGCTCTAGTGCATCCGTTGCAAGGCAATCCCTACTCACTCACATTGATATCTATTGATGGGCATCTCCATAGCCGGTTGATACGCCTAGTCGATGTCAGACTATCTCCCTCTTTTTGTCTTCTCCACAACCACCTCTATTCCACCCATAGTGTTATATCCATGGCTCACGCTCATGTATTGCCTGAAAGTTGAAAGGTTTGAAAAGATAGAGTATGAAAACAAGTGCTTGGCTGAAATCGGGGTTGTGCATGATATGAGTATTTAGTGTGATAACAAGGGAGCATAGCCAACACTATATGATTTTGTAGGGATAACTTTCTTTAGCCATAGTATTTTGAGAAGACATGATTGCTTTGTTAGTATGCTTGAAGTATTGTTATTTCTTATGTCAATATAGACTTTTATTTTGAATCTTTCAGATCTGAACATTCAGGCAACAATTAAGAGAATTACATTAAAAACTATATTGGTTAGCATTCCACATCAAAAATTCTGTTTTTTTATCATTTACCTACTCGAGGACGAGCAGGAATTAAGCTTGGGGATGCCTGATACGTCTCCAACGTATCTATAATTTTTGATTGTTCCATGCTATTATTTATGAAGTCTTGGATGTTTAATGGGCTTTATCATTCACTTTTATATCATTTTTGGGACTAACCTACTAACGCAAACGCCCAGTCCACATTGCTGTTTTTTGCCTATTTCAGGGTTTTGCAGAAAAGGAATATCTAACGGAGTCCAAATGGAATGAAACCTTCGCGAGAGATATTTTTGGAGGAAATCACGCTCGGGAAACGTCAGGACCATGTCAGGGGACGAAGGGCCAGCCCTTGAGGGTGGGGGCGCGTCCCCCTTCCCAGGGCGCGCCCCCCTGCCTCGAGGCTGGCCCACACGGCCCCCGGTGCGCTCCTTCTTCCTATATATACCTACGTACCCCAAAAACTTCATACGCAGAGAGAAAACCCTAATTCCACCAACGTAGCTGCTGTTCCCATGGAGATCCCATCTTGGAGCCTGTTCCGGGAGGGGGATCCATCACGGAGGCCTTCATCATCATCATCATCGCCCTCACCATGAGTTGTGAGTAGTTTACCACAGACCTTCGGGTCCATAGCTAGTATCTAGATGGCTTCTTCTCTCTCTCTGGATCTCAATACAAAGTTCTCCTCGGTCTTCGAGGAGATCTATTCGATATATTCTCTTTTTGCGGTGTGTTTGTCGAGATCCGATGAATTGTGAGTTTATGATCAAGGTTATCTATGCAAGATATTTGGTTCTTCTCTGAACTTCTTATGTGTTCTCATAATATCCTTGCAAGTCTCTTCGAATTATTGGTTTGGTTTGGCCTACTAGATCTATAGTTCTTGCAATGGGAGAAGTGCTTGGCTTTGGGGTCAATCTTGCGGTGTCCTTTCCCAGTGACAGTAGGGGCAGCAAGGCATGTATTGTATTGTTGCCATCGAGGATAAAAAGATGGGGTTTACATCATATTGCTTGAGTTTATCCCTCTACATCATGTCATCTTGCTTAAAGCGTTACTCTGTTCGTATGAACTCAATACACTAGATGCATGCTGGATAGCGGTCGATGTGTGGAGTAATAGTAGTAGATGCAGGCAGGAGTCGGTCTACTTGTCTCGGACGTGATGCCTATATACAATGATCATGCCTAGATAGTCTCATAATTATTCGCTTTTCTATCAATTGCTCGACAGTAATTTGTTTACCCACCGTAGAATATCGCTATCATGAGAGAAGCCACTAGAGAAAACTATGGCCCCCGGGTCTATTCTCAACATATCAATCTACATCTACTTTACTTCTCTTGCTTTTATTTGCTGTTTTATTAAACTAAAAATACCAAAATTATCATATCTATCAGATCTAACTCTTGTAAGTGACCGTAAAGGGATTGACAACCCCTTATCGCGTTGGCTGCGAAGTTCTTATTTGTTTGTGCAGGTGCGAGGGACTGGCGCGTGGTCTCCTACTGGATTGATACCTTGGTTCTCAAAAACTGAGGGAAATACTTACGCTACTGTGTTGCATCTCCCTTTCCTCTTCGAGGGAATACAACACAAGCTCAAGAGGTAGCATTGGGTTAGTAGGTTAGTCCCAAAAATGATATAAAAGTGAATGATAAAGCCCATTAAATATCCAAGACTTCAGAAATAATAGCATGGAACGATCAAAAAGTATACATACGTTGGAGACGTATGAATGGATCCCCCCTCCGGTGGAGCTCCGGAACAGGCTCCAAGATGGGATCTCACGGGAACAGAAGGTTACGATGGTGGAATTAGGGTTTTCTCTCTATTGCTGATGGTTTCGGGGTACGTAGGCTTATATAGGAGGAAGGAGGACATCGGGGGACTCACGAGGGACCCACGAGACAGGGGGCGCGCCCTGGGAAGGGGGGCGCGCCCCCCACCCTCGTGGGCACCTCGTGGCCCCTACTCCATGGTTCTCAAGTCTCTCGTGCGTGATTTTCTCCAAAAATATCTCTCCCGAAGGTTTCATTCCGTTTGGACTCCGTTTGATATTCCTTTTCTGCAAAACCCTAAAACAAGCAAAAAACAGCAATCTGGACTGGGCCTTTGGGTTAGTAGGTTAGTCCCAAAAATGATATAAAAGTTTATGACAAAGCCCATTAAACATCCAAGACATCATAAATAATTGCATGGAACAATAAAAAATTATTGATACGTTGGAGACGTATCATTTGCCCCCCCCCCTTGGCCCATGAGAGCCCCCAACACTTGTCGGGGCCCCCGAAACCTCTTTCGGTCATGCTGGCCATCACCCGGTACCCTCGGAACACATCCAGACTCCAATACCCTTCGTCCAATATATCGATCTTCACCTCCGGACCATTTCGGAGTTCCTCGTCATGTCTGGGATCTCATACAGGACTCCGAACAACCTTCGGTAACCACCATAATGAATCAACTATACTAATATCGTCACCAAATGTTAAGTGTGTAGACCCTGCGGGTTCGAGAATTATGCAGACATGACCGAGACACCTCTACGGTCAATAACCAATAGCGGGACCTGGATGCCCATATTGGTTCCCACATATTCTACGAAGATCTCATCGGTTGAACCTCGATGTCAAGGATTCAGATAATCCCGTATGTAGTTCCCTTTGTCTATCGGTATGCTACTTGCCCGAGATTCGATCATCGGTATCTCCATACCTGGTTCAATCTCGTTACCGGCAAGTCTCTTTACTCGTTCCATAATACAAGATCCCGTGATCAACTCATTGGTCACACTGCTTGCAAGCTCATTGTGATGTTGTATTACCAAGTGGGCCCTGAGATACCTCTCCATCATACGAAGTGACAAATCCCAGTCTTGATCCATGCCAACTCAACAGACACCCTCGGAGATACATGTAGAGCACCTTTATAGTCACACAGTTACATTGCGATGTTTGGTACACACAAGGCACTCATCCGGTGTCAGTGAGTTGCATGATCTCATGGTCATAGGAACATATACTTGGCATGCAGAAAACAATAGCAATAAACTAACATGATCATATGCTACGTTCACAGTTTGGGTCTTGTCCATCACATCATTATCCTACTGATGTGATCCTGTTATCAAATGACAACTCATGTCTATGACCCGGAAACCATGGCCATCTTTGATCAACGAGCTAGTCCGGTAGAGGCTCACTAGGGACATGTTGTTTGTCTATGTATCCACACATGCATTTGAGTTTCCAATCAATACAATTATAGCATGGATAATAAACGATTATCATGAACAAGGAAATATAAGAATAACCATTTTATTGTTGCCTCTAGGGCATATTTCCAACAGTCATGTGGTCAGAGCTCCTCTCTGCCATCACTAAGCGCAAGTGCCCCATCTATGGCCCCTACCTAATGTTGCTTATTGAGAAGGCATGGGAACACACTTATCCTGATGACAGGCTGGAGACCGGTGACTGGGTCTCTCATGAGGTTAAGCGACTGAGACAGAAGGAGCACTGGGGCACTCCTATTCCTAAGTCTGAGATTCCTTCTGGAGCTGATGAAGTTGAGGCTAACGATGATGAGGATTATGAGCCCTCGGGAGTGGAGCCTTCGTTTGCTAAGAAGCTCAAGCGCAAGATGAAGAAGCGGTTCTGCATGGAGTCTCATGGGCAGTATATGGCTCATGTGTCTGAGAAGAAGTCTCGTAGCCGCCACAAGGTTCTTATGCATCAGCTTGGAGCTGCAGTTAACAATTGGCCTGAGGACAAGGTCACAGATGAGGAGTGGATTTCTCAGCACTAACCCTGGACTGATTCAGAGACTGAGCAGCCTTTTGCAGATGACGGAGGCGCGAGCGACCACACGGGGATGTGATGATGGAGATCTTCGGCATTGCTATCACCCGTGACTGTAGCATCACTCTTTGTCCTTTTGGTGTCTCGATGCCAAAAGGGGAGAGAGTTTATGGATTTTTCGAGTTGCGAGTGTGTCTTATTTGTCGTGTCTTTCTCTCTCACAAACTCTTTTATCGGTCGTTCGGTTTGGTTTGGTTTATGCTTGTGAGACTTTGCTATCCTGTCATATGGTGTGAGACATATGCTGCCCTATTATGATCCCTTGCATGTCAAGTATCATGTTAGTTTGTGGGCGTTAAGCTTTATCATTTATCTATCTGTAGTGCTCACTTGCCACTTCTAGCATCCTAGTTACTCCTATCCAAGTTGTAGATGCTAGAATTGTCAGTCTATAAAATATAGGGGCAGTGTTGATCCTAGTGTATGTGTGCTCTACATTCCAAAAGCACACTTGATTAAGCGCACACATCTAAGGGGAACCCGTCTATATTTTGTATACCTTGGGGTTTGTCTTTTTCTACTGCCATATCTTTGAGCAAATGACGTATTCTCATCAGTCCACCAAAAAGGGGGACATTGTTAGGGCATATTTCTCCCTTAGGTTTTGGTGATTGATGAGAATATGTTTGCAGACTAATCTTGTGCATTGAGCATTACAGATATGCATCTATATGGCACGAGACAATTTCTTCCCCTCGGTGTTTAAAGTGAAAGACGGTGTTGTTTCCTTCGTTTCAATTCTGGTGGACTTGAGTCGTAGAAAACACTGTACTATCAAGAGGGGGTCCATATCGGAAAGGTTAGGGTGGAATCAACGCGTACACGTCCCCTTTGCACCCCCAACTCTTTCCCGCATCATTGGAGGATCCTTCGTTATCTTGGAAGTGGGCTAGATAAAGATCATGAGGTAGTACCGCCTAGAGCCACAGGCAGTAGTACCGCTGTGTCACAGTGGTACTACCGCCCGGGGCTCCAGGCAGTAGTACCGCTCCGGTGCCGTGCTAGTACCGCCTCGATTCGAGAGCGCCGCCTCTCGTGTCGGATTGGGCGGCAGTAGGAGCGGCAGTGGGGGCGGTAGTACGCTCTTGAGCAGTAGTACTGCCCTACCACCACTACTAGTGCCGCTCAGGTGCTCCCTCTCTCTCCTGCCCCTTCTCTCTACTCTTTGTGCGCAGCCCCAGCGGTACTACCGCTGGGCCAAGCGACAGTATCGCTACCTCGAGCGGTAGTACCACTCCCATGAGCGGTAGTACCGCTCTCAGCGAGCTGAGTTGTGGGATAACAGTTGGATTTGATTCCCCACTATAAAATGAGGTCTTCTTCTCCAAGAAGACTTACCTCTTCCCTTCCCAAACTCCATTGTTGCTCCAAAGCTCATTTTCGCCCGATCTCTCTCCCTAGCCAATCAAACTTGTTGATTTTCTAGGGATTGGTTGAGAAGGCCCCGATCTACACTTCCACCAAGAGAAATTTGATTCCCCCCGCCAATCCCTTGCGGATCTTGTTACTCTTCGGTGTTTGAGCACCCAAGACAGTTGAGGTCACCTCAGAGTCACATTCCATTGTGGTGAAGCTCCGCGGTTTTGTTGGGAGCCTCCAAGATTTTTGTGGAGATTTCCCCAACCTTGTTTGTAAAGGTTAGGTCGCCGCTTTCAAGGGCACCACTAGTGGAATCACGACATCTTGCATTGTGCGAGGGCGTGAGGAGAATACGGTGGCCCTAGTGGCTTCTTGGGGAGCATTGTGCCTCCACATCGCTCCAATGGAGACGTACTTCCCCTCAAAGGGAAGGAACTTCGGTAACACATCCTCATCTCCACCGGCTCCACTTGTGGTTATTTCTACCTTTACTTTGTGCAAGCTTTTATTGTGTTGTATTCCTTACTTGCTTGTGTTACTTGTTGTGTTAGCATCGTATAGGTTGTTCACCTAGTTGCATTTATAGACAACCTATTTGTTGCTAATCTTATTTTGTTTAATAAAGTCTAAAAATTGGTAGTTCCTATTCACCCCCCTCTACTCAACCATATCGATCCTTTCAGCCGCTACACCCCTTATTGTTGGGAAATGTTGCATGGAAGACAAAAAAATTCTACGCACATGCAATGATCTATCCATGGAGATGCATATCAATGAGGGGGAGAGTGCGTCTATGTACCCGCGTAGAACAAAAGCGGAAGCGTTAGACAACGCGGTTGATGTAGTCAAACTTCTTTGCGATCCAACCGATCAAGTACCGAATGTACGGCACCTCCGCGTTCTACACACGTTCAACTCGATGTCGTCCTCGCCATCTTGATCCAGCAAGCGTAATGAGGTGGTGATGAGTTCTGGCAGCACAACGGCGTGGTGACGGAGGTGGTGAAACAATCCTGCAGGGCTTTGCCCAAGCAGTGCAACGATCTAGAGCGAAGGAGTAAACTAGAGGCAGAGGGGTGCCGACTGATACGTCTCCAACATATCTATAATTTTTGATTGTTCCATGTTGTTATATTATCATTCTTGGATGTTTTACAATCATTTTATAGGCATTTTATATCATTTTTTGGTACTAAATTATTGACATACTGCCAAGTGCCAGTTGCTGTTTTCTGCATGTTTTTTACATCGCAGGAAATCAATATCAAACAGAGTCGAGACATCGCGAAATGTTTTGGAGATTTTTATGGGCAAGAAGACACCCAATGGGCCAGAGCTGCACCTGGGGTGTGCCCCTGTAATGCCCCGGATGTAATACTTTCCCTTTTGGGCATATAATATATCTTCGGCTTCATCTATTCCTTTTCGGGTTCCTTGTCTTTCGGGTTTTCGTCGTTTTGTTGTGTGCGTGTGTGGCATTCATTCATATCATGTAGTCATTTGCATCGCATTGCATTTGTGTTGTCGTTTGCATCCGGTTCCACGCGTTCCTTCCCGTTGTCCGTTTCGCATTCCGGAGCTCCCTCACGTGTTCATGGCGTTCTGTATACCTACTTTGTTGTGTGGCCGTGTAATGTTACCGGTTTGGCGCGAGACTTGTCGTGTGTTGTTGTTTTGTTGTGTGTAACCCGCCTGTCAAATCTCGTCGCGTTTCGAGTCCGTTAGCTACCCCAACAGTTATTCGTGTGGGCTCAAAGTGCCTCCACTTTGTGGCCCAAGACACCCCTCCAACAGCCCACTTCCCTCCTCTTGGCCCATCCTAACTCCCCTCGCGATCGGATCTGTCGGATCGCGATCGGAGGGCTCCAAAACACCCCCAAATCCCTCAAACCCTAGCACCTACCATATATATAACATCCCCATGCCATTTTGGCAGCCTACACTCTCTCCACCTACCTCTAGCTCCTCCTCCCCTCTTTTTCCGTGCTTGGACAGATCCATTTCGCCACTTGGCAGCTCCCTCCTCGCAAGCCAGGAGAGCCGCCGCCGTTTTCTCCATCGAAGCCCCCGCGTAGATCGAGGCATCCAGCCATCGAAGGGCGCCGTCGCCGCGCGCTGGAGTCGATGGGATCCAGCGCCCCGATCCTTCCCGCCGATCCGGTCAACGACGCATCGCCCAGCCCTCCCGCTCGCTGAGGCCGAGGCCGCGGTCTCCAGCCCCGACCCAGCCGTCGCCAGCGCAGGGTCACCGAGGCCCGAAGCCTCCAGGCCGCCAGCTCCTCCCGGCCCAGGGCCCAGCTCCGCCAGATTGCGTCGGCCACCCCCCTCCGCAGCCGGGCCTTGCCTTCCACTCCATCAGGCCGCCGCCTCCGCCTGGGCGCCCAGCCGCGCGCCGCGCTGGGCCGCCTTCCAGTCAGTAGCCCAGCCGGGCATCCTCCCTCCGCCGGAACGGGCCGGCCCATCCAGCCGCATCGCCTCGAGGCCTCTTCCAGCGCGAGCCGTCGCGCTCCAGCCGCCGCCGCTCGGGAGACCGATCCCGTCGGCCTCCTGCCTCGTCAGCTAACGGGCCGAGCCCGTTAGGCCGCGCCCGGACCCGATCCACACCGCCTCTCCGCGGGCCGCGCCCGATCCGCCAGCCGCCGGGGCCCGTTTGACTTCTCCAGCCCCTTTGACCAGATCTGAGGTTGCTCCTAAAACCACTAAGTCCCTATGTTTTGATGTGTGCTAATGTTGTTTTCTAACTGCGATAACTTCTTGTGTGTTGCTCCGATTTGCGCAAATGACATGTCCAGACGTTCGTGGTGACTAGCACTACGTTTATTTTCATTGTGCCATGCATGTTAGAGATCATCTAGATGCTTATTTTTCTGTTGCAAGAGTGCATCCCGATATAAACTGCTGCTATGTGTTGTTTTTATGCCATCTTTGCATAGTGATAACTTTTAGCTCGTTTATCCGATTGATGCAAATGACATGTCCACATGTTCGTCTTGCCATGCTCTACATGTTGCTTGTGTTAGGTTGCATGATAGATTTATTCTTGCCATGTATATCTTCGTTGCAAAGTTCCATGTGGCTGTGATGTTGTTTCACTTGTTATGAAATGTCATCTTGTTGAGCTCGTTGCTATCGTTGTGTTTATCTCCATGATGCATGCTTGTATGTTTCGGAATCACCATCATGTGTACTTTGATGTGGTGCTTACCACTTGCCATGTTTAGTTTCGAGGTGACTTAAACTTGCTCTTTTAGATGCCATGATGAAACTGTTGTTTTAACACTTCGTGGATTTTCACTAAGTCTGAAATCTGTAACGTTTCGATGTCATGTTTGCTTGCTGCTCTAGGACAAACCATGATAGTTTTGGGGTGGATCTTGATGGTTCCTTGTAGTATATATTGTTGGCTTTCCATTCATGTTCTCACATGCCTATTTAAGTGGCTGTAGCATGTTTAACTTTTGCTCCAAAGTTTCAATAAAATTTTGCTGTCAGAATTTTATTGTCAAGTTCAATAAGTCCAAGCTTGTTGCTATTGATCCGTGGCTCCTTTGGGGGTACACCTTTGGACTTATTTGCTGTAGGATATGTCTAGTTTATATTCATGATCTTTTCCATGTTGTTTGAGTGCTGTAGCTTATTTTTCTAGTGCTCCGAAGTTGCTATGTTGCTGTAATTTTCAGCTTTCGCATGTTTCTTGTTTCGGGCATAACTTTTAGCCCGTAGCTCCGATTTCAGCGAGTCTTATATGAAACTTGATTGATTTTCCGTGTAGATTCATAATGTCCTATTGTTATCATGTTTTGAGGTGTTTTGCTTGAGTGCTATTTTCCGTGCTCCGTGTGCTCTCATAGTGCATCCATCATGCATCCATCATTTTGGTGTGCGCATTGCATCTTGTTGATTCGTGCCTTGTGTGATTGTATTGTTTAGAGCCGGAAGCTGAGACCGAGTACGAGCACGAGGTTACCAATGAGGTTGAGCACGAGGACCCTTCTTATGATCCGAACGACTTCTCTTCAGGCAAGATGACCGAACCCCGATAACATTACTATCTTTGCCTATTGCTAGTAGTTCCGCTCCATAGTTTTGCCTCGATGCCCATGTCTTTCTTGTCAGCCTCCTACTTGTAACCATGACCATGCTTAACCACCCTACCTATGCAAACCGTTGCTTGACTAAGTACGCTTCGCTCAGCCCTTCTTATAGCATTGCTAGTTGCAGGTGAAGATCAAAGATGCTTGCTTCATGTTGAAGTTTTGTTGGGTTATATCACACTATATAAATGCTTAAAATGAAATCATCTATATATTGTCAAGGGTGGAAGGCTAAGCCTTTTGCTTGGTGATTTGTTCCACTCATGCCGTTAGGAACCGTTTAAACCGGTGTTATGTTCCTTGATTATGCGTTCCTAACACGGTTGGGGTGTATGGGACCCCCTCGATAAACCGCTAAGTGCTAAGTCTTTTCCAGCAAGTCCCAACATTGGTACTATTTGCCTAATAACTAATTAAACTTGCATAGGGAGTAATTAACCCTCTTTCTTAATCAACAACCCCAGGCCAGTGCTCCACATGAGTGTTGGTCCGAAACGGGGAGCCTGCGGGGCCGCCTTGGGGAAACCCGAGGTATCTGGCATACACATGTAGCTTCACCCATCCGGTCGTGTCCTGAGACTTAGATACGCGCGGCTACTATCAGGGTGTCGACACGCCGGGAGGATTTGCTGGATTAGCCTTACCTTAGTTCGGATTATCTTGAGCACGGGATTCCGAGAATACTCGGGTCTTCCCACTTTGGAGTTGCGACTCCGCGGATCGTGGGCTTGTAATGGGCCAAGTTGGAACACCCCTGCAGGGTTATGAACTTTCGAAAGCCGTGCCCGCGGTTATGTGGCAGATGGGAGCTTGTTAATATCCGGTTGTAGATAACTTGACACAATGTTCAAATACACTACCAGCGTGTGTACCGTGACTGTCAATTTCCGAATAGGGATTCGGGAGTTGAACACGGTGGGGTTATGTTTGTTGAGCTTTAGCTAGGATCACTTCGTGATCATCTTTCGACCGAGGCACTTCTCTTCTCGCACTTTTTCACGTAAGTTAGTGCTAGTTGCTGCTGCAGACACTTATTCTCTTCTTCAGCCTTATCCTCTCCCAAGGCTTAAATAGTCTTGATACCCGGGAACGGGATTGCTGAGTCCTCTGTGGCTCACAGTTACTTCACCACACCAGATGCAGGTCCGACGGTGAGCTATCCAGGTGATGGCACCGAGCTAGACTGGGAGTATGACGAGGAGCGTAGTCGATACTATGTTCGTTATCCTGATGATCAGTAGTGGAGACTTCTACTAGGATTCGATCCGACCTGTGGATTTAAATTATGTTTGGTATCTTATCATTTGGATTTTACCCTTAGAGGGCTGTGATGTTTTATTGAATGATGATTTGAGACATGTAATGTATTTGTGTGACGTGGCGAGTGTAAGCCAACTATTTTATGTTTTCCATCCTCATCTTTTACATGAGTTGTGCAAAGATACCAGACTTGCGATCATTCCAGCATGGGGTTAAGTCTCTAAGTCGTGCCTCGACACGTAGGAGATTTAGTCCCATCCTGGGCATTACAAGTTGGTATCAGAGCCTTCTCCGACCTAGGAGCCCCCACTGATTGATCGAATCGTTGACGGTCGAGTCTAGGCACACACTGAAAATATTTTGAGTCCTATATTATATCGGAGAGTAGGATTTCTTTGCTTCTCATCTCCTTTCTCTCTGGTGAGGACTCCTGACGACTACTCTTGTCTCTTCTACTTTCAAAAATTGCACCAAATTTTTTTTAGGAATCTCGCGAGTATTCTGGGATTGTTTCGATGTTCTTGTGACGAGAATATTGTTCTCGATGCCTCCCGACATTAGGGGTTGTGGCAGTGTCCCGGGGAGTTGAGCTTCAGGGTATTGTCGTCACAAGCATATCGCGGCAGTACTAAATACTTAAGACAGCCGACATCGAAAATCTCTCCTATACGGTTAGTGGCAAGATAACCCCGACATCACCCAGTACTGGGGAGGTAGTTCGGGAGTATTGCCATAGCTTGTTATAGTGGATGCTTTTCGAAGGTCCAAGGTAGACAGTTTAGAGTTGAAGGATGGATACACCCGGATGTAGGTTTAGAGTTGATTGCGCGGTGCTTCCCGTGTATCCCCAACACCTGATTGCATAACTGGAATCTTTCGGAAATTCATAGGTGGGTTTGTCCAGTAGATCGTAGGCATTCTTCCAACGAATGCAGGTTAGTGAGTTCGGGGTTCTACATTGAATGAAGTGGTATTATGACCGATGTTCCGATCGGGAGTTGCATCTTAAAGGGTCCTTGGCTATGCTGATCTGGGGATTGCAAAACCCTTTCGTAACGCGTTCATATGCTTTCAGCACAAAGATGTTAGAACGAAGCTCCTATCTTGTGTTTGTTCCCGTCTGTACCTTGTTGTTTTTCTTATTTTATCTTTTGTCCCCTATATGGCTTCTCGTGAAGATTGATGTTATCATTTAACTGAGAATTTCATTCGTTCCTCTTGTTCGAATGATTTCATTCATTCCTATTGTTCGAATGATTATTGTGAAGACTTGTTGCAATTCATTCCATTGATTCAGCTTATACCTTCTGTCAATCAATTGCTGATTCGTGGTCATCTCTTTCAGGATGGCTCCGAAAAGGGTTCCCAACGCTAACCCAGAGGGTGAAGAGGTCCTAGATCGTCCTCCTTCCCCTCCTCCTCCGTCTGAGGCTTGGAGAGCGATTATGCAGACTACAGCTCAGAACACCCAGATGTTGATGCAGATGATGCAGCAGATGCAAGCTAATCAAGCGAATCAGGGTGTTCCAGGGAACCAAGGCAACTTCTTCAACCAGCAGCACCATGCTACTCTCAACCAGTTCTTGGCCAATAATCCAAAAGCTTTCAGTTACTGTGTCGACCCTCTTGATGCTGAAGATTGGTTAACCGATATCAAGAAGCATTTTGAGTGCAGTAACGTAAGAGAAGAGGATTATGTGAAGTTTGCAGCCTTCCAACTCAAAGACCAAGCAGCTGACTGGTGGCAGCAGTACAAAGACTCCAGGCCAGGTCGTGTGATCTCTTGGGAGGATTTCTGCAAGGACTTTCGCTCTCACCACATTCCAACAAGTGTCATCGAGGGTATGCGTGAGCAATTCCGCAACCTGAAGCAGGGCTCTATGACAGTCTATCAGTATAATGTCAAGTTCCAAAACCTCGCCCGCTATGCTAAGCAAGACATTCCTGATGCCAAGAGCAAAATCTACCAGTTTCGTGGTGGTCTCAAAGATGAACTTCAACTTGCTCTCACTCTGTTCGAGCCCGAGGAGTTCGACAAATTCTATAACATGGCTTTGAAACAAGAGGCAGCTCAGCTTAAGATGGAGGCTTCTAAAAAGAGGATTCGAGATGCCGTTCACTCTTCCTCATCGTCTCAGATGGTCTCGAAGCAACAGAAATTTTGGCTTCCTCCTCCTCCAGTGATTCGAGCTCCTTACAACAACTCCAACAACTCCAACAACAAGAACTCTAGTGGACGTGGTTTCTCCCACCCACCCAACCCGAGCAACCAGTCGAAGAAGCAGTTTCAGTCTCAAGGCTCCAGGTCAAGTGGTTCTCATTTCCGTCCTCTTTCAGAAGTGGTGTGCAACAAGTGTGGCCAGAAGGGTCACTATGCCAACATATGTCCGAACCCAAAGCGTCTTCCACCTCCTCCACCTGTGAGTTCAGCTATTGTCAAGCATGATCCAAAGGCAGCAAGGGTCAATCTGATGAGTGCAGCGCAAGCGGAGAATTCTTCTGATGTCATTTTGGGTAACCTTTCAGTTAACTCTTTTCCAGCTAAAGTGTTGTTTGATTCGGGTGCTTCATGTTCTTTCATGTCTCAACCATTTGCATCCAAGTATAATGTTGACGTCCAAAGTCTGCCTCAGAAGTTGCAAGTCATTTCTCCGGGGAGACGTATGACTTCCAACATATTTGCTCCGAATGTTTCTATTCGCATGGGTGATTATCGCTTTCTGGCTAAACCGGTGGTTCTTGGTAATTCTGACATTGACCTCATCCTCGGAATGGATTGGCTTTCTCAGCATGATGCTCACATTGATTGTGCACAGAAGGAAGTCAAGATGACTCATCCTGATGAAGATGTGATTATCTTTGCCTCCAGGGATAACACTATCAGGCTTTTCTCTCTCAATGATAAGGGCGAAATTAATGCCATATCTCAAATTCCGGTGGTTAACGAATACCAAGACGTCTTTCCTGAAGAACTTCCAGGCATGCCTCCACACCGTCAGGTGGAATTTGTCATTGAACTCGAGCCGGGTACAGAGCCAGCATGTCGGCGTCCGTACAAGCTCGCTCCTAAAGAATTGAAGGAATTGAAGAAGCAGCTTGATGAACAGGAGCGTATGAGTCTCATCAGGCCTAGTACATCTCCTTGGGGCTGTGGTGTCTTATTTGTCAAGAAGAAAGATGGCACGGAGCGTCTCTGCGTTGATTACCGGCCATTGAACAAGAAGACGATAAAGAACAAGTATCCGCTCCCCAACATCAACGAACTCTTCGAGCAGCTCAAAGGAGCTAAAGTGTTCTCTAAGCTCGACCTCCGAATGGGCTATCACCAAATTCGCATTCGCGAGAAAGACATTCCCAAGACGGCCTTCAGAACGAGCTACGGTTCATACGAGTATACCGTCATGTCCTTTGGTCTCGCCAATGATCCTACCTTTTCGAGGATGATGCACTACATCTTCAACCCCTATACTGGCGAGTTTGTGCTTGTGTATCTGGATGATATTCTGGTGTTTTCCAAGAATGAAGAAGATCACGAAAAGCACTTACGTCTGGTTCTTGATCGACTCCGTGAGCATAAGTTCTATGCCAAGTTCTCCAAGTGCGAGTTTTGGCTCGATAAGGTTTTGTACCTGGGCCACATTATCTCAGCTGACGGTATTGCGGTTAATCCCGAGAAAGTTGAAGCAATTGTCAACTGGGAAGCTCCTCAGAACGTCAAGCAACTCCGAAGTTTTCTGGGTCTTGCCAGCTATTGCAGAAGGTTCGTTGAGAACTTCTCCAAGATTGCCAAGCCTCTTTCCAACTTGCTTCAGAAGAATGTCAAATACTTCTGGTCTCCAGAGTGTGAAGTGGCATTCAAAACTCTCAAAGAAAAGCTTGTCTCTGCTCCAGTTCTTACTCCTCCAGATGAGTCCAAGCCCTATGAAGTATTCTGTGATGCTTCTCTTCAAGGACTTGGTGGTGTGCTTATGCAAGATAAGAGAATTGTGGCATACACTTCTCGTCAGCTGAAGCCAAGTGAGAAGAACTACCCCACACATGATCTCAAGCTAGCAGCTGTGGTACATGCTTTGATTACGTGGAGACATCTGTTGTTGGGCAGAAAAGTCGACATCTTCACTGATCACAAGAGCTTGAAGTACATCTTTACACAGCCGAATCTGAACCTCCGCCAGACTCGTTGGGTTGAAATGATCCAAGAGTATGATCCCAGCATTGAATACACTCCTGGCAAGGCAAATGTGATTGCAGATGCTTTGAGCAGAAAGGCATATTGCAACAGCCTTCTTATCAAGCCGTTCCAGCCTGAGCTTTGTGAAGCATTCAGGAAGCTCAACCTCCAAGTTGTTCCGCAGGGTTTTCTTGCAAATCTTCAAGTTGCTCCTACCTTGGAAGATCGGGTCCGTGAGGCCCAACTCAATGATACCATGGTGAAGAAAGTGAAACATGGTATTGCAAAGGGCACTCCAAAATACAAGTGATTTCGTGTTGATGAGAGAGATACCTTATTCTTCGAGGACAGACTCGTTGTTCCCAAAGGTGATCTCAGGAAGCTCATAATGGAAGAAGCACATGATTCTCTCCTTTACATTCATCCTGGCAGTTCCAAGATGTACCAAGACCTCAAGCAATCTTACTGGTGGACACGCATGAAAAGGGAGATTGCCCAATTCATGAACGAATGTGATGTTTGCAGAAGAGTGAAAGCAGAACATCAACGTCCAGCCGGTCTTCTCCAACCTCTTCCTATTCCCGAGTGGAAGTTCGACCACATTGAAATGGATTTCGTCACTGGTTTTCCTAAGTCCAAGAGAGGGAATGATTCTATCTTCGTGGTGATTGACAAGCTTACCAAAGTCGCTCACTTCCTTCCAGTCAAAGAATCCATCAATGCAGCTCAATTGGCAGAGTTGTACACTTCCAGAATTGTGTCCTTACATGGCATTCTCAAGTTATATCCTTAGACCGTGGAAGTTTGTTCACTTCAAGGTTCTGGGACTCCTTTCAGTCCGCCATGGGCACTAAGATCAGGTTCAGCACTGCTTTTCACCTTCAGACTAGTGGTCAAGTCGAGCGAGTGAATCAGATTCTAGAAGACATGCTCAGAGCCTGTGTCATATCTTTTGGCATGAAATGGGAAGATTGCCTTCCATTTGCCGAGTTCTCTTACAACAACAGCTTCCAAGCAAGTGCAGGCAAAGCTCCGTTTGAAATTCTCTATGGCAGAAAGTGTCGTACCCCTCTCAACTGGTCTGAAACAGGCGAACGTCAACTTCTTGGCAATGACTTGATCTCAGAAGCCGAAGAAATGTGCAAAGTCATACGTGAGAATCTCAAGGCCGCTCAGTCGCGTCAGAAGAGCTACTATGACGGCAAACATCGTGATTTGGCCTTCAACATTGGTGATCATGTCTATCTCTGTGTTTCTCCAATGAAAGGCACCCAAAGATTCGGTATCAAAGGAAAGCTTGCTCCTAGATACGTCAGGCCTTTCAAGATTCTTGGCAAAAGAGGCGATCTAGCCTATCAACTTGAGCTCCCTTCCAACTTCGCCAATGTTCATGATGTGTTCCATGTGTCTCAACTCCGCAAATGCTTCAAGGCACCTGAGCGCATGATTCCGTTTGAAGAGATTGATCTTCAACAAGATTTGTCCTACCGAGAGCATCCCGTTGCTATTCTCGAAGAGACCGAACGCAAGACCCGCAACAAGTCCAACAAATTCTTGAAAGTCAAGTGGTCACATCACATCGACCGAGAAGCTATGTGGGAACGAGAAGATCATCTTCGTTCCGAGTACCCTTCCTTTTTCCAGTCCTAGATCTCGGGAAGAGATCTTTTTGTAGTAGAGGAGAGTTTGTAATGCCCCGGATGTAATACTTTCCCTTTTGGGCATATAATATATCTCCGGCTTCATCTATTCCTTTTCGGGTTCCTTGTCTTTCGGGTTTTCATCATTTTGTTGTGTGCGTGTGTGGCATTCATTCATATCATGTAGTCATGTGCATCGCATTGCATTTGTGTTGTCGTTTGCATCCGGTTCCACGCGTTCCTTCCCGTTGTTTGTTTCGCGTTCCGGAGCTCCCTCACGTGTCCGTGGCGTTCCGTATACCTACTTTGTTGTGTGGTCGTGTAACGTTACCGGTTTGGCGCGAGACTTGTCGTGTGTTGTTGTTTTGTTGTGTGTAACCTGCCTGTCAAATCTCGTCACGTTTCGAGTCCGTTTGCTACCCCAACAGTTATTCGTGTGGGCTCAAAGTGCCTCCACTTTGTGGCCCAAGACACCCCTCCAACAGCCCACTTCCCTCCTCTTGGCCCATCCTAACTCCCCTTGCGATCGGATCCGTCGGATCGCGATCGGAGGGCTCCAAAACACCCCCAAATCCTTCAAACCCTAGCACCTACCATATATATAACATCCCCATGCCATTTTGGCAGCCTACACTCCCTCCACCTACCTCTAGCTCCTCCTCCCCTCTTTTTCCGTGCTTGGACAAATCCATTTCGCCACTTGGCAGCTCCCTCCTCGCAAGCCAGGAGAGCCGCCGCCGTTTTCTCCATCGAAGCCCCCGCGCAGATCGAGGCATCCAGCCATCGAAGGGCGCCGTCGCCGCGCGCTGGAGTCGATGGGATCCAGCGCCCCGATCCTTCCTGCCGATCCGGTCAACGACGCATCGCCCAGCCCTCCCGCTCGCTGAGGCCGAGGCCGCGGTCTCCAGCCCCGACCCAGCCGTCGCCAGCGCAGGGTCACCGAGGCCCGAAGCCTCCAGCCGCCAGCTCCTCCTGGCCCAGGGACCAGCTCCGCCAGATCGCGTCGGCCACCCCCCTCCGCAGCCGGGCCTCGCCTTCCACTCCATCAGGCCGCCGCCTCCGCCTGGGCGCCCAGCCGCGCGTCGTGCTGGGCCGCCTTCCAGTCAGTAGCCGAGCCGGGCCTCCTCCCTCCGCCGGAACGGGCCGGCCCATCCAGCCGCATCGCCTCGAGGCCTCTTCCAGCGCGAGCCATCGCGCTCCAGCCGCCGCCGCTCGGGAGACCGATCCCGTCGGCCTCCTGCCTCATCAGCTAACGGGCCGAGCCCGTTAGGCCGCGCCCGGACCCGATCCACACCGCCTCTCTGTGGGCCGCGCCCGATCCGCCAGCCGCCGGGGCCCGTTTGACTTCTCCAGCCCCTTTGACCAGATCTGAGGTTGCTCCTAAAACCACTAAGTCCCTATGTTTTGATGTGTGCTGATGTTGTTTTCTAACTGCGATAACTTCTTGTGTGTTGCTCCGATTTGCGCAAATGACATGTCCAGACGTTCGTGGTGACTAGCACTACGTTTATTTTCATTGTGCCATGCATGTTAGAGATCATCTAGATGCTTATTTTTCTGTTGCAAGAGTGCATCCCGATATAAACTGCTGCTATGTGTTGTTTTTATGCCATCTTTGCATAGTGATAACTTTTAGCTCGTTTATCCGATTGATGCAAATGACATGTCCACGTGTTCGTCTTGCCATGCTCTACATGTTGCTTGTGTTAGGTTGCATGATAGATTTATTCTTGCCATGTATATCTTCGTTGCAAAGTGCCATGTGGCTGTGATGTTGTTTCACTTGTTATGAAATGCCATCTTGTTGAGCTCGTTGCTATCGTTGTGTTTATCTCCATGATGCATGCTTGTATGTTTCGGAATCACCATCATGTGTACTTTTATGTGGTGCTTACCACTTGACATGTTTAGTTTCGAGGTGACTTAAACTTGCTCTTTTAGATGCCATGATGAAACTGTTGTTTTAACACTTAGTGGATTTTCACTAAGTCTGAAATCTGTAACATTCCGATGCCATGTTTGCTTGCTGCTCTAGGACAAACCATGATAGTTTTGGGGTGGATCTTGATGGTTCCTTGTAGTATATATTGTTGGCTTTCCATTCATGTTATCACATGCCTATTTAAGTGGCTGTAGCATGTTTAAATTTTGCTCCAAAGTTTCAATAAAATTTTGCTGTCAGAATTTTATTGTCAAGTTCAATAAGTCCAAGCTTGTTGCTATTGATCCGTGGCTCCTTTGGGGGTACACCTTTGGACTTATTTGCTGTAGGATATGTCTAGTTTATGTTCATGCTCTTTGCCATGTTGTTTGAGTGTTGTAGCTTATTTTTCTAGTGCTCCGAAGTTGCTATGTTGCTGTAATTTTCAGCTTTCGCATGTTTCTTGTTTCGGGCATAACTTTTAGCCCGTAGCTCCGATTTCAGCGAGTCTTATATGAAACTTGATTGATTTTCCGTGTAGATTCATAATCTCCTATTGTTATCATGTTTTGAGGTGTTTTGCTTGAGTGCTATTTTCCGTGCTCCGTGTGCTCTCATAGTGCATCCATCATGCATCCATCATTTTGGTGTGCGCATTGCATCTTGTTGATTCGTGCCTTGTGTGATTGTATTGTTTAGAGCCGGAAGCTGAGACCGAGTACGAGCACGAGGTTACCAATGAGGTTGAGCACGAGGACCCTTCTTACGATCCGAACAACTTCTCTTCAGGCAAGATGACCGAACCCCGATAACATTACTATCTTTGCCTATTGCTAGTAGTTCCGCTCTATAGTTTTGCCTCGATGCCCATGTCTTTCTTGTCAGCCTCCTACTTGTAACCATGACCATGCTTAACCACCCTACCTATGCAAACCGTTGCTTGGCTAAGTACGCTTCGCTCAGCCCTTCTTATAGCATTGCTAGTTGCAGGTGAAGATCGAAGATGCTTGCTTCATGTTGAAGTTTTGTTGGGTTATATCACACTATATAAATGCTTAAAATGAAATCATCTATATATTGGCAAGGGTGGAAGGCTAAGCCTTTTGCTTGGTGATTTGTTCCACTCATGCCGTTAGGAACCGTTTAAACCGGTGTTATGTTCCTTGATTATGCGTTCCTAACACGGTTGGGGTGTATGGGACCCCCTCGATAAACCGCTAAGTGCTAAGTCTTTTCCAGCAAGTCCCAACATTGGTACTATTTGCCTAATAACTAATTAAACTTGCATAGGGAGTAATTAACCCTCTTTCTTAATCAACAACCCCGGGCCAGTGCTCCACATGAGTGTTGGTCCGAAACGGGGAGCCTGCGGGGCCGCCTTGGGGAAACCCGAGGTATCTGGCATACACCTGTAGCTTCACCCATCCGGTCGTGTCCTGAGACTTAGATACGCGCGGCTACTATCAGGGTGTCGACACGCCGGGAGGATTTGCTGGATTAGCCTTACCTTAGTTCGGATTATCTTGAGCACGGGATTCCGAGAATACTCGGGTCTTCCCACTTTGGAGTTGCGACTCCGCAGATCGTGGGCTTGTAATGGGCCAAGTTGGAACACCCCTGTAGGGTTATGAACTTTCGAAAGCCGTGCCCGTGTTTATGTGGCAGATGGGAGCTTGTTAATATCCGGTTGTAGATAACTTGACACAATGTTCAAATACACTACCAGCGTGTGTACCGTGACTGTCAATTTCCGAATAGGGATTCGGGAGTTGAACACGGTGGGGTTATGTTTGTTGAGCTTTAGCTAGGATCACTTCGTGATCATCTTTCGACCGAGGCACTTCTCTTCTCGCACTCTTTCACGTAAGCTAGTGCTAGTTGCTGCTGCAGACACTTATTCTCTTCTTCAGCCTTATCCTCTCCCAAGGCTTAAATAGTCTTGATACCCGGGAACGGGATTGTTGAATCCTCTGTGGCTCACAGTTACTTCACCACACCAGATGCAGGTCCGACGGTGAGCTATCCAGGTGATGGCACCGAGCTAGACTGGGAGTATGACGAGGAGCGTAGTCGATACTATGTTCGTTATCCTGATGATCAGTAGTGGAGACTTCTACTAGGATTCGATCCGACCTGTGGATTTAAATTATGTTTGGTATCTTATCATTTGGATTTTACCCTTAGAGGGTTGTGATGTTTTATTGAATGATGATTTGAGACATGTAATGTATTTGTGTGACGTGGCGAGTGTAAGCCAACTATTTTATGTTTTCCATCCTCATCTTTTACATGAGTTGTGCAAAGATACCAGACTTGCGATCATTCCAGCATGTGGTTAAGTCTCTAAGTCATGCCTCGACACGTAGGAGATTTAGTCCCATCCTGGGCATTACAGCCCCGAGGGGGGCACAACCCACCAGGGCACGCCAGGCCCCCCTGGCGCGCCCAGGTGGGTTGTGCCCACCTCGGTGGCCTCCCGCACTGCCTCTTTACCCTATAAATTCATAAATATTCTGAAAGCCTTCAGGGTAGACCTAGATCAAAAGTTCCACCAAAAACCAATCTAGACCCTTTCTGGCACTCTCCCGGAGGGGGAAATCATCACCGGTGGCCATCTTCATCATCCCGGCGGCCACCATGATGAGGAGGGGGTAGTCCACCCTCGGGGCTGAGGGTTTGTACCAGTAGCTATGTGTTTAATCTCTCTCTCTCTCTCGTTTTCTTGAGATGCAAAATCTTGATGTATCACGGGCTTTGTTAATATAGTCGGATCATATGGTGTTTCCCCTCTCTATCTTGTGATGAATTGAGTTTCCCCTTTTGAGATTTCTTTGGATTGAATACTTTTATGGATTTGATAACACTTGATATATGTCTTGCAATTGAATACTCGTGGTGAAAATGGGGTATCGTATTGATTCACTTGATATATGTTTTGGCACTCAACTCGCGGATTCCCGAGGTGACATTGGGGTAATCTATGCATAGGGGTTGATGCACGTTCTTGTCTTTGTTTCTCCGGGAGAAATCTTGGGGCACTCTTTGAATTTCTTTGTCTTAGATTGAGTATTATGAATATGAATTTGTTTTGGTGATTATTCTAGTACGAACTCTTGATAGATCGATCGAAAAGAATAACTTGTGTTATTTTAGTACAAACTCTTGATAGATCGATCGGAAAGGATACCTTGTGTTATTTTAGTACAAACTCTAGGATATATCAAACGGAAAGAATAGCTTTGTGTTATTTTAGTACGAACTCTTGAATAGATCGAACGGAAAGAATAGCCTTGAGGTGGTTTCGTACCCTACAAACAATTTATTCTTATGTTCTCTGTTAGATAGGGACTTTGGAGTGATTCTTCATCGCACTTTGAGGGGTGATTATGTGATCCAATTATATTAGCACTGTTGAGAGATTGCACTAGCGAAAGTACGGACCCTAGGCCTTGTTTTCAAGCATTGAAATATAGTTTGTGCTCGATTTTATCACTTGCTACCTTGCTGTTTTTTATTGTTACTATTACAAAAATCAATATCTACTATCCATATTACACTTGTATCACCATCTCTTTGCCGAACTAGTGCACCTATACAATTTCCAAATGTATTTGGTGTGTTGGGGACACAAGAGACTATTTATTATTTGGTTGCAGGGTTGTTTGAGATAGACCATATTCATCTTACACCTCCTACGGATTGATAAACCTTATGTCATCCACTTGAGGGAAAATTGCCATTGTCCTAAAAAAACTCTGCGCTTGGAGGCCCAACAAGTGTCTACAAGAAAAAGTTGCGTAGTAGACATCAAGCTCTTTTCTGGCGCCGTTTCCGGGGTGGTGAGTGCTTGAAGGTATATCTTTAGATCTTGCAATCGAATCTTTTAGTTTCTTGTTTTATCACTAGTTTGGTTTTGTACAATAAAATAAAAAAATGGAATTGAGGTCGCATCATATTATTGATCATCTTTATAATATCTTTCTTGAAAATGATTGTTCGGAAAATTGTGCTCAATTGATAGAAGAAGAAGTCAATAGAATGTTTGGCACAAAATATTTGAATGATGAGCATGATTGCAATGTTGTTAGTATGAACTCTTTGAATATCCATGATGCTAATGATATGCAAAGCTACAAGCTTGGGGATGCTATGTTTGATGAAGATGATATTTTTAGTCCCCCAAGTTTTGATGAGAAAATTTATTATGATGATTGCATGCCTCCTATTTATGATTATTATATTGATGAAAGTGGATTTGGAGAGGTTGTGACTATATTTAATGACGAATCCACTATTTTGGAGGAGGTTGCAATTGATTATGACAACAAAGTTCCTATCTATGATGATTATGGTGATGACATGTATGCTATATCGAATAAAGATAACCATGAAACTTTTCATCATAACTTTAATTTTCAATCTCATGATAGTTATTTTGTTGAGTTTGCTCCCACCACTATTCATGAGAATAAATTTGCTTATGTGGAGAGTAGCAAATTTCCATGCTTTTGCATCATGAAAAGAATGATTCATGTGATGGATATATTGTTGAATTCATTCATGATGCTACTGAAAATTACTATGAGAGAGGAACATATTCTTGTAGATACTGCAATAATATCAAGTTTACTCTTTATGTGTCAAAAATCTTGAAGTTTTGCTTGTTCCCATAAATTGTTTGCTCACAAAATCCCTATGCATAGGAAGTGGGTTAGACTTAAATGTGCTAGTCATATTCTTCATGATGCTCTCTTCGTGTCTCAATCTTTATCTTTTATGCGAGCATCATTGAAATCATCATGCCTAGCTAAAAGGCATTAAAGAAAAGCGCTTGTTGGGAGACAACCCAACACTTACCCCTACTGTTTTTGTGTGTTCACATGATTATGTTACTGTAGTAATCATGTTTTATAGCTTTTCTTTCAATAAAGTGCCAAGCAAAGCCTTAGGATCATGTTGGGTGATAGTAGATTTGATCTTGCTGAAAAATAGAAACTTTTATGCTCACAAAAAAAATCTAATTTTTAAAAGAAGAGTATTTTTGAGTTGATTCTTTTTGCACAAGATTAATATACAAATTTTTCACGTGGTCCTATTTTTTCAGAATTGTTAGAGTTGCAGAAGTATGGTGAATGTTCAGATCATTACTGACTGTTCTGTTTTTGACAGATTCTGTTTTCAGTGCATAGTTTGCTTGTTCTCTAGTTTATATGGCTTATATTGATCAATATAAATTGTAGAAATGATATGCTACAGTAGGCACTGTGTGAGAACGATTATGGATCTTGTCTTTGATAGTACCCAAAATGAATGATTTGTTGTATCGTACTAACTCATCTCATGAAGTTTTGTTAAGTTTGTGTGATTGAAGTTTTCAAGTTTTGGGTGAGATCAATATGAGAAAAACAAGGAGTGATAGGATCCTAAGATTGGGGATACCCAAGGCACCCCAAGGAAATATTCAAGGAATACCCAAGCAACTAAGCTTGGGGATGCCTTGGAAGGCATCCCCTCTTTCGTCTCCAACATTATCTATAACCTCACTTGGAGCTATATTTTTATTCGTCACATGATATGTGTTTTTCTTGGAGAATCATTTTATTTTGTTAGAATTTTCTTGCTGGTATTTAGAATAATTTTTGTATCTTTTATTTCAACAAAAGTGTCAAGGATAGCATTTACCATGCTTACTTTGCAAGTCTATATGTTGTTGTTTGAAAACAGAAAGTTTTCTATCATTGTGTGAATTCTTCTGGACACTCCGAACGTGATAAAATATTTAAATTTTTAAAATGTTAGAATGAATAAGTTCTCGGTAACATGGTAATTTTCAGAATTTTTAGAGCTAGCGAAGTATAAGAACAATTACACTCTTTACACACTGTACTATTTTGACACATCGCTATTATGTTTGCATTGTTTGCATATGTTTGCTTGTTTAATGATTCTATTTGAGGATAGAAGTATTAAATATGCAGAGGCATTTAGTATTCAATGTTGAATAATAATTTGAGTGGTTTTCTACAGTAGAGGATGATAAGGTTTTGCATTGATTTATACTAACTTATCTCACGAGTTATTGTTGAGTTTTGTGTGGATGAAGCTTTTCAGATTTAGGGAAACCGTGATATGAGAAGAATTAAGGAGACACAAAATCTCAAGCTTGGGGATTCCCAAGGCACCCCAAGATAATATTTCAAGAAGTCTCAAGCATCTAAGCTTGGGGATGCCTCGATAGGCATCCCGCCTTTCTTCATCAACAATTATCGGTTAGTATCGGTTGATCCTAAGTTTTTGCTTCTTCACATGAGATGTGCTATTCTTGAAGTGTCATTTTATTTTGTTTGCTTTTTGTTTTAATAAAGTACTTAGATCCAAAAGTTTTTAAATAAAATAGAGCCCCCAAATAGTTGCCAGGAAGGCTAAGTAAGAGGCATTCACATCCCGTCAACGAAGCTCTTTTCTAGCACGGTTGCTCTAGTGCTTCACTTAGATTAATTTGAGAGAATAAATTATTATGCTCATGTTCTTCACTTATATTTTTTGAGCTTATAAAATTCAACACATAAAAATTAGTCCCAAAGTGATAGATATCCAAGAAGGATATAATAAAAACTTTCATGAAGATCATTGGACAAAATAAACTTGATTCCTTGTAATAGTTTTGAGACATGATGATGTGATATGTGAGTCATGTTGATGAGTAATTGTGCTTAAGTAAGATATTGGTGTTAAGGCTTGTGATTCCCGAAGCATGCACGTATAGTCTCTCGTTATGCCGGGAAGTTGGAGCATAATTTATCCTTGATTGTCCTATCTTTGTGTGAAGGTCGGGGGCGCGCGATGGTTAACTCCTACCAACCTTCCCCCTAGGAGCATGCGTAGTATTACTTTGCTTCGAGGGCTAATAAACTTTTGCAATAAGTATATGAGTTCTTTATGACTAATGTGGGTCCATGGATTATACGCACTCTCACCATTTCATAATTGCTAGCGTCTCTCGTGCCGCGCAACTTTCGCCGGTGCATAAACATTATTAAAACTTCCTCAAAACAGCCACCATACCTACCTATTATGGCATTTCCATAGCCATTCCGAGATATATTGCCATGCACTTCCATCATATAGTTGACTTGAGCATCCATTTTGCATCATATAGAGTCATACTATGTTCTAGGTATCGAGTTGTAATTTTTGTTTCCTTTGAGTTATAAGTAAATAGAAGTGTGATGATCATCATTATCCATTATTAGAGCATGTCCCAATGATGATGGGATGAGGGTGACCATGATTCCCCCACAAGTCGGGATGAGACTCCGGACTAAAAGGAAAAAAAAGGAAAAAAAGGAAAAAAGGAAAAAAAGAAAAATGATGATGAATGCAAGAAAAAAAGAGAAGGGGCATGCAAATACCACACTTGTGCTTCAAAGTAGCACCATGTTTTTCATATATAGAGTCTCCTATGTTGTCACTTTCATATACTAGTGGGAATTTTCTATAGTAGAGTTTGATGCATACCCACTTAGTTTCATATCGAGCTTTCGTACACTTATAGCTCTTAGTGCATCCGTTACATGGCAATCCCTACTCCTCACATTGATATCGATTGATGGACATCCCCATAGTCCATTAGTTTTCCTAGTTGATGTGAGACTTTCTTCCCTTATTTTTTCTACTACCACCACATTCTATTCCACGTATATTGCTATATCCATGGCTTGCGCTCACGTATTGCGTGAGAGTTGAAAATGTTGAAGCGCATTAAAAAGTATGAACCAATTTCTTGGCTGACACCAAGGTAGTACATGATTTATACTTTGAGCTGGGAAGACAGAGCATGACAAGACTATATGACTTTGTAGGGATAACGTTCTTTAGCATTTGATATTATGAAATACATGGTTGCTTGTTGATATGCTTGAGTATTTAAATCTCATGTCAGAACTAGACTATTGCTTTGAACCATATAAAAGTCCAAATGTCCATGCTATAAAGAAAAGAATATGATATGACATGATAGGCAGCATTCCACATCAAATATTCTGTTTTTATCATTTACCTACTCGAGGACAAGCAGGAATTAAGCTTGGGGATACTGATACGTCTCCAACATATCTATAATTTTTTTTATTGTTCCATGCTATTATATTATCATTCTTAGATGTTTTACAATCATTTTATAGTCATTTTATATCATTTTTTGGTACTAACCTATTGACATAGTGCCAAGTACCAGTTGTTGTTTTCTGCATGTTTTTTACATCGCAGGAAATCAATATCAAACGGAGTCCAAACACCGCGAAACTTTTTGGAGATTTTTATGGGCCAGAAGACACATAATGGGCCAGAGTTGCACCTGGGGGTGCCCTAAGGGGGGCACAACCCACCAGGGCGCGCCAGGCCCCCTGGCGTGCCCAGGTGGGTTGTGCCCACCTCGGTGGCCTCCAGCATCGCCTCTTTGCCCTATAAATTCACAAAAATTACAAAACCCTTCGGGGTAGACCTAGATCAGAAGTTCCGCTGCTGCAGGCCTGTGTAGCCACCGAAAACCAATCTAGATCCTTTATGGCACTCTGCCGGAGGGGAAAATCATCACCGGTGGCCATCTTCATCATCCCGGCGGCCACCATGAAGAGGAAGGAGTAGTCCACCCGCGGGGCTGAGGGTTTGTAACAGTAGCTATGTGTTTAATCTCTCTCATGTTCTTGAGATGCACAATCTTGATGTATCGCAGGCTTTGTTAATATAGTCGGATCATATGGTGTTTTCCCCTCTCTATCTTGTGATGAATTGAGTTTTCCCTTTTGAGATTTCTTTGGATTGAATACTTTTATGGATTTGAGAACACTTGATATATGTCTTGCAATTGAATACTCATGGTGACAATGAGGTATCGTATTAATTCACTTGATATATGTTTTGGCACTCAACTCACGGATTCCCAAGGTGACATTGGGGTAATCTATGCATAGGGGTTCATGCATGTTCTTGTCTTTGTTTCTTCGGTAGAAATCTTGGGGCACTCTTTGAAGTTCTTTGTCTTGGATTGAATATTGTGAATATGAATTTGTTTTGGTGATCATTCTAGTAAGAACTCTTGATAGACCGATCGGAAAGAATGACTTGTGTTATTTTAGTACAAACTCTTGATAGATCGATCGAAAAGAATACCTTGTGTTATTTTAGTACGAACTCTAGGATAGATTGAACGGAAAGAATAGCTTTGTGTTATTTTAGTACGAACTCTTGAATAGATCGAACGAAAAGAATAGCTTTGAGGTGGTTCCATACCCTACAAACAATTTATTCTTATGTTCTCCGTTAGATAGGTACTTTGGAGTGATTCTTCATTGCACTTTGAGGGGTGGTTATGTGATCAAATTATATTAACACTGCTGAGAGATTGCACTAGCGAAAGTACGGACCCTAGGCCTTGTTTTCAAGCATTGCAATCTCGTTTTTTCTCGATTTTATCACTTGCTATATTGTTGTTTTTTATTGTTATTATTACAAAAATCAATATCTACTATCCATATTACACTTGTATCACCATCTCTTCGCCGAACTAGTGCACCTATACAATTTCCCATTTTATTTGGTGTGTTGGGGACACAAGTGACTTTTTATTATTTGGTTGCAGGGTTGTTTGAGAGAGACCATCTTCATCCTACACCTCCTACGGGTTGATAAACCTTAGGTCATCCACTTGAGGGAAAATTTCTACTGTCCTACAAAACTCTGCGCTTGGAGGCCCAACACGTGTCTACAAGAATAAAGTTGCATAGTAGACATCACCGACACACGATGTGGAATAAGTTGTGTCTTGTGTGGCACCCCTCCCCACATATATATAGGTGTGGGAGGAGAGGAGGCAGCCCTAGGGCATCTCCAATAGGGCCAGCGGCCACCCTAGGTTTTTCTAGTGGTGCGCCTCTCTTCCATATATTGCACAAGGGAGAAGGAAAGGGGAGAGGCGCCCCTCTCTTTCCTTTATCCCTTCCGAAGATATGGTAAGAGGAGGTGGCACCTCCACCTTCCATCTAATTCGGTTTGGCTGCCTTAGGGGGGCGCACCATCCCATGTGGGCTAGTGTGGTCCCTCTACATCGCCCAATAAGGCCCAATACTCTCTCGGTGCCTTCGAAACCCCTTCTGGTATTCTGATAACTCTCAGGTGCATTATGAAACCATTCCGAAGACCAAATAACATTGTCATATATATCAATATTTACCTCCAGACCATTCTGGAGCTCCTCATCATGTCTGTGATCTCATTCGGGACTCCAAACAACATTCAGTCACCAAACTATATAACTCATATAATACCAAATCGACATCGAACGTAAAGCGTGCGGACCCTATGGGTTCGAGAACTATGTAGACATGACCGAGACACCTCTCCAATCAATAACTAATAGCGGAACCTGGATGCCCATATTGTCTCTTACATATTCTATGAAGTTCTTTATTGGTCAAACCGTTATGACAACATACACAATTCCCTTTGTCCGTCGGTATGTTACTTGCCCGAGATTCGATCGTCGGTATCTCTATACCTAGTTCAATCTTGTTACTGGCAAGTCTCTTTACTCGTTCTGTAATACATCGTCCCATGACTAACTCATTAGTTATTTGCTTGCAAGTCTTATTATGATGTGTATTACCGAGAGGGCCCAGAGATACCTCTTCGATACTCGGAGTGACAAATACTAATCTCAATTCACGCCAACCCAACAAAACACCTTTGGAGATACATGTAGAGCATCTTTATAATCACCCAATTACGTTGTGACGTTTGATATCACACAAGGCATTCCTACGGTATCCGGGAGTTGCATGATCTCATAGTCAAAGGAATATGTATTTGACATACATGAAAGAACTGGCAATAAACTGTATGATCAAATGCTAAGCTAACGGATGGGTCTTGTCCATCACATCATTCTCCTAATGATGTGATCCCGTTATAAAATTACAACTCATGTCCATGGTTAGGAAACCTTAACCATCTTTGATCAACGATTTAGTCTAGTAGAGGCTCAATAGGGACATGGTATTTGTTTATGTATTCACACATGTATTTAAGTTTCCGGTCAATACAATTCTAGCATGAATAATAAACCTTTATCATGATTAAGGAAATACAATAGTAACCATTTTATTATTGCCTCTAGGGCATATTTCCATCAGTCTCCCACTTGCACTAGAGTCAATAATCTAGTTCACCTCGCCATGTGATTAACATCCATAGTTCACATCGCCATGTGATTAATACCCAAATAGTTTACTAGAGTCAATAATCTAGTTTCACATCGTCATGTGATTAATACCCAAAGAGTTTACTGGAGTCAATAATCTAGTTCACATTGCCATGTGATTAACACTCAAAGAGTCCTAAGGTATGATCATGTTTTGCTTGTGAGAGAGGTTTTAGTCTACGGGTCTGCAACGTTCAGATCCGTGTGCACTTTGCAAATTTTTATGTCTACAATGCTCTGCATAGAGCTACTCTAGCTAATTACTCCTACGTTCAATACGCATCCAGATTGATACTCAGAGTCATCTGGATTTGTGTCAAAGCTTGCATCGGCATAACCCTTTACGATGAACTCTTTATCACCTCAATAACCGAGAAACATTTCCTTATTCCTCTAAGGATAATTTTGACCGCTATGCAGTGATCCACTCCTGGATCACTCTTGTACCCCCCTTGCCAGACACATGGTAAGGCACACATTTGGTCTGGTGCACAGCATGGCATGCTTTATAGAACCTATGTCTAGCAGAGGACGAGGCCAGCGAGGCAACTCGCAGGGCCGCCGTGTATACGCGGTGGAAGCGGGTTTCATGGATCGACTGGCGGGTCGGCGCGCAAGCGGCGGCTATGTTTGGCCACTGCATCGCACGCCGTCGGGCGGAGGGGTTGCAGGAGTCCCGGTCGGAGAGGGCGGAGACGGTCGATGTAGATCGACGAGGGGGGCCGGCGCGCAGACGACGGTCGTGAGGGGCCGCCTGTCGCGCGAGGCTGCTGGGTCGGTGAAGGAGCCGACTAGTCGTGACGGTGTCGGAGTAGAGGCGCACATGGGTCAACGGCGGCGGCGGGCGACGCAAACCGTCCAAGTATAGATCGAAAAACCAAAAAGAAAATGTCGATCAAGATGAGCAGCGGGAGAGAGAAAAACTCGGAGCAAGAACTCGGGAAAAGACTCTCTAGAGCAGCCGGTCAACACGATCGGCGGACGAACCCTAGGTACGGGCGGTGCGGCCCCCGGCGGCGATCATGGAGGCCGACCGGCACGGGGGCAGCGCGCGGGTGCGAAAGCTGCGGCAACTAGGGTTTAGGATCGATTAGGCTGATACCATGTTAGAAGGGAGAGAGAATTGGTGGAATAGTTGTTATATTTCTTGAGCCTCGTGGGCATATATATAGGAGTACAATGATCAACTTGGAGTACAAGACAACCCAGAACTAGTCCTAGTCTATCTCGTCTTTCCTAATAATCAATATACTCAACAGCTACGGGTGAGAAAGTCTCATCGTAGTCAACCCCTTGAACTTGTCGAAAACCATTGGTGACAAGTCGAGCTTTGTAGATAGTAACATTACCATCAGCATCAGTCTTCTTCTTGAAGATCCATTTATTCTCTATGGCTTGCCAATCATCGGGCAAGTCCACCAAAGTCCACACTTTGTTCTCATACATGGATCCTATCTCAGATTTCATGGCCTCAAGCCATTTTTCGGAATCTGGGCTCATCATAGCTTCTTCATAGTTCTAAGGTCCGCTGTTATCTAACAACATGACTTCCAGAACAGGGTTGCCGTACCACTCTGGTGCAGTATGTGTTCTGTTCGACCTTCGAGGTTCAGTAGTAACTTGATCCGAAGTTTCATGATCATTATAATTAGCTTCTTCTCTAGTTGGTGTACGCATTACGGGAACGGTTTTTTCTGATGAGCTACTTTCCAATTCGAGTGAAGGTACAATTACCTCATCAAGTTCTACGTTTCTCCCACTCACCTCTTTTGAGAGAAACTCCTTCTCTAGAAAGGATCCATTCTTAGCAACAAAGAACTTGCCCTCGGATCTGTGGTAGAAGGTGTACCCAATAGTTTCTTTTGTGTATCCTATGAAGACGCACTTCTCTGATTTGGATTCGAGCTTATCAGGCTGAAGCCTTTTGACATAAGTGTCGCAACCCCAAACTTTAAGAAACACATCTTTGGTTTCTTGCCAAACCACAGTTCATACGGTGTCGTATCAACGGATTTTGATGGTGCCCTATTTAACATGAATGCAGTTGTCTCTAATGCATAAGCCCAAAATGATAATGGCAAATCGGTAAGAGACATCATAGAACACACTGTATCCAATAGAGTACGGTTACAACGTTCGGACACACCATTACTTTGTGGTGTTCCAGGTGGCGTGAGTTGTGAAACTATTTCACATTGTTTTAAATGAAGACCAAACTCGTAACTCAAATATTCACCTCCGTTATCAGATCGTAGAAACTTTATTTTCTTGTTACGATGATTCTCTACTTCACTCTGAAATTCTTTGAACTTTTCAAATGTTTCAGACTTGTGTTTCATCAAGTAAATATACCCATAGCTACTCAAATCATCTGTGATGGTGAGAAAATAATGATACCCACCGCGTGCTTCAACACTCATCGGACCGCATACATTGGTATGTATTATTTCCAATAAGTCATTAGCTCGCTCCATTGTTCCGGAGAACGAAGTTTTAGTCATCTTGTCCATGAGCCATGGTTCGTAAGTATCAAATGATTCATAATCAAGTGATTCCAAAAGTCCATCATCATGGAGTTTCTTCATGCGCTTTACACCAATATGACCTAAACGACAGTGCCACAAGTATGTTGCATTATCATTATCAAGTTTGCATCTTTTGGCATAAATATTATGAATATGTGTATTACTGAGATTCAATAAACCATTCACATTGGGTGTATGACCATAGAAGGTTTTATTCATGTAAACAAAGCAACCATTATTCTCTGACTTAAATGAATAACCGTGATGCAATAAACAAGATCCAATCTTGTTCATGCTCAACGCAAATACCAAATAACATTTATTTAGGTTCAACACTAACCCCGAAAGTATATGGAGTGTGCAGTGATGATCATATCAACCTTGGAACCGCTTCCAATACACATCGTCACCTCACCCTCAACTAGTCTCCGTTTATTCTTCAACTCCTATTTCGAGTTACTAATCTTAGCAACCGAACAAGTATCAAATACCCAGTGCTACTATGAGCACTAGTAAGGTACACATCAATAACATGTATATAAAATGTACCTTTGTTCACTTTGCCATCCTTCTTATCCGACAAATATTTGGGATAGTTCTGCTTCCAATTGTTGGAAATATGCCCTAGAGGCAATAATAAAAGAGTTATTATTATATTTCCTTGTTCATGATAATCGTTTATTATCCATGCTATAATTGTATTGATTGGAAACTTAAATACATGTGTGGATAAATAGACAAACTTTGTGTCCCTAGTAAGCCTCTTCAGGACTAGCTCGTTGATCAAAGATGACCGCGGTTTCCAGGTCATAGACATGAGTTGTCATTTGATAACGGGATCACATCATTAGGAGAATGATGTGATGGACGAGACCCAAACGTTAAACATAGCTTTTGATCGTATCAGTTATCGCTATAGTTTTCTCCATGTCAAGTATAAGTTCCTATGACCATGAGATCATGTAACTCACTGACACCGTAGGAGTGCCTTGTGTGTGCCAAACGTCGCAACGTAACTGGGTGACTATAAAGGTACTCTACAGGTATCTCCGAAGGTGTCTGTTGAGTTGACATGGATCGAGACTGGGATTTGTCACTCCGTGTGACGGAGAGGTATCTCCGGGCCCACTCGGTAATACGTCATCTCGATGAGCTCAAAGTGACTAAGTAGTTAGTCACGGGATTATGTATTACAGAACGAGTAAAGATACTTGCCGGTAACGAGATTGAACTAGGTATAGAGATACCGACGATCGAATCTCGGGCAAGTAACATGCCGACGAGACAAAGGGAACTGTATACGGGATTACCTGAATCCTTGACATTGTGGTTCATCCGATGTGATCATCAAGGAACGTGTGGGAACCAATATGGGTATCCAGATCCCGCTATTGGTTATTGACCTGGGAGTGTCTCGGTCATGTGTGCATAGTTTCCGAACCCGCAGGGTCTACACACTTAAGGTTCGGTGACGCTAGGGTTGTTAGTGAGAACAGTGCATGGTAACCGAAGGTTGTTCGGAGTCCCGGATGAGATCCCGGACGTGACGAGTGTCTCCGGAATGGTCCGGGGATGAAGATTGATATATGGGATGAGAGTGAACGGAGTCCGGAATTGTTCCGGGGAACATCGGGAAGGAATCGGAGAACCGAAAGGTGTTTCGGGGGCCACGGTAAATGTTACGGGCCCTATGGGCCATAAGTGGGGAGACGCAACAGCCCACACAGGGGTTGTGCGCCCCCCCTAGGCCCCTCCACCTGCGCCTAAGGGGCTGGGCCCCCCTAGGGCAGCCGCACCCCCTAAGTCTTGGGGGGCAAGGCGCCTGGGGGGGGGGAACCCTAACCCTGGTCGCAGGAACCCTAACCCTGGCCGCCCCATCTGGCCTTGGCCGCCGCCCCCTAGGGGGAACCCTAGGAGCGCCCCCTCCCCTCTCTCCCCCCTATATAAAGAGAGGCAGAGGGAGGGCAGCAACAGAAGTTCGTGCCTCGGCGCTGCCCTCTCTCTCCCACGAATATCTTCGTCTAGTTTGCAGTGCTTGGCGAAGCCCTGCTGGAATTCCTCCACCACCATCTCCACCACGCCGTCGTGCTGCTGGGTTTCTCCGTCAACTTCTCCTTCCCCCTTGCTGGATCAAGAAGGAGGAGACGTCCCCGAGCTGCACGTGTGTTGAACGCGGAGGCACCGTCCGTTCGGTGCTGGGATCTTCGGCGATTTGAATCGCGGCGAGTACGACTCCATCAACCGCGTTCTTGAATGCTTCCGCTTAGCGATCTACAAGGGTATGTGGATCCGACTCTTCCCTCGTAGATGCATCTCCTAGATTGATCTTGGTGAGCGTAGGAAAATTTTTGTTTCCCATGCAACGTTCCCCATCAGTGGCATCATGAGCTAGGATCTTGCGTAGATGTTTTCACGAGTAGAACACAAAGGGGTTTGTGGGCGTTGATGTTTAGATTGCTTCCCTCTTTGGTCTTTCTTGATTCAGCGGCATTATGGGATGAAGCGGCCCGGACCAACTTTACATGTCCACGTACATGAGACCGGTTCCATCGACAGACATGCGACTTTTGTTGCATAAGATGGCTGGCGGGTGTCTGTCTCTCCTTTCTTAGTTGAATCGGATTCGACGAAGGCGGTCCTTGTAGAAGGTTAAATAGCAACTTAAATATCATCGTTGTGGCTTTGCGTAGGTAAGAAGCGTTCTTGCTAGATACCCATAGCAGCCACGTAAAACATGCAACAACAAATTAGAGGACGTCTAACTTGTTTTTGCAGGGTATGTATGTGATATGATATGGCCAAAGACATGATGAGATATATTTGATGTATGAGATGATCATGTTGTAATAGTTAATATCGACTTGCATGTCGATGTATACGGCAACCGGCAGGAGCCATAGGGTTGTCTTTAATTTTTGTATGACCTGCTTGTCAATCATTAAGCGCTATGTAATGCTTTACTTTATCGCTAAACGGTAGCAATAGTAGTAAGAGCATGGTGGGCGCGCGACAACCCCGATGGCGACACGATGATGGAGATCATGATGATGGGGATCATGGTGTTACGCCGGTGACGATGGAGATCATGCCGGTGCTTTGGAGATGGAGATCAAAAGCACGAGTTGATGGCCATATCATGTCACTTATGATTTGCATGTGATGTTAATCCTTTTATGCATCTTATTTTGCTTAGGACGACGGTAGCATTATAAGATGATCCCTCACTAAAATTTCAAGATAAAATTGTGTTCCCCCCGAGTGTGCGCCGTTGCGAAGGTCCGTCGTTTCGAAGCACCACGTGATGATCGGGTGTGATAGACTCTACGTTCGTATACAACGGGTGCAAGCCAGTTTTGCACATGCGGAACACTCGGGTTAGACTTGACGGGCCTAGCATGTACAGACATGGCCTCGGAACACGGAAGACCGAAAGGTCGAGCATGAGTCATATAGTAGATATGATCAACATGAAGATGTTCACCATTGACACCACCTCATCTCACGTGATGATCGGACTTGGGTTGGTGGATTTGGATCATGTCACGCTCGGATGACCAGAGGGATGTCAATTTGAGTGGGAGTTATAAGTAATTTGATTAGTTAAAACTCACTTATCATGAACAATAGTCTAAGATGTCTTTGCAAATCTTTTGTTGTAGATGGCTCCCGCAGTAGCTCCCCTGAATTTTAATGCGTTCCTAGAGAAAACTAAGCTGAAAGATGATGGGAGCAACTTTGTGGACTGGCTCCGCAATCTGAGGATCATCCTCACAGCTGCCCAAAAGGTTTATGTCCTAAATGCACCGCTAGGTGAACCCCCCGCTCCGGCCTCTGTGGACGTTATGAACGCCTGGCAGTCGCGTGCGGATGACTACTCAGTAGTGCAGTGTGCCATGTTGTATAGCTTGGAAGGAGGACTTCAAAGGCGTTTTGAACGTCATGGAGCATATGAGATGTTCCAGGAGTTGAAGTTCATCTTTGAGAAGAATGCCAAGATCGAGAGGTATGAGACCTCCGATAAATTCTTTGCTTGCAAGATGGAGGAGAATTCGTCTGTCAGTGAGCACTTACTGAAGATGTCTGGGTACTATACCCGCATAGCTGATCTGGGACTTGTGTTCCCGGAGGAGGCTATCATTGACAGAATTCTCCAATCACTCCCACCTAGCTACAAGAGCTTCGTGCAGCAGTATAACATGCAAGGGATGAACAAAACCATCGCCGAGCTGTTTGCGATGCTGAAAGTCGCTGAGTCAGACATCCAGAAGGAGCATCAAGTGTTGATGGTCAATAGAACTACCAGTTTCAAGAAGAATGGCAAGGGCAAGAAGGGTAACTCTAAGAACGGTGGCAAGGCAGTTGCTCATCCAGTGAAGAAACCCAAGGCTGGGCCCAAGCTAGAGACTGAGTGTTTCTATTGCAAGGGGAACGGCCACTGGAAGCGGAACTGCCCCAAGTATCTGGCAGACAAGAAGGGGGCCAACAACAACAACAAGCAAGGTATATGTGATATACATGTTATTGATGTGTACCTTACCAACTCTCGTTGTAGTGCCTGGGTATTTGATACCGGTTCGGTTGCTCACATTTGCAACTCTAAACAGGAACTACGGAATAGAAGGAGGCTGGCGAAGGACGAAGTGACGATGCGCGTGGGGAATGGTTCCAAGGTTGATGTGATCGCCGTCGGCACGCTCGATCTTCGATTACCATCGGGATTAGTTATGAACCTGAATAATTGTTATTTAGTGCCTGCGTTGAGCATGAACATTATATTTGGATCTTGTTTAATGCGAGACGGTTACTCATTTAAATCAGAGAATAAAGGTTGTTCTATTTATATGGGTAATATCTTTTATGGTCATGCACCCGAAGTAGGGGGTTTATTCTTATTGAATCTCGATAGTGATGATACACATGTTCATAACATTGATGCCAAAAGATGTAGAGTTGATAACAATAGTACCACTTTCTTGTGGCACTGCCGTCTGGGTCATATCGGCGTGAAACGCATGAGGAAGCTCCATGCTGATGGACTTTTGGAGTCTCTTGATTTTGAATCACTTGACACATGCGAGCCGTGCCTCATGGGCAAGATGACTAAGACCCCGTTTTCAGGAACAATGGAACGGGCAAGTGACTTATTGGAAATCATACATACTGATGTGTGTGGCCCGATGAGTGTCACGACGCGCGGTGGATATCGTTATTTTCTCACCTTCACTGACGACTTAAGTAGATATGGGTATATTTTCTTGATGAAGCATAAGTCTGAAACGTTTGAAAAGTTCAAGCAATTTCAGAGTGAAGTTGAGAATCATCGTAACAAGAAGATCAAGTTCCTACGATCTGATCAAGGGGGAGAGTATCTGAGTTATGAGTTTGGCAATCACTTAAGACAATGTGGAATTGTTTCACAGTTGACGCCACCTGGAACACCACAGCGTAATGGTGTGTCCGAACGTCGTAATCGAACCCTATTAGATATGGTGCGTTCTATGATGTCTCTTGCCGATTTGCCACTATCATTTTGGGGATATGCGTTAGAGACAGCTGCATTCACTTTAAATAGGGCTCCATCTAAGTCCGTTGAGACAACACCGTATGAACTGTGGTTTGGTAAGAAACCTAAGTTGTCTTTTCTCAAAGTTTGGGGTTGCGATGCTTATGTCAAAAGGCTTCAGCCAGAAAAGCTCGAACCCAAAGCGGACAAATGTGTCTTCATAGGATACCCAAAAGAGACGGTTGGGTACACCTTCTATCTCAGATCCGATGGCAAAGTGTTTGTCGCTAAGAACGGGTCCTTTCTCGAGAAAGAGTTTCTCTCGAAAGAATTGAGTGGGAGGAAGGTAGAACTTGATGAGGTTATTGAACCTCTGCTTCAACCAGAGAGTAGCGCAGCACAGAAAGATGTTTTTGTGGAGCCTGCAACGGTTGAAGAGGAAGCCAATGATGATGATCAAGAAGCTTCTGATCAAGTTACTACCGAACCTCGTAGGTCGACAAGGGTACGCACTGCACCTGAGTGGTATGGTAACCCTGTCTTGGAGGTCATGTTGTTGGACAACAGTGAACCTACGAGCTATGGAGAAGCGATGGTGGGCCCGGATTCCGACAAATGGTTAGAGGCCATGAAATCCGAGATGGGATCCATGTATGAAAACAAAGTATGGACTTTGGAAGTATTACCTGAAGGGCGGAAGGCCATTCAGAATAAATGGATTTTTAAGAGGAAGACGGACGCTGACGGCAATATCACCGTGTATAAAGCTCGACTTGTGGCAAAGGGTTTTTCACAAGTTCAAGGAGTTGACTACGATGAGACTTTCTCACCCGTAGCGATGCTTAAATCCGTCCGAATCATTTTAGCAATAGCTGCATATTTCGATTATGAAATTTGGCAGATGGATGTCAAAACAGCGTTCCTTAACGGTTTTCTTAAGGAAGAGTTGTATATGATACAACCGAAAGGTTTTGTCGATCCAGAGAATGCTGACAAAGTTTGCAAACTCCAGCGTTCCATTTATGGGCTGGTGCAAGCATCTCGGAGTTGGAATCTTCGCTTTGATGAGGTGATCAAAGCGTTTGGGTTTGTACAAGTTTACGGAGAAGCTTGTATTTACAAGAAAGTGAGTGGGAGCTCTATAGCGTTTCTAATAATATATGTGGATGACATATTGCTGATTGGAAACAATATAGAACTTTTGGATAGCGTGAAGGGGTATTTGAACAAGAGTTTTTCGATGAAGGACCTCGGTGAAGCTGCTTTCATATTGGGCATCAAGATCTATAGAGATAGATCGAGACGCTTGATAGGACTTTCACAAAGTACATACCTTGATAAAGTTTTGAAGAAGTTCAAAATGGATCAATCCAAGAAGGGGTTCTTGCCGGTATTGCAAGGTACAAAGTTGAGTAAGACTCAATGCCCAGTGACTGCGGAAGATAGAGAAAAGATGAGTGTCATCCCCTATGCTTCAGCCATAGGCTCTATCATGTATGCAATGTTGTGCACAAGACCAGATGTCAGCCTTGCCATAAGTATGGCCGGAAGGTTTCAAAGTAATCCTGGTTTGGATCACTGGACAGCGGTCAAGAATATCCTGAAGTACCTGAAAAGGACTAAGGAAATGTTTCTCGTTTATGGAGGTGATCAAGAGCTCGTCGTAAAGGGTTACGTCGATGCAAGCTTTGACACTGATCCGGATGACTCTAAGTCTCAAACCGGATACGTATATATTCTCAACGGGGGAGCGGTAAGCTGGTGCAGTTCCAAGCAAAGCGTGGTAGCCGATTCTACATGCGAAGCGGAGTACATAGCTGCCTCGGAGGCGGCAAAGGAAGGTGTCTAGATGAAGGAGTTCATGACAGATCTTGGAGTTGTGCCTAGTGCATTGAACCCAATGACTCTGTTTTGTGACAACACTGGTGCCATTGCTCTGGCCAAGGAACCAAGGTTTCACAAGAGGACCAGACACATAAAGCGACGCTTCAATTCCATCCGCGATTCAGTCAAGGAGGAGGACATAAGCATTTGCAAAGTACACACGGATTTGAATGTTGCAGATCCGTTGACTAAGCCTCTTCCACGGGCTAAGCATGATCAACACCAAGACTCTATGGGTGTTAGATTCATTACCTTGTAATGCTAGATTATTGACTCTAGTGCAAGTGGGAGACTGTTGGAAATATGCCCTAGAGGCAATAATAAAAGAGTTATTATTATATTTCCTTGTTCATGATAATCGTTTATTATCCATGCTATAATTGTATTGATTGGAAACTTAAATACATGTGTGGATAAATAGACAAACTTTGTGTCCCTAGTAAGCCTCTTCAGGACTAGCTCGTTGATCAAAGATGACCGCGGTTTCCAGGTCATAGACATGAGTTGTCATTTGATAACGGGATCACATCATTAGGAGAATGATGTGATGGACGAGACCCAAACGTTAAACATAGCTTTTGATCGTATCAGTTATCGCTATAGTTTTCTGCATGTCAAGTATAAGTTCCTATGACTATGAGATCATGTAACTCACTGACACCGTAGGAGTGCCTTGTGTGTGCCAAACATCGCAACGTAACTGGGTGACTATAAAGGTACTCTACAGGTATCTCCGAAGGTGTCTGTTGAGTTGACATGGATCGAGACTGGGATTTGTCACTCCATGTGACGGAGAGGTATCTCCGGGCCCACTCGGTAATACGTCATCTCGATGAGCTCAAAGTGACTAAGTAGTTAGTCACGGGATTATGTATTACGGAACGAGTAAAGAGACTTGCCGGTAACGAGATTGAACTAGGTATAGAGATACCGACGATCGAATCTCGGGCAAGTAACATGCCGACGAGACAAAGGGAACTGTATACGGGATTACCTGAATCCTTGACATTGTGGTTCATCCGATGTGATCATCGAGGAACGTGTGGGAACCAATATGGGTATCCAGATCCCGCTATTGGTTATTGACCTGGGAGTGTCTCGGTCATGTCTGCATAGTTTCCGAACCCGCGGGGTCTACACACTTAAGGTTCGGTGACGCTAGGGTTGTTAGTGAGAACAGTGCATGGTAACCGAAGGTTGTTCGGAGTCCCGGATGAGATCTCGGACGTGACGAGGGTCTCCGGAATGGTCCGGGGATGAAGATTGATATATGGGATGAGAGTGAACGGAGTCCGGAATTGTTCCGGGGAACATCGGGAAGGAATCGGAGAACCGAAAGGTGTTTCGGGGGCCACGGTAAATGTTACGGGCCCTATGGGCCATAAGTGGGGAGACGCAACAGCCCACACAGGGGCTGTGCGCCCCCCCTAGGCCCCTCCACCTGCGCCTAAGGGGCTGGGCCCCCCTAGGGCAGCCGCACCCCCTAAGTCTTGGGGGGCAAGGCGCCTGGGGGGGGAACCCTAACCCTGGCCGCAGGAACCCTAACCCTGGCCGCCCCATCTGGCCTTGGCCACCGCCCCCTAGGGGGAACCCTAGGGGCGCCCCCTCCCCTCTCTCCCCCCTATATAAAGAGAGGCAGAGGGAGGGCAGCAACAGAAGTTCGTGCCTCGGCGCTGCCCTCTCTCTCCCACGAATATCTTCGTCTAGTTTGCAGTGCTTGGCGAAGCCCTGCTGGAATTCCTCCACCACCATCTCCACCACGCCGTCGTGCTGCTGGGTTTCTCCGTCAACTTCTCCTTCCCCCTTGCTGGATCAAGAAGGAGGAGACGTCCCCGAGCTGCACATGTGTTGAACGCGGAGGCACCGTCCGTTCGGTGCTGGGATCTTCGGCGATTTGAATCGCGGCGAGTACGACTCCATCAACCGCGTTCTTGAACGCTTTCGCTTAGCGATCTACAAGGGTATGTGGATCCGACTCTTCCCTCGTAGATGCATCTCCTAGATTGATCTTGGTGAGCGTAGGAAAATTTTTGTTTCCCATGCAACGTTCCCCATCACCAATGACCATTTCCTTTGAAGTAGAACCACTCAGTTTCAGGCCTGGGTCTAGCTTTGGGCTTCTTCTTGGGAGTGACAACTTTCTTGCCATTCTTTTTGAATTTCCCTTTCTTTCCCTTGCCTTTTTTCTTGAAACTAGTGGTCTTGTTAATCATCAACACTTGATGCTCTTTCTTGATTTCTACCTTCGCCGATTTCAGCATCGCGAAGAGCTCGGGGATCATTTTCGTCATCCCTTGCATATTATAGTTCATCACGAAGTTCTAGTAGCTTGGTGATAGTGACTAGAGAACTCTGTCAATCACTATCTTATCTCGAAGATTTACTCCCACTTGATTCAAGTGATTGTAGCACCCAGACATTTTGAGTACATGCTCACTAGCTGAGCTATTCTCCTCCATCTTGTAGGCAAAGTACTTGTCAGAGGTCTCATACCTCTCGACATGGGCATGAGTTTGAAATACCAATTTTAGCTCTTGAAACATCTCATATGCTCCGTGGCGTTCAAAATGAAGGAAATATTCCCTAGAGGCAATCATAAAGTTGTTATTCTATATTTCCTTATTCATGATAAATGTTTATTATTCATGCTAGAATTGTATTGATCAGAAACCTTGATACATGTGTGAATACATAGACAAACACTGTGTCCCTAGTGAGCCTCTACTAGACTAGCTCGTTGATCAAAGATGGTTAAGGTTTCCTAACCATGGACATGAGTTGTCATTTGATAACGAGATCACATCACTAGGAGAATGATGTGATGGACATGACCCACCCATTAGCTTAGCATAATGATATGTCAGTTTTACTGTTATTGCTTTCTTCATGTCAAATACATATTCCTCCGACTATGAGATTATGCAAACTCCCGGATACCGGAGGAATGCCTTGTGTGCTATCAAACATCACAACATAATTGGGTGATTATAAAGATGCTCTATAGGTATCTCCGAAGGTGTTTGTTGAGTTGGCATATATCGAGATTAGGATTTGTCACTCCGAGTATCGGAGAGGTATCTCTGGGCCCTCTCGGTAATACACATCATAAGAAGCCTTGCAAGAAAAGTTACTAATGAGTTAGTTGCGGGATGATGTATTACAAAATGAGGAAAGAGACTTGCCAGTAATGAGATTGAACTAGGTATGAAGATACCAACGATCGAATCTCAGGTAAGTAACATACCGATGACAAAGGGAATAACGTATGTTGTCATAACGGTTCCATCGATAAAGATCTTCGTAGAATATGTGGGAGCCAATATGAGCATCTAGGTTCCGCTATTGGTTATTGACCGGAGAGGTGTCTCGGTCATGTCTACATAGTTCTCGAACACGTAGGGTCCGCACGCTTAACATTCAATTACGATATTATATTATATGAGTTGTGTGATTTGGTGACCGAATGTTGTTCAGAGTCCTGGATGATATCACGGACATGACGAGGAGTCTCAAAATGGTTGATAGGTAAAGATTGATATATAGGACGATAGTATTCGGACACCAGAAGTGTTCCGAGGGGTACCAGGTACATATCAGAGTACCCGGGGGGTTACCGGAACCCCCGGGAGGTTAATGGGCCACATGGGCCAAAGGGGAAGGGGCACACCAGCCCACAAGGGGCTGGCGCACCCCTCCCAGGCCGCCGGCCGAGTGGGAGAAGTAAAGGGGGATTTGGCCTCCCCCTTCCTTTCCTCTCCCCTCTCTTCCTTTTCCGTTCCTACTCCGAATAGGAATAGGAGAGGGGGCTGGGCCAAATTGGAGAGGACCCCAAGTAGGATTCCTCCTACTTGCCCCACCCCCCCTTGGCTGCCTCTCCTCCCCTCCAACCTATATATACATGGGGAGGGAGCGCCTAGAACATAGACCAACAATTGTTAGCCGTGTGGGGCGCCCTCTCCACAGTTTATGCCTCCAGTCATATTCTCGTTGCGCTTAGGCGAAGCCCTGCGTGGATCACTTCACCATCACCGTCACCATGTCGTCGCGCTGACATAACTCATCTACTTCCTCGACACTTTGCTGGATCAAGAGTTCAAGGGACGTCATCCAGCAGAACGTGTGCAGAACTCAGAGATGTCGTACGTTCAGTGCTTGATCGGTCGGAATGAGAAGAAGTTCGACTACATCAACCGCGTTATTAAAACGCTTCCGCTTTCAGTCTATGAGGGTATGTAGAAAAACTCTCTCCCTCTCGTTGCTATGCATCTCCTAGATAGATCTTGCGTGAGCGTAGGATTTTTCAAAAAAAAATTCCATGCTACATATCCAACACTAAACGTTTTTGAAGTCCTAATTCTAAGCCGTAAAGCATGGCGCACCAAACTATCAAGTAGTCATCATATCTAGAGGGGGAGAGTGTGTCTACGTACCCTCATAGACCGAAAGCGGAAGTGTTAGACAATGCGGTTGATGTAGTCGAACTTCTTCGCGATCCAACCGATCAAGTAACGAACGTACGGCACCTTCGCGTTTTGCACACATTCAACACGATGTCGTCCTCGACGTGTTGATCCAGCTGAAGGAAATATGCCCTAGCGGCAATAATAAAGATGTTATTTGTATTTCCTTATATCATGATAAATGTCTTTTACTCATGCTAGAATTGTATTAACCGGAAACTTGATACATGTGTGAATACATAGACAAAATAGTATGTTCCTAGTATGCCTCTACTAGACTAGCTCATTGATCAAAGATGGCTATGTTTCCTAGCCATAGACATGAGTTGTCATTTGATCAACGGGATCACATCATTAGGAGAATTATGTGATGGACAAGACCCATCCGTTAGCTTAGCACTATGATCGTTTAGTTTTACTGCTATTGCTTTCTTCATGACTTATACATGTTCCTATGACTGAGATTATGCAACTCCCGAATACCGTAGGAACACCTTGTGTGCTATCAAACGTCACAACGTAACTGGGTGATCATAAAGATGCTCTACAGGTGTCTCCGAAAGTGTTCGTGGTGATGGCATAGATCAAGACTAGGATTTGTCACTCCGAGTGTCGGAGAGGTATCTCTGGGCCCTCTCGGTAATGCACATCATAATAAGCCTTGCAAGCAAAAGACTAATGAGTTAGTCACGAGATGATGTATTACGGAACGAGTAAAGAGACTTGCCGGTAACGAGATTGAACTAGGTATAGAGATACCGACGATCGAATCTCGGGCAAGTAACATACCGATGACAAAGGAACAATGTATGTTGTTATGCGGTTTGACCGATAAAGATCTTCGTAGAATATGTAGGAGCCAATATGAGCATCCAGGTTCTGCTATCGGTTATTGATCGGAGATGAGTCTCGGTCATGTCTACATAGTTCTCGAACCCGTAGGGTCCGCATGCTTAACGTTTGATGACGATCGGTATTATGAGTTTATGAGTTTTGATGTACCGAAGGTAGTTCGGAGTCCCGGATGAGATCACGGACATAACGAGGAGTCTCGGAATGTTCGGGACGTAAAGATTGATATATTGGACGACTATATTCGGACAACAGAAGTGTTCAGTAAAGTTTCGGAATTTACCGGAGTACCGCGAGGGTTACCGGAACCCCTGGGGAAGCTATGGGCCTTAATGGGCCGTAGGAGAAAGAGGGAAGGAGGGCCAGGGCTGGGCCGCCCGCCCCCCACCCCTTGGTCCGAATTGGACAAGGAGGGGGGGCGGCGCCCCTTTCCTTCTCCTTCTCCCTCTCCTTCCTTTCCCCCTTCTCCCTTTTGGTAGTTCCTACTAGGAATAGGATTGCAATCCTATTCCTAGTAGGATTGCACCTCCTAGGCGTGCCACAAGGGGACGGCCGGCCTCCCCCCTTGCTCCTTTATATACGGGGGCAGGGGGCACCCAAAGACACACAAGTTGAATTGTTTTAGCCGTGTGCGGTGCCCCCCTCCACAGAAACACACATCGGTCATACCATTGCAGTGCTTAGGCGAAGCCCTGCGCCGGTAGATACATCATATCCGTCACCACATCGTCGTGCTGATGAAACTCTCCCATGAAGCTCAACTGGATCAAGAGCTCGTGGGACGTCATCAAGCTGAACGTGTGCTGAACGCGGAGGTGCCGTACGTTCGGTGCTTGATCGGTTGGATCGCGAAGAAGTTCGACTACATCAACCGCGTCACTTGACGCTTCCGCTCCCGGTCTACGAGGGTACGTAGACACACTCTCCCCTCTCGTTGCTATACATCTGGTAGATAGATCTTGCGTGATAGTAGGAAAAAATTTAAATACAACGTTCCCCAACAGTGGCATCATGAGCCAGGTCTATGCGTAGATGATATGCACGAGTAGAACACAATGAGTTGTGGACGATACTAGTCATACTGCTTACCAGCATGTCATACTTTGCTTCGGCGGTATTGTGAGATGAAGCGGCTCGGACCGACATTACGTGTACGCTTACGCGAGATTGGTTTCATCGTTATGAGCACTCGTTGCTTAAAGTGACTGGCGGGTGTCTGTCTCTCTCACTTTAGCTAAATAAAGTGTTGCTACGCCCGGTCCTTGTGAAGGTTAAAACAGCACATACTTGACGAAACATCGTTGTGGTTTTTGTATGCGTAGGTAAGAACGGTTCTTACTAAGCCCGTAGCAGCCACGTAAAACTTGCAACAACAAAGTAGAGGACGTCTAACTTGTTTTTGCAGGGCATGTTGTGATGTGATATGGTCAAGACATGATGAGTTATACGGTTTTGTATGAGATGATCATGTTTTGTAAAGTTATCGGCAACTGGCAGGAGCCATATAGTTGTCGCTTTATTGTATGAAATGCAATCGCCATGTAATTGCTTTACTTTATCCCTAAGCGGTAACGATAGTCGTAGAAGCAATAGTTGGCGAGACGACAACGATGCTACGATGGAGATCAAGGTGTCATGCCGGTGACGAAGGTGATCATGACGGTGCTTTGGAGATGGAGATCAAAAGCACAAGATGATGATGGCCATATCATGTCACATATTTTGATTGCATGTGATGTTTATCTTATTTTGCTTCTTATTTTGCTTAGAACGACGGTAGCATTATAAGATGATCCCTTACTAAATTTCAAGGTATAAGTGTTCTCCCTGAGTATGCACCGTTGCGAAAGTTCATCGTGCCGAGACACCACATGATGATCGGGTGTGATAAGCTCTACGTTCAAATACAACGGGTGTAAGCCAGTTTTGCACACGCAGAATACTCGGGTTAAACTTGACGAGCCTAGCATATGCAGATATGGCCTCGGAACACTGGAGACCGAAAGGTCGAGCGTGAATCATATAGTAGATATGATCAACATAAGATGTTCACCATTGAAACTACTCCATCTCACGTGATGATCGGACATGGTTTAGTTGATTTGGATCACGTGATCATTTAGATGATCGGAGGGATGTCTATCTAAGTGGGAGTTCTTTAAGTAATATGATTAATTGAACTTTAATTTATCATGAACTTAGTCCAGATAGTTTTTGCATATCTATGTTGTTGTAGATCAATGGCTCGTGCTACCGTTCCTTTAAATTTTAATGCATTCCTAGAGAAAGCTAAGTTGAAAGATGATGGTAGCAATTACACGGACTGGGTCCGTAACTTGAGGATTATCCTCATTGCTGCACAGAAGAATTATGTCCTTGAAGCACCGCTAGGTGACAAGCCCCTCCCGCTAATGTAGACGCTTTGAACGTCTGGCAGACGCGGTCTGATGACTACACGATAGTTCAGTGTGCCATGCTTTACGGCTTAGAACCGGGACTTCAACGACATTTTGAACGTCATGGACCATATGAGATGTTCCAGGAGTTGAAGTTAATATTTCAAGCAAATGCCCGGATTGAGAAATATGAGATTTCCAATAAGTTCTACAGCTGCAAGATGGAGGAGAATAGTTCTATCAGTGAACACTTACTCAGAATGTCTGGGTACTACAATCATATGACTCAACTTGGTTGCAAAGTTGACGAGGATAGTGTTATTGATAGATTTCTTCAATCACTGCCACCAAGCTATAAAGGCTTCGTGATGAACTATAATATGCAAGGGATGCAGAAGACAATTCCCGAGCTCTTCGCTATGCTCAAAGCTGCGGAGGTATAAATCAAAAAGGAGCATCAAGTGTTGATGGTTAACAAGACCACTATTTTCAAGAAAAGGGCAAGGGAAAGAAGGGGAACTTCAAGAAGAATAGAAAGATAGTTGCTACTCCCGCGAAGAAACCCAAGTCTGGAGCCAAGCCTGAAACTGAGTGCTTCTACTGTAAAGGGACTGGACACTGGAAGCGGAACTGCCCCAAGTATTTGGCGGATAAGAAGGATGGCAAGGTGAACAAAGGTATATGTGATATACATGTTATTGATGTGTACCTTACTAATGCTCGTAGTAGCACCTGGGTATTTGATACCGGTTCGGTTGCTAATATTTGTAACTCGAAACAGGGACTACGGATTAAACGAAGATTAGCCAAGGACGAGGTGACGATGCGCGTGGGAAATGGTTCCAAAGTCGATGTCATCGCCGTCGGCATGCTACCTCTACATCTACCTTCGGGATTAGTTTTAGACCTAAATAATTGTTATTTGGTGCCAGCGTTGAGCATGAACATTATATCTGGATCTTGTTTGTTGCGAGATGGTTATTCATTTAAATCAGAGAATAATGGTTGTTCTATTTTTATGAATAATATCTTTTATGGTCATGCAGCCTTGAAGAGTGGTCTATTCTTATTGGATCTCGATTGTAGTGATACACATATTCATAATATTGAAGGCAAAAGATGCAAAGTTAATAATGATAGTGCAACTTATTTGTGGCACTGCCGTTTAGGTCATATTGGTGTAAAGCGCATGAAGAAACTCCATAGCGATGGACTTTTGGAATCACTTGATTATGAATCACTTGGTGCTTGCGAACCATGCCTCATGGGCAAGATGACTAAAACTCCGTTCTCCAGAACTATGGAGCGAGCAACAGATTTGTTGGAAATCATACATACTGATGTATGTGGGCCAATGAGTGTTGAAGCTCGCGGCGGGTATCGTTATTTTCCGACCTTCACTGATGTTTTGAGCAGATATGGGTATATCTACTTAATGAAGCACAAGTCTGAAACATTTGAAAAGTTCAAAGAATTTCAGAGTGAAGTAGAGAATCATCGTAACAAGAAAATAAAGTTTCTACGATCTAATCATGGAGGAGAATATTTGAGTTACGAGTTTGGTCTTCATTTGAAACAATGTGGAATAGTTTCACAACTCACGCCACCCGGAACACCACAGCGTAATGGTGTGTCCAAACGTCGTAACCATACTTTATTGGATATGGTGCGATCTATGATGTCTCTTACCGATTTACCACTATCGTTTTGGGGTTATGCTTTAGAGACAGCTGCATTCACATTAAATAGGGCACCATCTAAATCCGTTGAGACGACACCTTATGAACTATGGTTTGGCAAGAAACCAAAGTTGTCGTTTCTTAAAGTTTGGGGCTGCGATGCTTATGTGAAAAAGCTTCAACCTGATAAGCTTGAATCCAAGTCAGAGAAATGTGTCTTCATAGGATACCCAAAAGAGACTGTTGGGTACACCTTCTATCACAGATCCGAAGGCAAGATATTCGTTGCTAAGAATGGATCCTTTCTAGAGAAGGAGTTTCTCTCGAAAGAAGTGAGTGGGAGGAAAGTAGAACTTGATGAGGTAATTGTACCTTCTCCTGAATTGGAAAGTAGTACATCACAGAAAATTGTGCCAGTGAATCCTACACCAATTAGTGAGGAAGCTAATGATGATGATCATGAAACTTCAGATCAAGTTTGTGCTGAACGTCGTAGATCAACCAGAGTATGTTCCGCACCAGAGTGGTACGGCAACCCAGTTCTGGAAGTCATGTTACTAGACCATGATGAACCTACAAACTATGAGGAAGCGATGATGAGCCCAGATTCCGCAAAATGGCTTGAGGCCATGAAATCTGAGATGGGATCCATGTATGAGAATAAAGTGTAGACTTTGGTTGACTTGCCCGATGATCGGCAAGCCATCGAAAATAAATGGATCTTCAAGAGGAAGACCGACGCAGACGGTAATGTTACTTTTTACAAAGCTCGACTTGTTGCGAAAGGGTTTTGACAAGTTCAAGGAATTGACTACAATGAGACTTTCTCACCTGTAGCGATGCTTAAGTCTGTCCGAATCATGTTAGCAATTGCCGCATTTTATGATTATGAAATATGGCAAATGGATGTCAAAACTGCATTCCTGAATGGATATCTCAAAGAAGAGTTGTATATGATGCAACCAGAAGGTTTTGTCGATCCAAAAGGTGCTAACAAAGTATGCAAGCTCCAGCGATCCATATATGGACTGGTGCAAGCATCTCGGAGTTGGAATATACGCTTTGATGAGGTGATCAAAGCATATGGTCTTATACAGACTTTTGGAGAAGCCTGTATTTACAAGAAAGTGAGTGGGAGCTCTGTAGCATTTCTAATATTATATGTGGATGACATATTGTTGATTGGAAATGATATAGAATTTTTGGATAGCATAAAAGGATACTTGAATAAGAGTTTTTCAATGAAAGACCTCGGTGAAGCTACTTACATATTAGGCATCAAGATCTATAGAGATAGATCAAGACGCTTAATTGGACTTTCACAAAGCACATACCTTGATAAAGTTTTGAAGAAGTTCAAAATGGATCAGTCAAAGAAAGGGTTCTTGCCTGTGTTACAAGGTATGAAGTTGAGTAAGACTCAATGCCCGACCACTGCAAAAGATAGAGAGAAAATGAAAGTCATTCCCTATGCCTCAGCCATAGGATCTATCATGTATGCAATGTTGTGTACCAGACCTGATGTGTGCCTTGCTATAAGTCTAGCAGGGAGGTACCAAAGTAATCCAGGAGTGGATCACTGGACAGCGGTCAAGAACATCCTGAAATACCTGAAAAGGACAAAGGATATGTTTCTCATATATGGAGGTGACAAAGAGCTCGTCGTAAACGGTTACGTCGATTCTAGCTTTGACACTGATCCGGATGACTCTAAGTCACAAACCGGATATGTATTTTTATTGAACGGTGGAGCTGTCAGTTGGTGCAGTTCCAAGCAGAGCGTCGTGGCGTGATCTACGTGTGAAGCGGAATACATAGCTGCTTCGGAAGCAACAAATGAAGGAGTCTGGATGAAGGAGTTCATATCCGATATAGGTGTAATACCTAGTCCATCGGGTCCAATGAAAATCTTTTGTGACAACACTGGAGCAATAGCCTTAGCGAAGAAATCCAGGTTTCACAAGAGAACAAAGCACATCAAAAGACGCTTCAATTCCATCCGTGATCTAGTCAAGGAGGGAGACATAGAGATTTGCAAGATACATACGGATCTGAATGTTGCAGACCCGTTGACTAAGCCTCTTCCACGGGCAAAACATGATCAGCACGAGGACTCCATGGGTGTGAGGATCATCACTTTGTAATCTAGATTATTGACTCTAGTTCAAGTGGGAGACTGAAGGAAATATGCCCTCGAGGCAATAATAAAGATGTTATTTGTATTTCCTTATATCATGATAAATGTCTTTTATTCATTCTAGAATTGTATTAACCGGAAACTTGATACATGTGTGAATACATAGACAAAATAGTATGTCCCTAGTATGCCTCTACTAGACTAGCTCATTGATCGAAGATGGCTATGTTTCCTAGCCATAGACATGAGTTGTCATTTGATCAACGGGATCACATCATTAGGAGAATGATGTGATGGACAAGACCCATCCGTTAGCTTAGCACTATGATCGTTTAGTTTTACTGTATTGCTTTCTTCATGACTTATACATGTTCCTATGACTATGAGATTATGCAACTCCCGAATACCGTAGGAACACCTTGTGTGCTATCAAACGTCACAACGTAACTGGGTGATCATAAAGATGCTCTACAGGTGTCTCTGAAAGTGTTCGTGGTGTTGGCATAGATCAAGACTAGGATTTGTCACTCCGAGTGTCGGAGAGGTATCTCTGGGCCCTCTCGGTAATGCACATCATAATAAGCCTTGCAAGCAAAAGTCTAATGAGTTAGTCACGAGATGATGTATTACGGAACGAGTAAAGAGACTTGCCGGTAACGAGATTGAACTAGGTATAGAGATACCGACGATCGAATCTCGGGTAAGTAACATACCGATGACAAAAGGAACAACGTATGTTGTTATGCAGTTTGACCGATAAAGATCTTCGTAGAATATGTAGGAGCCAATATGAGCATCCAGGTTCTGCTATTGGTTATTGACCGGAGATGAGTCTCGGTCATGTCTACATAGTTCTCGAACCCGTAGGGTCCGCATGCTTAACGTTTGATGACGATCGGTATTATGAGTTTATGAGTTTTGATGTACAGAAGGTAGTTCGGAGTCCCGGATGAGATCACGGACATAATGAGGAGTCTCGGAATGTCCGAGACGTAAAGATTGATATATTAGACGACTATATTCGGACAACGGAAGTGTTCCGTAAAGTTTCGGAATTTACCGGAGTACCGGGGGGCGTTACCGGAACCCCTGGGGAAGCTATGGGCCTTAATGGGCCGTAGGAGAAAGAGGGGAGGAGGGCCAGGGCTGGGCCGCGGGCCCCCCACCCCTTGGTCCGAATTGGACAAGGAGGGAGGGGGGCCGGCGCCCCTTTCCTTCTCCTTCTCCCCCTCCATCCTTTCCCCCTTGTCCCTTTTGGTAGTTCCTACTAGGAATAGGATTGCAATCCTATTCCTAGTAGGATTGCACCTCCTAGGCGCGCCACAAGGGGCCGGCCGGCCTCCCCCCTTGCTCATTTATATACGGGGGCAGGGGGCACCCAAAGACACACAAGTTGAATTGTTTTAGACGTGTGCAGTGCCCCCCTCCACAGAAACACACCTCGGTCATATCGTTGCAGTGCTTAGGCGAAGCCCTGCGCCGGTAGATACATCATATCCGTCACCACGCCGTCGTGCTGACGAAACTCTCCCGTGAAGCTCAACTGGATCAAGAGCTCGTGCGACGTCATCAAGCTGAACGTGTGCTGAACGCGGAGGTGTCGTACGTTCGGTGCTTGATCGGTTGGATCGCGAAGAAGTTCGACTACATCAACCGCGTCACTTGACGCTTCCGCTCCCGGCCTACGAGGGTACGTAGACACACACTCCCCTCTCGTTGCTATACATCTGTTAGATAGATCTTCCGTGATCGTAGGAAAATTTTAAAATACTACGTTCCCCAACACCAGCAAGTGTAGCAAGTTGGTGATGAGTTCCGGCAGCACAACAACATGGTGACGGTGGTGGTGAAGCAATCCTACAGGGCTTCGCCCAAGAACTGTGACGATCTAGAGCGGAGGAGTAAACTAGATGCGGAGGGGTGCCGACACACGGCGTGGAATAAGATGTGTCTTGTGTGGTACCCCTCCCCACATATATATAGGTGTGGGAGGGAAGGTGGCAGCCCTAGGGCCAGCGACCACCCTAGGGTTTTCCTAGTGGTGCGCGGCACGCGACCCCCCCTCCCTTCCATATAATGCACAAGGGAGAAGGAAAGGGGAGATGTGCCCCTCTCTTTCCTTTCTCCCTTCCGGAGATATGGTAAGAGGAGGTGGCGCCTCCCCCTTCCATCTAATTGGGTTTGGCTTCCTTAGAGCATCTCTAGCAGACCCCGCATTCGGCCGGCCCACAAAACGTGTTTGTAGTTCGCGGAAAATGGCCTTTGCGGGCTGGCTCGGATGGCCGCAGATGCAGACCCCCCAAACGGACCAATATACTTTTTTACGGGTCGGCTTTTTGCGTCGTCTGCTCGGGTACCGCCGCGTCGACCCGCAAACCAAAAATGCCCAAATTCTCAAATTTGATATAGGTTCCCACAAATAAGTTCAAATTCAAACAACATAACACAGTTTACACAAAAGTGACGACCATGTCTGGCATCATCTTGGTCGGTCTTCACTCCGCGCCATAGAGTCCATCTTGAAGTTCATCGCCACTACCGAATCCACCTCCGGCGCTTGTTCCAACTCCCGCACCGAAATCATCGACATTGCCACCATATAGAGTAGAGAAAACATCTCCCGCACTGTAACAAGCACTGGCCGATGCAACCATTCTCCTATTCAAGATTTCTCTCCTTGCCATATCATGCCATTCTTTGGTGAGGTCGTCCATGTCATTGCGGTTCATTGTCATGATCTTGTTCTCTTCGGCGAGAAACTTGGACATCACTTTGTTTTCAGTGGCACGTGCTCTTCTCTCATCAGTGGCCGCTATGCGCAGCCCCTCTTCCTTGAGCAATTGTCACTTTTCTTGCTTCTCCTTTGCCTTCTTCTCAGCCAACTCTTTCTTGATCTTCGATCCTTTGCCAATACCTCTTGGCGGTTTGAGAATACCCGTGCATGCATACCTTCCGGCCATTTCATCAAACACCTTGCTTGTGGGGGAGCAGCACTGTTGAGCGGCATCGCCGAGGAACCTATTTCCGGGGCGGAGGGGGTGGATGAAGGAGGCGGCTTCTTTGTAGCCGGAATCCTCTTCCTCTTGACGTCGGCGGCCTTGGCGACCTTCTCCGCCACCGGCCAGGATCGCGCAACGGCGTTGGTGCCCGGAGGGCGGGCCTTTGCGGCGGGGGCAGCCAGATTCCCGCCCTGCATGACCATGTTGCCCTGCCGCTTGCGGACAGGCATGGCGGTACCTTGGGCGACGGCGGGGCCAACATGGCCGGCGACGAGATCCGCCCGAGGGGATTGAGCGTGTGCGACCCCGACAGTGATAGGGGACATCCGGGAGTCATCATGGTGGCGAAGGATGGCTGGGGAAGATGCATCGGAGCGTGCGGTGGCAGGGCAATGGTGGCGGGGGGCTGGGGGAGCAGGAACTGATGTCTACTACAGAACTTGTTCTTGTAGACTTGTGTTGGGCCTCCAAGCGCAGAGTTTTGTAGGACAGTAGCAAATTTCCCTCAAGTGGATGACCTAAGGTTTATCAATCCGTGGGAGGTATAGGATGAAGATGGTCTCTCTCAAACAACCCTCAACCAAATAATAAAAAGTCTCTTGTGTCCCCAACACACCAAATACTATGGGAAATTGTATAGGTGCACTAGTTCGGCGAAGAGATGGTGATACAAGTGTAATATGGATAGTAGATATTGATTTTTATAATAGTAACAATAAAAACAGCAAGGTAGCAATTAATAAAACGGAGCACAAATGGTACAATGCTTGAAAATGAGGCCTCAGGTCTGTACTTTTGCTAGTGCAATCTCTCAACAATGCTAATATAATTGGATCACATAACCATCCCTCAACGTGCGATGAAGAATCACTCCAAAGTTCCTATCTAGCGGAGAACATAAGAAGGAATTGTTTGTAGCTATTCTTTCCGATCGATCTATCCAAGAGTTTGTACTAAAATAACACAAGTTATTCTTTCCAATCGATCTATCAAGAGTTTGTACTAAAATAACACCAAGTTATTCTTTCCGATCGATCTATCAAGAGTTCGTACTAAAATAACACCAAAACAAATTCATATTCGTAATACTCAATCCAACACAAAGAACTTCAAAGAGTGCCCCAAGATTTCTACCAGAGAAGCAAAGACAAGAACGTGCATCAACCCCTATGCATAGATTAGCCCAATGTCACCGCGGGAATCCACAAGTTGAGTGCCAAAACACATATCAGGTGAATCAATATGATATCCCATTGTCACCACGAGTATTCAATTGCAAGACATATATAAAGTGTTCTCAAATCCATAAAAGTATTCAATCCAATAACAACGAAATCTCAAAGGAAAAAACACAATTCATCACAACAAGATAGAGAGGGGAAAACACCATATGATCCGACTATATTAACAAAGCCCGCGATACATCAAGATTGTGCATCTCAAGAACACAAGAGAGAGAGAGAGAGAGAGAGAGATTAAACACATAGCTTCTGGTACAAACCCTCAGCTCGGAGGGTGGACTACTCCCTCCTGGCCATGGTGGCCGCCAGGATGATGAAGATGGCCACCGGTGATGATTTCCCCCTCCGGTGGAGTGCTGAAAAGGGCTCTAGATTGGATATCGTGGACTACAGAACCTTGCGGCGGTGGAACTTCTGATCTAGGTTAACCCCGACGGTTTTCGTAATATTTGGTAATTTATAGGGTAAAGAGGGGGTGCGGGAGGCCACCGAGGCACGCCTAGGGGTTGTGCCCCCCTCGGGGCACCACCAGGTGCTGCTCTGGCCCATCATGGGTGTTCTGGCCCATAAAAAATCTCCAAAAAGTTTCGCGGTGTTTGGACTCCGTTTGATATTGTTTTCCCGCGATGTAAAAAAACATGCAGAAAACAACAAGTGGCACTTGGCACTATGTCAATAGGCTAGTCCCAAAAAATGATATAAAATGATTGTAAAACATCCAAGAATGGTAATATAACAGCATGGAACAATAAAAAATTATAGATATGTTGGAGACGTATCAGCATCCCCATGCTTAATTCCTTGCTCGTCCTCGAGTAGGTAAATGATAAAAACAGAATTTTTGATGTGGAATGATGCCTATCATGTCATATCATATTATTTTCTTTATAGCATGGACATTTGGACTTTTATATGGTTCAAAGCAATAGTCTAGTTTTGACATGAGATTTAAATACTCAAGCATATCAACAAGCAACCATGTCTTTCAAAATATCAATGCTAAAATAAGTTATCCCTAGCCCATCATGCTCAACCATTGATCCATTCATGAAACACACTCGCATATTAACTACACCCAATGCTCAAGTACGATCATAGTGCTTCCTAGTTGGTGCTTTATAAGAGAAGATGGAGACTCAAATTCAAAATAAAATTTGTATAAAGTAAAAGAAAGGCCCTTTGCAGAGGGAAGTAGGGATTTGTAGAGGTGCCAGAGCTCAAAGCTTTAAACTGAGAGATAAAATTATTTTGGGTGGCATATTTTTCCCACCAACGAAAATGACTTAGAGTTCCCAACACTTTCCATGCTAGATATATCATAGGCGGTTCCCAAACATAAAATAAAGTGTATTCCTTTTTCCACCAAACTTTCTCAAGCCATGGCTAACCGTATCCACGGGTGCCCTCCATACCAACACTTTCCAAGGAATTTATTATTTGACAACATAAAATAATTTATTTTTCATTTCGGGACTGGGCATCCCTAATACCTTTGCCTTACTCTCGTGCAATGACAAGTGAATAAACACTCATCATGAGAACAACAATCTAGCATGGAAAATATTAACCACCCCTCAACGCCTCGCGAGCGGTACGAGCACACAAAAGAGAAATTTATTTTGAAATTTAGAGATGCATGTCGGTGTACTAAAGTAGGGGTACCTTAGTATCCCGAACTTGTGCACGGGCAGTTGCAGCGTCCCGCGGCAAGGCTTGCCGGGCGACCGCCAAGAGCCTCCGTGGTTCCCTTGGAGCCATTCAAGAACAAAGTATCCAAGTCAAAGAGACAAGGCCCCGGCAAGAGGAGCTTACCGGGAAGGCCACTCAAGGCACAAGGCCCTGGCAAGAGAAGCTTGCCGGGAAGACCAACCAAGGCATTTCAAGAAACTTGCCGCGACGCGCCACGCGTCCCGGCAAGGCCCGGTGAGCGACAAGCTCCCGGAAACGACAAGATAGCAACCGCGGCAAGGCACTTGCCGCGGCAAGCTTCCACTGTGTGCCCGCGCTCCAGCTCACTCACCCACGTGTCGCTCTGGAACCCTTCCAGGCGCACGTGGCGGGAGGCTGTGCAGCCAGAGGTACACGGTGGCAAGCAGCGATGACAAGGCTACCGTCGTGGCGGACGGTGGCTCCCCTGGCGGCCACTTTTTGCACTGTTTGGGTGACGGCGACGGGCATTTAATGCCCTTGTCCCCTGCCGTCAGGGTTAGGTATGGAACACTGTTCCAACTACCACCCTTTTTACACTTTTACCCTCATCTGCGTTGCCACCTATCGGTGACCCCTTGAGCCTATAAAAGGAGGCCCATGCGCAACGTAGAGGGGGTTCCGATTCCGGTCAGATTCTCAAGCACTCTCATGCTCGGTCTCGTAGCTTTCAGCGCTCCCGAGCCAACAACTCAATACAAACTAAAGCAGGAGTAGGGTTTTACGCATCCGTGCGGCCCGAACCTGGGTAAACTACTCGTGTGCTCGCCTTGATCTGCTCTTCGTGCAACCTCCGCCCCCTGCCGTACCGAAAAAGGGGCTCCGGTCCCATAGGTGTTCGTGGGCGATCAGTTTCCCCGACATCTTTGGCGCGCCAGGTAGGGGCTGCGTCGAGGTTGTGTGAACCTGATCCGGCCTGCACACGGGCTAGATCTTCAACTTCTTCATCAACATGCCGCCGAAGAAGAAAGCTTCGGAGGCAGCAGGTCCGTCCGCGTCGATCCCACCACCGCCGGAGCCAAAGGCTGGTGGGGTCGACGCCGGCGGAAGGACGGACGTCGACGACAGAACTCACGGTGCCGCCAAGTCCAAGGACAAGGCCGCGCTGCCCATCGGCGGCGTAGCCGGCTCCCACGACGACCGGGCGCACTCCAAGACCTCGGCGTCCGTACATGCACCGCGCCCATCTCAGGAGGCGCGGGGCCGGCAGCGTCATGGTACTCACGGTACCATACGCCTGCTGAATCAAGATCAAGCTGGCGGATCTCAGGACGCTCAGGGCCAGCATGCACACCAACATGCCGGCACGAGCAAGGCACGGTCGCCTGGATGGGATACTGCTCCTTCTAACGTAGTTAGAAGTCCGAGCATATCCCGCTCCTCGCACCGCTCGCCACCGCTACCCGCCACTCCAGCAGAAGCTCTGGCACGAGCTCAACTGCTTCTAGATTTCCCTCCAGCGGCAGACAAGGCCGACGACTGGAGGGCCACCATTCAGAGTCTCATCGCCTTCGCCAACGGCGACACTCCGCAGCAGCCGAGCACGTCGCGGCCGCGGCAAGTCAGCCAGGCGCGGGTCGATGGCGACAAGACCGCTGGGGGTGCAACCACCATGCACTCTCCGCCCCGAAGGCCAAGATCGCCGACTCGCCGGGTCAACCTCGACATCGACTCCACCGCGTCGTCGGACCCACGAGCTCATCGCGATCAGCGCCAAGTTCTTCAAGATCGACAACAAGAAGACGCTCGTACCCGCATCGAGCGCCGAAGAGAAGCGCGGCGTCAGTCAGACCAGCGCGTTGGGCCCGCTGTCGACATGCAAGCGCCAGGGGGACCAGACGACTTGCCGTATGCGGTAGGTTGTCCTGCATTCACTCGTGAGCTGCGGCAAGTCCAGTGGCCCAGCATGAAAATTTTCAAGCCAGACGTGCCGGAGAAGTACGACGGCAAGACGCACCCGTCGGAGTTCCTCAGCATCTACACTATCGCGGTGCAAGCTGCCGGGGGGCGAGATGAGAAGATCCATGCCAACTACTTCCCGCTGGTGCTCAAGCCCAACGTCAGATCCTGGCTCATGCACTTGCCGGACAACTCCATCTCTTCTTGGGCAGACCTGTGCCACCAGTTTGTCGCGCCTTTACAGGCGGCCACAAACCTCATGGCCAGGAGAGTGACCTTCACCTGCTCGCCCAGAAGGAAGGAGAGCCCCTGCGCAAGTACATCCAGAGGTTCAGCCGTGTCCAGCACAACATCCCAGATGTCCACCCTGATGCGGTTATCAGCGCGTTCCACCAGAACGTGCGTAACCGCAGGATGAGGGAGGAGATGGCGATGTGCAAGATCAGGGACGTCAGCGAGCTGTACGCCCTGGCCGACAAGTGCGCACGAGCTGAAGAGGGGAGGAAATTCCCCGGAGAGGATACAGGAGCAGGAGGATCTGACAGTGAGGATGCCGCCCCGGCAAAGAAAAACCGGCGGCGGAACAACAGGAAGAAGAAGAACAAGGAAGTGCTAGTCGTTGAGCAGTCCGGCAAGGAGGCTGGCACCAAGAAAGCCCAAGTTGGTAGCTCCGGCAAGGAGACTGCCGCATGCACCAATTGCCAGGCTGTGGCGGCCGCCGACAAGCAGGACGGCACCGACAAGCAGTACTGCAAGATCCACCGCACCAAGGGCCACGATCTCCAGAACTGCAAGAGAGTCAAGCAGCTCGTTGAGCAGCAGAAGGCTGAGTACGAGCGGTGCGACAAGGAGAAGTGTAGGATCGAAGAAGTAGGTCTAGAGGGGGGGTGATTAGACTACTTGACAAGATAAAATTTCTGTCTTTTATCAAGGACAGATTTTGGCAGTTTTGCAATGAAGATCAAGTCAAGTAACACACTACACATGCAATTCTAGAGTATGGGCAGCGGAAAGTAAATTGCATATATAGTAAATGGAAGTGGAGAAGATCAAACGCAGTTTGGTGACACGGAGATTTTTGTCGTGGTTCCGATAGGTGGTGCTATCGTACATCCACGTTGATGGAGACTTCAACCCACGGAGGGTAACGGCTGCGCGAGTCCACGGAGGGCTCCACCCACGAAGGGTCCACGAAGAAGCAACCTTGTCTATTCCATCACGGCCTACGCCCACGGAGGACTAGCCTTACTCGGGGTAGATCTTCACGAAGTAGGCGATCTCCTTGCCCTTACAAACTTCTTGGTTCAACTCCACATCACGACGGAGGCTCCCAAGCGACACCTAACCAATCTAGGAGGCACCACCCCCCAAAAGGTAATAGACGGCGTTGATGGTGATGAACTCCTTGCTCTTGTGCTTCAAGTGATAAACTCCCCAACACTCAACTCTCCTCACTGATATGGCTGTGGTGGAAGAAAGATTTGAGTGGAAAGCAACTTGGGAAGGCTAGAGATCAAGTTTCATATGGTAGGAATGGAATGGCTTGATCTCAACACAAGGGTAGGTGGTTCACTTCTCAGAAAGTGTATGGTAGAAGTGGTGGTACTTTCTGATGGCTCTCCTCACGAATGAGGAGGGGGTGGAGGGGTATATATAGCCTCCACACAAAATCCAACCGTTACACACACATTTGAGCCATCTCGGTGAGACCGAAGTGAAAACTCGGTCAGACCGAAAGTTCAAATATAGTGAACGTTGGGATTTTCGGTGGGACCGAAAATACCATCTCGGTGGGACCGAAAGTGCATCTGATATGAACGTTGGAGATTTCGGTGAGACCGAGAAAGAAAACTCGGTTGGACCGATTTGAGAAAGAGTAGGAACATGCCAGAATCGGTTTGACCGAAAATGAATTATCGGTGCGACCGATTTGAGTCAAGGCAGAACCTTGCCCATTTCGGTGAGACCGATAATGCAAACTCGGATATTCCGATATGATGTGAAATGGTAACAGAAGGTTGGCAGTTCAGTTTCGGTGTGACCGATCTCAAACTCGGTAAGTCCGATTTTTCTAGGGTTTGGGAAATGGCAGAAGTGGTTCATCTCGGTGGGACTGATTTGAAAGAATCGGTGTGACCGAGATGTTAGGGTTTGGAATATGGCAGAAGTGGTTCATCTCGGTGGGACAGAGTTGGTTTGACCGAGATTACTTATGGGTGTGTGTTAAGTAGTGAATAGTGCTGATAGTTGAGGGAGTTAGATCACCAAGCACTTGAGCAACAAGAACATTAACACAACCTCATCCCCTTTTAATAGTATTGGCTTTTCCTATGGACTCAATGTGATCTTTGATCACTAAACCAAAAATGGAGTCTTGAGCTTTTGCCAATGCTTGCCTTAGCATTTGAGGGGTCCACTTCTTCAGTCATCTTGCCATACCAATGTGATTGGATTTCCTGAAACATACTTGATAAAAGCATTAGTCCAACCACAAAGTATGTTGTCATTAATTACCAAAACCACCCGGAGAGCAAATGTGCTTTCAATCTCCCCCTTTTTGGTAATTGATGGCAACACACTGAGATTATACTAAACAAGACATCAAAGCTTATTGAAAGAAAGACAGAATTATCATGAAAGCTTTGACAAGCATGTAGTACACAAGCTCCCCCTACAAGTGTGCAAGATTTTCATAGATTATGGTTTTGGACTACCACAAGCACACAAGAGAGATAAGCAAGATGTGCTACATGCAGCTTGGCTATATGCATCAGAGCAGAAGAGAAGGGAAGTGAGTGATAATGCATATGTGCATGGTGATTTCTTGCAAACAAGTATTTACAAGCAAGTCACCATCATGCACATTCTGCAAGATGCATATACTTACCTTGAGGTTCCTTGGCACTTGTACCTGAAGGGATAAACTTGAGAAAACAAGGTTAGATAACACAAGAGTATTCCTTCAACCAACTGCAAGAACATCAAGAGTACCAAGCCAGGGAGGACATGTATAGAGAGTGTCTCATATTGAGCACAGGCTTGAATCAGCAAACATGTCTCCGAAGCTAAAAGATTTTCAATGAACTCAGAGAGATTTTGCTTTTCATAGGATATCAATTGACGATTCCTCTAAGTCTTCTCCCCTTAAGCTAAAAGGTTCCATGAGATACCAATTGTGAGTAAGATACCAATTGTAAGAACAAGGGGTGTGATGGAAAAGCAAAATCAAAAGAAAGATGCCAATTGTAATGTCCAATGTAAAACACGACAAAGCTTTGATGTGATTCTCTCCCCCTTAAGATAAGATTGCTTTTCTTCCCTAAGTCTTCTCTTCTCCCCTACTCCCCCTACTTCCCTAAGTTCTCTCCCCCTTTGACATCAAGTGCCGAAAAGGACAGTAAACTAGGTAGGACAGGAAAGATGGAAAGAAAGAAATAAAGAAAGAAAGAAGTGGGATCCTTAAGAATCACAACGGGACAAACAAGAACATTCATAGAGAAACAATTTGAGTCCAAATTTGAGTCCTCTCCCTCTTTAAGATTTAAGTCTGAGTGGAGCTGCAGAAGGTGATGTCCTGGAAGATAAATCCAAGGAAACACAGAAATAATCCAGCTCACTCTGCGAGGGATGTTTCAAAGGATTTGCAATGAATTTGTAAAAGGTTTTCAGGGAATTGATCAGAGCCAGAAAAAGATTTCCAGAAGGATATTCAAAAAGAAATAAAAGAAATTCTAGATGAAGTTTTTTTTTTTTTTAAGAAAACTCAATGAGAGAACATAAGAGAAAACAGAAAAACTCCAAAAGCATATGTACTTCATCTAGATAAAGGTCGGCGACAAAGTCACCTATGTTTGAGTATATTGACTTAGGAGTCAAATGAAAACATTTGATGGTAGGTCATACTCATCGTTTAAGCTCAAAATGGGGTTGCCATTTTCCGATTAAGCATTTGATGTGATCACATCTTATGAAGCTGCTTGTACTCATGACTTTGAGTAAAGCTCCTTAAAGATGTGAAGAACATACCTCGGGCTTGTTGTTGCTTTACTCATGTAGGTAGACTTGATGTAGGTGCTCATAGAATGTGAAGTTGGAGCGCCTTTTCTACTTGTGTAGTTCATCTTCCTACATGGGTTAGGCAAGCAAGGAAATACTCAAGAATATCCAAGATGACAAGAGTGAAATACTAGATGCATAAGGTGTCAAAAAGGATATGTGAAATTTTGTTCCTTGAACTCAACATCCCAAAGGGCTAGATACTTGGTCAATGACAAGATTACTCATGATTTGAGTGTGTGGTAATCTTGTGGAATGTAGATCATCCAAGTACCTGCAAAGAGTTAGATGCAATACAAGGAGGCAAATGTGTCCAAGACATATGATCATCATCATAAGAGAAAATATCAGGGATTAGTCAAGAGGCTCATGCCTTGCATGCATCAAAGGAGTTATCACTCCAAGTTTGAAGCATCAATGATGTTCAACTCACTCCTTAAGCGACAAAACACTTTCTCATCAAGAGGTTTTGTAAAGATATCAGCAAGTTGTTTGTCAGTACGAACATGCTTAAGATTGATATCACCCTTGGCAATATGATCACGAATAAAATGGTGACGAACTTCAATATGCTTTGTTCGAGAGTGTTGCACAGGATTGTGTCCAATCTTGATTGCACTCTCATTGTCACAAAGCAAGGGAACATGTCTCACATGTATCCCATAATCTTTAAGCGTTTGTGTCATCCATAGTAATTGAGCACAACACGAACCAGCAGCAATATATTCTGCTTCGGCAGTGGATAATGATACCGAATTTTGTTTCTTGGAGGACCAAGATACAAGGGATCGACCAAGGAATTGACATGTACCCGAAGTTGACTTTCTATCAACCTTGTCACCGGCATAGTCCGAGTCGGAATAGCCAACAAGATCGAAAGAAGCTCTCTTAGGATACCAAATGCCAAAGTTTGGTGTGTGTATCAAGTATCTCACTATCCTTTTAACAGCTTTAAGATGACATTCTTTAGGAGCTGCTTGATATCGCGCACACATGCATACACTCAACATTATGTCAGGACGAGAAGCACAAAGATATAGTAGAGAACCAATCATAGAACGGTAAACCTTTTGATCAACGGGTTCTCCATCTTTTGTCAAGTCATTATGTCCACTAGTAGGCATGGGGGTACTCATACCTTTGCTTTCTTGCATGTTGAACTTCTTGAAGAGATCCTTGGTGTACTTTGTTTGTGAGACAAAAGTACCCTCCTTAGATTGCTTGATTTGCAACCCAAGGAAGAATTTGAGTTCACTCATCATGGACATCTCATACTTCTCCGACATGAGCTGTCCAAACTTCTTGCTAAAATGAGGGTTAGTTGAACCAAAGATAATATCATCAACATATATTTGGCACACAAATAGTTCACCATTAACCCTTTTTGTGAACAGCGTTGAGTCTATCTTTCCAATTTCAAAGCCTTTTTCAAGAAGAAAGCTAGTTAAGCATTTGTACCAAGCTCTAGGAGCTTGTTTAAGACCATAAAGAGCTTTATGCAACTTGTAAACATGATTAGGCTTTTTGGGATTCACAAAACCGGGAGGTTGTTTCACAAATACTTCCTCCTCAATTTCACCATTTAGAAAAGCACTTTTGATGTCCATTTGATAGAGAGTAATATCATGGTGATTGGCATAAGCAAGAAGAATGCGAATGGACTCAAGTCTAGCAACGGGGGCATAGGTCTCACCATAGTCCATACCTTCGACTTGTGTGTAACCTTGAGCTACGAGACGAGCCTTGTTGCGGATGACTTGTCCATCTTCGTCTTGCTTGTTCCGAAACACCCATTTGGTTCCAATGATGTTTTGATCATCGTTGGGCTTCTCTACCAAAGTCCACACCTTGTTCCTCTCGAAGTTGTGTAGTTCTTCGTGCATAGCGTTCACCCAATCCGGGTCATCAAGTGCTTCTTCTACCTTCATAGGTTCAATACTAGAAATAAATGAGTAATGCTCACAAAAGTTAGCTAAGCGAGTTTTAGAGCGAGTAATTCTCCCGGAGTTGATGTCGTTCATCATTTGTTCCACGGGATGATTCTTCTTGACTCTTGCTCGGACTCGGGATAGCTTTTGTTGATGTTGTGGCTCAGCTTCCTCATCATCTTCATCTTCCTCTTCTTCTTCTTCATTGTTGTTGGTGTTGTCTTGAGGTGGTGGAGAAGGAGGTTGTGGTGGATCTTCTTGTTGCATTTCCTCATCTTGGTGAGTTCCACTTGTGGAGGCCTCCATGTTGCCTTGAGGTTCATCTCTCTGTGAGGTAGGTGGCTCCACATATGTAGATGAGGTACTCTCCTTCACCTCCATGGGACGAATCTTTCCAATAGATAAATCTTGGATAGCTTCCGATGGGTCCTTGTCTCCTACATCAATAGGCATTTGCTCTACTTGCGAGCCGTTAGATTCATCAAACTTCACATCTACCGTCTCTTCAACCTTTCGGGTGAAATTATTGTAGACACGGTAGGTGTGGGAGTTTGATCCATAACCAAGAAGAAAGCCTTCATGAGATTTAGGAGCAAATTTAGACCGACGATGCTTATCAAGGATATAGCATTTTGAACCAAAGACACGAAAGTATCCCACTTGGGGTTTGTTACCGGTGAGAAGCTCGTATGATGTCTTGCCAAGGAGCTTATGAAGATAAAGCCTGTTGATGGCATGACAAGCTGTCTCGACGGCTTCTCCCCAAAAGTGCTTCGGTGTCTTGTATTCATCAAGCATCGTTCTTGCCATCTCTATGAGCGTTCGGTTCTTCCTCTCAACAACTCCATTTTGTT
>LR738711.1:181253974-181292707 GCA_902687465.1 Secale cereale | reverse complement strand
TCATCTCGGTGGGACTGATTTGAAAGAATCGGTGTGACCGAGATGTTAGGGTTTGGAATATGGCAGAAGTGGTTCATCTCGGTGGGACAGAGTTGGTTTGACCGAGATTACTTATGGGTGTGTGTTAAGTAGTGAATAGTGCTGATAGTTGAGGGAGTTAGATCACCAAGCACTTGAGCAACAAGAACATTAACACAACCTCATCCCCTTTTAATAGTATTGGCTTTTCCTATGGACTCAATGTGATCTTTGATCACTAAACCAAAAATGGAGTCTTGAGCTTTTGCCAATGCTTGCCTTAGCATTTGAGGGGTCCACTTCTTCAGTCATCTTGCCATACCAATGTGATTGGATTTCCTGAAACATACTTGATAAAAGCATTAGTCCAACCACAAAGTATGTTGTCATTAATTACCAAAACCACCCGGAGAGCAAATGTGCTTTCAAGAAGGCCCAAGGAGGTGATGGAGGATCCGGCAAGAAGTGGCCATTCAACGGCCGGGGAGGACGCCGCAGCAAGGCCAAGCAGCGGCAAGGAGACAGACCTCCCCGCGGCCGCGACAAGGACGAAGATGACGACGAGGAAGAAGACATGGACGATGTGGAGAACAGCGAGCAGGAGTTCCAGAAAGCCATGGAGGTTTTGTGCGTTGACGGCGGTGCTTCTCTGCATACTTCACACCGCCAACTCAAACAGTGGGTGCGAGAAGTTAATGCAGCAGAACCACCTGTCGAATCGCGCAAGCTTCTGAAGTGGTCCAGCACGCCTATCATCTTTGATATTGAGGATCACCCTGATCGCACAACTGCGGTTGGGTGCTTGCCGATGTTGGTTTCAGCAACTATCCGCAACCTCAAAGTCACCAAGATGCTAGTTGACGGCGGGGCCGGCTTGAACTTGATCTCCTCCGCTGTGGTCCAGAAACTCCAAATCCCCGACAGCGAGCTCGAAGAAACCAGCACATTCCAAGGGATCAACCCGGGAAGGAGCAAGCCGAAGGGGAAGATCACGCTGCCAGTGACATTTGGCGGCGAGCTGAACTTCAGGACCGAGAGGGTCACTTTTGACGTTGCCGATTTCCCATTGCCTTACAATGGGATACTTGGCCGACCAGCACTCGCCAAGTTCATGGCAGCCTCTCACTATACCTACAACATGCTCAAGATGCCAGGCCCGATAAGCGTCATCTCTGTCCCCGGCGACAAGAAAGATGCCCTTATCTGCGCCGACAAGATCTACCGGGAAGCAGCAGCCGCAACAGATCGACAAACACTTGCCGCTGAAGCTCCCGGGGGGAAGGAGAAGACCAAGTCCGGCAAGAGCTCTGGGGCCCACTCCGGAAAACGCACCTCTTCGGAGTACTGCGCCGCCGTCGAGGACGCACCATCGAGCTCCACCGGCAAGTGTAAGAAAACGATGGCAGCTCCGCCAGAGACCAAGAAGGTGTTCGCCAAGGAGGATGGCACTGGTGGTACCTTCACCATCAGTGCCACGCTTGACCCTAAATAGGAAAGCGCGCTCGTTGCTTTCCTGCGGTCGAACGTCTACGTGTTTGCATGGCAACCGTCTGACATCCCCGGTGTTCCCAGGAAAGTGATTGAGCACAAGCTTGCTGTCTGTCCTCACGCGCGGCCCGTCAAGCAAAAAGTCAGGAAACAAGCAGTGGAGCACCAAGAATTTATGGCAGAAGAAATCAAGAAGTTGGAAGCAGCAGGCCTTGTCAGAGGAGTGCTCCATTCCACGTGGTTGGCCAATCCTATAGTCGTGCGCAAGGCGAACGGGAAATGGAGGCTTTGTATCGATTTCACCGATGTGAATAAAGCTTGTCCCAAAGACCCATTTCCCTTGCCGCGCATTGACCAGATTGTTGACTCCACGGCCGGATGTGACCTGCTTTCATTTCTTGACGCATACTCAGGATACCATCAGATCTTCATGGCTGAAGAAGATGAGGAGAAGACCGCATTCATCACTCCATGTGGCACTTACTGTTTCATACGCATGCCCTTTGGATTGAAGAATGCCGGTTCAACGTTTGCAAGGATGGTCCATACAGCTTTTGAGCCACAAATTCACAGAAATGTGGAAGCCTACATGGATGACATAGTGGTCAAGAGCAATGACAAGGCTACTATGATCCAAGACTTAGACGAGACCTTTGCAAATCTGCGCAAGATCCAGCTCAAGATCAACCCCGAGAAGTGCGTGTTTGGAGTCCCTTCCGGCAAGCTTCTCGGGTTCTTCGTGTCTCAGAGGGGTATTGAAGCCAATCCCGACAAGATCAAGGCCATTGAGCAAATTGAAGCGCCCAAGCGCGTCAAGGATGTACTGAGGCTTGCCGGTTGCGTGGCTGCTCTCAGCAGGTTTATCTCTAAGTCTGCTGAGCGCGCCCTGCCGTTTTTCAAAATTTTGAAAAAGGAAGGTCCAATGAAATGGACTCCGGAAGCGGAGGCTGCGCTGCAAGACTTGAAGAGGTACCTGTCCTCCACTCCAATACTTGTCGCACCTAAGCCACAAGAGAAGTTGCGCTGTATCTAGCGGCAACCAATCAAGTGGTTAGTGCTGCGTTAGTAGTAGAGAGGGAGGCAGACGATGAGCCAGCGACCGCAGCAAGCACATCCAGCGACAAGCAGGGGGCTTCCCCGACAAGCTCTGGTCCCGACAAGGATGGATCTGCGCAGGCGCAAGAGGAGATGCGGAAGAAGATGGTGCAGCGCCCAGTTTACTTTGTCAGCTCCCTTCTGCAGGGGGCTAGGTCAAGGTACTCTGGTGTGCAGAAGTTGCTTTTCGGCCTCCTCATGGCCTCGAGAAAGTTGCGCCATTACTTCCAAGCACATGAGATAACAGTGGTCACTCAATTTCCGCTGAAGAGGATATTGCAGAATCCAGAAGCGACAGGCAGGATCGTCGAGTGGGCACTGGAACTGTCAAGCTTTGGCCTCAAGTTTGAAAGCACCTCAACTATCCAAAGCAGAGCATTGGCAGAATTCATAGCGGAGTGGACGCCGACACCAGATGAAGAGATTCCAGAGACGAGCATCCCCGTCAGGGAAGCGAGCAAAGAGTGGATAATGTACTTTGATAGTGCCTTCTCGCTGCAGGGCGCCGGTGCGGGCGTGCTGCTTGTCGCACCCACCGGAGAGCACCTCAAGTACGTGGTCCAGATGCACTTTCCCAAGGAGCGAGCAACAAACAATACTGCGGAGTATGAAGGTTTGCTTGCCGGCCTCAGGATCGCGGCAGACCTTGGGATCAAGAAGCTGATTGTAAGGGGTGACTCACAACTTGTTGTCCGCCAAGTGAACAAGAATTACCAGACTCCGTTGATGGAAGCCTACGTTGACGAAGTGAGAAAGCTTGAAGAACACTTTGACGGCCTACAGATGGAGCATGTTCCAAGAGCTCAGAACGACATCGCAGATGGCCTGTCAAAGTGTGCCGCACTTAAGTTACCTGTGGAACCAGGGATCTTTGTGCTCAAGCTGACTCAACCATCCGTAACACCATCGACTGGACAAAGCAAGAAGAGGAAGTTGATTGTTGGTGACTATTTTCTGGCAGAGCTTCCCGAAGCCACCGCCAAGAAGGTCCCCAAGATCAACGCCAAGAGTGCTGAGGAGCAATCTGCTCCAGCAAGCCCCAGGGTTTGTTCTGTTGAAGCAGAGGCTCCCGACAAGCTTTGCTCCGGCAAGCTTGCCGGGGAACATCAAGCTCCGGCTGAGCCGCAAAACCTCGCCGTAGAAGCGGGTGTTCCCGCAGCAGCAGATGTGCCTTTAGTCCTTGCTGTCGAGCCACAGGCTCCAGCATGGGTGCAACAGATTGTCTGTTTCCTTCAAACAGGAGAACTTCCCGAAGAGCAAGAAGAAGCTCAAAGAGTAGCCCGGCAGTCAAGTATGTACCAGTTTGTCGACAACACACTGTACAGAAGAAGACTCAACGGTGTGAAATTGAAGCGTATTCCCCGGGAAGATGGACAGAAGCTGTTGGCGGAGATACATGCAGGCATATGTGGTCACCACATTGGCGCAAGAGCATTTGCCAGCAAAGCATTCCGGCAAGGTTTCTTTTGGCCAGAAGCCCTCCAGGATGCAACTGCACAAGTAACCAAGTGTGAAGCGTGCCAGATCCATTCCAAGCAGATACACCAACCAGCTCAAGCTCTCCAGACGATCCCTTTATCCTGGCCATTTTCGGTCTGGGGGCTCAACATCCTCGGCCCCTTTCCCCGCGCAGCCGGGGGCTTTGAGTACTTGTACGTTGCAATCGACAAGTTCACAAAGTGGCCAGAAGTGGAACCAGTGAGAAAGGTGACCGCACAGTCAGCAGTCAAGTTCTTCAGGTCGATTGTTTGCCGCTTCGGGATCCCTAACAGGATCATCACCGACAACGGTACACAATTCACGAGCCGCACCTTCATGCAATATGTCCAAGATCTTGGCGCCAAGGTCTGCTTCGCTTCTGTTGCTCACCCGAGAAGCAACGGTCAAGCGGAGAGGGCAAATGCTGAAGTGCTGCGTGGACTCAAGACCAGAACTTTCGACAGGCTGCACAAGTGCGGAAGAAACTGGATCGAGGAGCTGCCAGCGGCTCTTTGGTCGATCAGAACGACGCCAAATCGAGCCACCGGACAGACACCTTTTGCTCTAGTCTATGGAGCAGAGGCAATTCTCCCCACGGAACTCGTATACGGGTCGCCTCGAGTGCTCGCTTATGATGAGCTCGAGCAAGAGCAGCTGTGACAAGATGACGCACTGCTCCTCGAGGAAGACCGTCTTCAGGCTGCTGTACGAGCTGCTCGATACCAGCAAGCTTTGCGCCGCTATCATAGCCGCAAAGTTAACGCCAGAAGTCTCGAGGAAGGCGACCTTGTTCTTCGGCGCGTTCAGTCCGCCAAGAATTCCAACAAGTTGACGCCGAAGTGGGAAGGCCCTTATCGGGTGAAACGAGTCACTAGGCCCGATGCTGTCCGCCTTGAGACCGAAGACAGCTTTCCGGTGAGCAACTCCTGGAACATCGAGCATCTTCGTAAGTTTTACCCGTAAGGCGCGGTTGCCGTGACCCGCTCCGGCAACCACCTTTTGTACAAGTCTTGCCGCGGTTGTATGTAAGACTTTGTACAAAGTCGGGCGCGGACCCCGTGCATCAGTAAAGCTTATGTGCTCCGCACATCTTGTCATTTCATGCTTTTTATTTTCTTGCATGTACTATCTGACACCTTGTGCAGCACCTGCCCCCGGTAAGCAATAACGAGCCCGAAGGCTCCATAACTGTATTTTCTCTTCTTTCTTTTTTCTCAAGGAAAGGAAGGTTCCCTCGTGCACAAGTTTGCCAGGGGGAGAGGAGAAGATGGTGGTATGGACCAGGCGTCGTTCAAGAAGGTTTTGCCTTACCGGGAAGCAAACCACACAAGAGCTAAGTGCCGAAGTTTGAACAATCAAATTTTTAAATTTTTAAGTTATCTTCCTTGAACGACCGCACTTTGTATGGAAAACCTGTGCGCGGAGGAACCTACTTGTATCTAGTCGCGCCCTTACTTTGTTTCGAGTTTGCTCAACGACTTAAGTGCGCTGTGACTAGTGTCGCGCCCTTATCTTGTTTTCGAGCCCGCTCAACAACTTAAGCGTGTTGCGACTAGTCGCGACAAGGTTCTTGTCGGTAAAGGCACCGCTGGCAGGCTGCTGATGTTCCGCACTCAGCGCTCGCGACAAAGGTGCCCGCACCGACAAGTTCCCTAAGAGCGTAGGGCAATAACATACAAAGCCAGAGATCAAGTAGAGGAAATAACATTGCAATTACTACCCAAAATAGAGTTATATTACAAAATGACTTGTTGCAGCTCTAATAGACTGTTTTTCATAACATGGCTAACAGCGACAAGGAAAAGAAGAAAATGTGCAAGCCTAGTCCGCGCGGTTGCCCTCAACTCTCTTGATCCCGCCCACCTTGTCCACAATGGGTGCGACAAGGGTCTTGAGCGCCTCCTGATCAGCGTCCGGCGGCAGGGACCTGAGGACGTTGGTGAGGTTGAGGCCTGGATTGCGGAAGGCCACCTTCATCAGCACCTTCTGAAGGGCTTCCGCACAGAGCCTGCGCGACTCGTCCGCCAGCTGCTTTGGGATCCGTTCCCAGAGGTGCTGGAGGGCCGTCGCCACGCCCTTGAAGAATAAAGTGAGCTTGGCGCTGGGGTGGAGGTTCTCGTCGGTGGAGTACCCGAGATACTCCGCCCCCAGGTGCGCCAACTCCTTGTCGATGTCTGCGGCAGCGTTGACGAGACCTTCCGTCCAGTGCTCGACGGTCTGCCTAAAGTTGTTTTGGGTGACGGCAGCACTCGCCAGCAACGCCTTCTTGGCCCTGATCTCCTCCTTCAGGGTCGCCTCCCGCTCCTTGGCGCCGTCCAGCGTCTTGGTTAGGGTGGTCAGCTTCAGCTCGAGATCTGCGTTGGAGTCCTTGACGGCAGTGAGCTCCTTGCCCTTCTCGGAGAGGCGGACCTGCAGCTCGGAGTGGCTGTGGGCGTCCTTCTCTCGCTCGAGCTTGAGTGCGGCAACCTCCTCGCTGCTCGTCTTGAGGTTGGCCTCCAGCTGCGCCACCCTCGCCTCCAATTCCTTCTTGGCGGTCTCAGCAGCTGCGGCGGCGTCCCTTGCTTCCTGAAGAGCTCCGCCAAGTGACTGCTCGCGCGCGGTAAGTTCCTCCTCGTGACCGTCGAGGTTGACCTTCTGCTGCGCCAGCTCACCCTCCAGCGTGGACAGTTTCTCAGCGGCAAGCCGCTGCTGTTCCTCCACTTCGGCCTTCTCCAGGATGAAGGCCTGCTGCGCCTCGGCAAGTTGCTCCCGCTCCTCCGCCAAGGACCGGAGAGCTGCTTGGTTGATGGCCCGGAGCTCCTCCGCGCGCTTCTCGATATCAGCTCCCGCCTTTGCGGCAAGAGCCTCGCGGGACTCCAGCTTGGCCTGCCGGGCGCGGTAGAGTGACAGCAGTTTGCGCAGCAGCCGCTCCTCCTTCGACTCGCCGCTGCTGCTGCTCAGCGCGTCGACAAGTTTCAGCCCGATGGAGGCAAGCACCTCTCCGTCGAAGACCTCTCCCTCGATCGGCGCCCTGGACATGGACGCCCAGGGGAGCTGGATGAAGACATTATCCCCGGCCTTTAAGTAGGCGCCTGGCTCGGGCTCGTCGGAGCTGGGGGCTGCGGCAGCGGCGGAAGGCTCGGCGGTCGGAGTAGCGCTTGGCGCTCCTGCGGCCTCAGGGCCGTCAGTGCGATCGCCAGCCCCTTCGCCGGCTGCTGCGGCAGCATCCTTGGCGGCCTCGTCGCCCGCGGGCTCGTCAGCATCGGCCGCCTCTTCGATGACCACGGCGTCGACGGTGTTGGCGCATGTACCCTCCTCGCCGGTAGCCTCCGTCTCCATCGGCTCCGCCGCGGATGGATCTGACGGCATGGAAGAGGAAAGAAACGGTCAAGCAAATATCCAAAAAGAGAAAATCGAAAGAAGAAAAGTCCAAGGGAAGAATGAAGCGAGAGGGTTACCTGCGTGAGCCGGCTCTTCGGCGAGCTCCCTTGCCGGAGAGCTCCCCCTCGGCGGCGTGGTTGTAGCTCCCATCGGCGGAGGACCGCTAGTGCCATCCCTCGCCGGAGAGCTCGCCCTTGGCGGAGTATTCGCCCTTGGCGGAGAATTCGTCCTTGGCGGAGGACTCTCCCTTGCCGGAGAGCTTCCCCTTGGCGGTGTGGTCGAAGCGTGCGGCACGTCAGGGGCGGTCTCCTGGCGCTCCTGGTGCTGCTGCTCTGCTCCTACACGAATCAACGAACAAGACGTCAGTAAAGAAGAAGCACCCAAGCGCACCTGACGGCGGAAACTGAACAAAGAACTTACGCTGGGGGCTGCTTTGGAAAGCAGTTGCCGGGTCCGGCAAGCTTGTCTCACGCGCACCCCCTGCTGTCGCGGCGGGCTCGTCCTCGATGACAATCACCGGGACCTTGGCCCTCTTTGCCGCCCTCTGTGCCAGAGTTCTGAAAAGATGAACAGGTTCAGAGTGAGGCAAATGAGATACGAGACAAGAACAGCAAAAAATCGAAGAAATACGAGAACAACGAAGACTTACTCTTATTCTTCCTCGTTGGAGCTGAGCGCAGAGAAGTCAAAGTCTGGCACACGTGCCCCGGCGCGAGGAGGCGGAGGAGTAGGCTCCCTCGGCCGCTTGGCGGGAGCAGGGGCAGTGGTCTGAGACGACCCCGCTCCGGCTGCCGCCGAGTCGTGGGGAGCGGCAGGGGCAGAAGCAGCGGTCCGAGAAGATCCCGCTCCAGTTGCCGCAGAAGCGCGAGGTGCTCCCGTGGTAGCTTTGCTTGCCGCGGTGGCGCGTGTCGCGCGGCGCGGCGGCTGTTGGCCCGTCTGCCGCTCCGTCACGTCCCCGGCCTTGCGGAGACGCCTCCTTGGTGGAGCTGGAGGCTCTGCTGGTGGTGGCGAGCTGCCTGAAGACGAGGAGGAAGAGGAGTCGATGTCCAGCGAGCCGCTCGCGTCCTCGGCGGGCCCGCTCGACTCGACGCCCTGCTCGGTGTGCTCACTGGTCTCGGCGACTTGCCCGGCAAGCTTCCCCGCTTTGAAAAACTCTTCTCGCTCGGCAAGGCTTGCCGCCTCCGCTGCCTCCGCCTCCTCCACGGTGAATCCGAACTCTCCCGCGGCCGCTGCTGCCGCCGCCTCTTCCAGCCTGGTGGCGATGTACGCCATCTCCCTGTCGGTGGTGTCGCAGGTGAGGCCCTTCTTCTCGTCGGAGTTAACTGGCGTTTCTTCCAAGTTGTCGAAGAATGCCTGCACAGCTTCGTCGGTAGGCTCTTGCCAAGTGGGGTCGATCCCGTGCGAGTCGCACAGCGGCATCATTGCGCGGATGCGGCTGAGCACGGAGTTGTTGCACAGCGGAACTACGCCCCTCGGCAACACGAACCATTCGGGATGGTCGGGGTCGTACCTGAACAACTCCTGAAGCATCGCGTTGAGCTCCAGGACAGTGAAGTTATAATTGAGACCTGGGCGCAGCCTCATGATATCTGCCGCGTTCTCGAACTCCCAGGCGGGCCTTTTCCTCTCCTGCAGGGGGGCGATGCGGCGGCGGAGAAAGTCTGCGCCAACTGCTCCTACAGTCAGCCCGGCAAGCCTAAGGCGAAGGATCCGGGCGGTGGCAATCTTCAATCTGCTATCCTCCGGGGCCAAGTCGCTCCAGTCGTTGCCGCGTACTACTGGGGCTTGGCGCCGGGCGGTGAATGGCTGCGGGTTCTCCTCTACAATCCTACACCAATTGGCTCTCCACTCATCCCATTTGCCGCGGAGCTCTCCCTTTAGATACGCCTCCTTCTTGTGGGTCCTCGAGACCTAGGAGATCCCGCCGGATAGAGGCTCTCCTCCCTCAACTCGAGGCGTGAAGTAGTGGTGGAAAAGAGCTACATTGGGGAAGACTCCGACAAAGTTTTCGCACAGACGAAAACGGCCATGGTCAGAACGGCGTTGGGGGTGAAGTCAAGGAGGTGGAACCCGTAGGTGTTCATGATGTCGCAGAAGAACTCGGAGAAGGGCGGGCAGAGCCCGCAGTAGAAGAACAGGGCGAAGAACGCGTATCCACTCGGGAACATCTCACAAGCAATGGCTGGGAGTACCTTGGTGCGCGGATGTGCCCGCGTCTCCCTCGACCAGAAAAGGTAGAAGGCCTCCCTCAGCTCCTTCGCGTCAAGCTTGGGGGGGAAGACGGCCTTCTTCTTCCACAGCGCCGCGAGCCGCAGCGCCTCGGCCGACTTCGCGGACTTCCCCTTCTCGCCTTTCGGAGCCATGGCGGAGGCGGTGGGGGAGGTCGACGCCGCTGGTGGTGCTGGTGGCGATGGGGGGCGGAGCGCTGCTCTCTTTCGGCCTTCAGGAAGGAGGGGAGCGGCGGAGGTTTCTGAGGATTGAAGCAAGCAACGGGCGGATGGACGAACTGCCCCTGTTTCCCCTGCTTATAAGGGAGGAGGGGGCGGACGTTCAGCATTTCCAATTAAAGAAACCACCCACGATCTCTCCCACGACGCCGCGATCGACGCGTGCCGTTAAGGGAGGGCGCGGTGGATACGGAGTAAGATACGGCGTGCCGCAGGCCGCGCGTGCCCGTGCACTGTTTTGGGCCTGGCCCAACAGCGCTCGGCACCGTGTATGGCCTAGGCCCGAGGGCTCCTGTCGGTGTACTAAAGTAGGGGTACCTTAGTATCCCGAACTTGTGCACGGGCAGTTGCAGCGTCCCGCGGCAAGGCTTGCCGGGCGACCGCCAAGACCCTCCGTGGTTCCCTTGGAGCCATTCAAGAACAAAGTATCCAAGTCAAAGAGACAAGGCCCCGGCAAGAGGAGCTTGCCGGGAAGGCCACTCAAGGCACAAGACCACTCAAGGCACAAGGCCCTGGCAAGAGAAGCTTGCCGGGAAGACCAACCAAGGCATTTCAAGAAACTTGCCGCGACGCACCACGCGTCCCGGCAAGGCCCAGTGAGCGACAAGCTCCCAGAAACGACAAGATAGCGACCGCGGCAAGGCGCTTGCCGCGGCAAGCTTCCACTGTGTGCCCGCGCTCCAACTCACTCACCCCCGTGTCGCTCTGGAACCCTTCCAGGCGCACGTGGCGGGAGGCTGTGCAGCCAGAGGTACACGGTGGCAAGCAGCGATGACAAGGCTACCGTCGTGGCAGACGGTGGCGCCCCTGGCGGCCACTTTTTGCACTGTTTGGGTGACGACGACGGGCATTTAATGCCCTTGTCCCCTGCCGTCAGGGTTAGGTATGTAACACTGTTCCAACTACCACCCTTTTTACACTTTTACCCTCATCTGCGTTGCCACCTGTCGGTGACCCCTTGAGCCTATAAAAGGAGGCCCATGCGCAACGTAGAGGGGGTTCCGATTCCGGTTAGATTCTCAAACACTCTCATGCTCGGTCTCGTAGCTTTCAGCGCTCCCGAGCCAAGAACTCAATACAAACTAAAGCAGGAGTAGGGTTTTACGCATCCGTGCGGCCCGAACCTGGGTAAACTGCTCGTGTGCTCGCCTCGATCTGCTCTTCGTGCAACCTCCGCCCCCTGCCGTACCGAAAAAGGGGATCCGGTCCCATAGTTGTTCGTGGGCGATCAGTTTCCCCGACAATGCCACATACAAAGTTGCTTAGAACGGCAAGGGAATAACGCATATAGGTAGGTATGGTGGACTCATGTGGCAAAACAGGGTTTAAAGAGTTTGGATGCACAAGTGGTATTTCTACTTAGTACAAGTGGAGGCTAGCAAAAGATTGGAAAGCAACCAACCAAGAAACGAATAATCTCATAAGCGAGCATTAAGCATAATTAACACCGAATAATGCACCACAAGTAGGATGTAATTTCATTGCATGACTATTGACTTTCGTGCTTGCATAGGGAATCACAAACCTTAACACTAATATTCTTACTAAAGCATAATTACTCATCAACATGACTCACATATCACATCATCATATCTCAAAACTATTACAAGGAATCAAGTTTATTTTGTGCAATGATCTTCATGAAAGTTTTTATTATATCCTTCTTGGATATCTATCACTTTGGGACTAATTTTCATGTGTTGCTTTTGATAAGCTCAAACTAATATAATTGAAGTTCATGAGCATAATTTTTCTTTCTCTCAAAATATTTTAAGTGAAGCAAGAGAGAATTTCTTCAAAAATACTAAAGCACACCGTGATAAAAAAGATACAAGTGAAGCACTAGAGCAACGGTGCCAGAAAAGAGCTTCGTTGACGGTATGTGAATGTCGCTTACCTAGCCTCCCTGGAAACTATTTGAGGGCTCTATTTTATTTAAAAACTTTAAGATCTGGGTATTTTATTAAAACAGCAAGCAAACAAAATAAAATGACATTTCAAGAATAGCACATCTCATGTGAAGAAGCAAAAACTTAGGATCAACCGATACTAACCGATAATTGTTGATGAAGAAAGGTGGGATGCCTATCAGGGCATCCCCAAGCTTAGATGCTTGAGACTTCTTTAAATATTATCTTGGGGTGCCTTGGGCATCCCCAAGATTGAGCTTTTGTGTCTCCTTAATTCTTCTCATATCACGGTTTTCCTAAATCTCAAAAGCTTCATCTACACAAAACTCAACAAGAACTCGTGAGATAAGTTAGTATAAACCAATGCAAAAACCTTATAATTCTCTACTATAGAAAATCACTAAAATTATTATTCATCATTGCATACTAAATGCCTTTACATATTTAATACTCCTATCCTCAAATAGAATCATTAAACAAGCAAACATATGCAAACAATGCAAACATAACATGCAATCTGCCAAAACAGTACAAACTGTAAAGAATGCAAGGGGAAACATACTTACCTAAGTCAATATTTTTTGAAATTTTTGACATGATGTAGGAAATTTATCAGAGCTTATCTTTCAACAAGTTTCAATATTTTATCACATTCTGACTTTTCTCGGGAATTTTTGCAATAGCAAAAAACTTTCTGTTTTCAAACAGCAACATGTAGACTTGCAAAATAAGCATGGTAAAGGCTATCCTTGACACTTTTATTAAAATAAAGGATACAAAACATTATTATGAATAACAGCAAGAAAATCCTAACAAAATAAAATGACACTCCAAGCAAAACACATAGCATGTGACGAATAAAAATATAGCTTCAAGTGAGGTTACCGATAATGTTGGAGACGAAAGAGGGGATGCCCCGAGCTTAGTTGCTTGGGTATTCTGTGAATATTTCCTTGGGGTGCCTTGAGCATCCCCAAGCTTAGGGTCCTACCGCTCCTTATTCTTCTCATATCGATATCTCACCCAAAACTTGAAAACTTCAATCACATAAAACTTAACAAAACTTCCTGAGATGGGCTAGTATGATAAAACAAATCATTCACTTTGGGTACTGTCAAAGACAAGATTCATAATTGTTCTCACACAATGCCTACTGTAGAATATCAATTCTACAATTTAGATTGATCAATATAAGCCATAGAAACTAGAAAACAAGCAAACCATGCATTGAAGACAGAATTTGTCAAAAACAAAACAGTCTGTGATGATATGAACACTCACCATACTTCTGCAACTCTAAAAATCTTGAAAACATAGGACCACGTGAAAAAATGTGTATATTAATATTCTGCAAAAAGAATCAACTCAAAAGCACTCTTCTATTAAAAATGAGAAAAAAACGTCAGCGCAAAAGTTTCTGTTTTTCGGCAAGATCAAATCTACTATCACCCAACATGATCATAAGGCTTTGCTTGGCACTTTATTGAAACAAAAGCTATAAAACATGATTACTACAGTAGCATAATCATGTGAACACACAAAAACAGTAGGTATAAGTGTTGGTTTTTCTCCCAACAAGCGCTTTTCTTTAATGCCTTTTAGCTAGGCATGATGAGTTCAATGATACTCGCATAAAAGATAAGGATTGAAACATAAAGAGAGCATCATGAAGAATATGACTAGCACATTTAAGTCTAAAACACTTCCTATGCATAGGGATTTTGTGAGAAAACAATTTATGGGAACAAGAATCAACTAGCATAGGAAGGCAAAACAAGATAAACTTCAGGATTTTCAACACATAGAGAGGAAACTTGATATTATTGAGATAAGTAAATGCATATGTCCCTCTCTCATAATAATTTTAATTAGCATCATGAATGAATTAAACAATATAATCATCACATAAAGCATTCTTTTCATAATGCAAAAGCATAGAAATTTTGCTACTCTACACATAAGCAATTTTATTCTCATGAATAGTGGTGGGAGCAAACTCAACAAAATAACTATCATGAGATTGAAAATTAAAGTCATCATGATAAGTTTTATGGTTATCATTATTCAATATAGCATACTTGTCATCACCATAATCATCATAGATAGCAACTTTGTTATCATAGTCAATTGAAGCATCCTCCAAAGTAGTGGATTCATCACTAAATAAAGTCATGACCTGTCCAAATCCACTTTTATCAATATAATCATCATAAATAGGAGGCATGCTACCATTATAACAAATTTCCACATCAAATCTTGGGGAGCTAAATATATCATATTCATCAAACATAGCATCCCCAAGCTTATGGATTTGCATATCATTAGCATCATGGATATTTAAAGAATTCATATTAACAACATTGCAATCATGCTTATCATTTATGCCGAACATTTTATAACATTCTTATTCTAACAATTGAGAACAATTTCCATTTCCATCATTTTCAGAAAGACATTATAAAGATGAATAATATGATGCAACCTCAATTCCATTTTTTTGTAGTTTTCTTTTTATAAGCTTAACTAGTGATAAAACAAGAAACTAAAAGATTCGATTGAAAGATCTAAAGATGTGTCTTCAAGCACTCACCTCCCCGGCAACGGCGACAAAAAATAGCTTGATGTCTACTACACAACTTGTTGTTGTAGACTCATGTTGGGCCTCCAAGCGCAGAGTTTTGTAGTACAGTAGCAAATTTCCCTCAAGTGGATGACCTAAGGTTTATCAATCTGTGGGAGGTGTAGGATGAAGATGGTCTCTCTCAAAAAACCCTGCAACCAAATAATAAAAAGTCTCTCGTGTCCCCAACACACAAAATACAATGGGAAATTGTATAGGTGCACTAGTTGGGCGAAGAGATGGTGATACAAGTGTAATATGGATAGTAGATGTTGATTTTTGTATTAGTAACAATAAAAAAACAGCAAGGTAGCAATTGATAAAACGGAGCACAAACGGTATTGCAATGCTTGAAAATGAGGCCTAGGGTCCGTACTTTCGCTATTGCAATCTCTCAACAATGCTAATATAATTGGATCACATAACCATCCCTCAGCGTGTGATGAAGAATCACTCCAAAGTTCCTATCTAGCGGAGGACATAAGAAGGAATTATTTGTAGTTATTCTTTCCGATCAATCTATCCAAGAGTTCGTACTAAAATAACACAAGTTATTCTTTCCGATCGATCTACCAAGAGTTCGTACTAAAATAACACCAAGTTATTCTTTCCGATCGATCTATCAAGAGTTCGTACTAAAATAACACCAAAACAAATTCATATTCATAATACTCAATCCAACACAAAGAACTTCAAAGAGTGCCCCGAGATTTCTACCGGAGAAACAAAGACAAGAACGTGCATCAACCCCTATGCATAGATTACCCCAATGTCATCGCGGGAATCCGCAAGTTGAGTGCCAAAACACATATCAAGTGAATCAATATGATACCCCATTGTCACCACGAGTGTTCAATTGCAAGACATATATCAAGTGTTCTCAAATCCATAAAAGTATTCAATCCGATAACAACGAAATCTCAAAGGGAAAAACTCAATTCATCACAACAAGATAGAGAGGGGAAAACACCATATGACCCGACTATATTAACAAAGCCCGCGATACATCAAGATTGTGCATCTCAAGAACACAAGAGAGAGAGAGAGAGATTAAACACATAGCTACTGGTACAAACCCTCAGCCCAGAGGGTGGACTACTCCCTCCTCACCATGGTGGCCGTCGGGATGATGAAGATGGCCATCGGTGATGATTTACCCCTCCGGTGGAGTGCCGGAAAGGCCTCTAGATTGGATCTTGTGGACTACAGAGCCTTGCGGCGGTGGAACTTCTGATCTAGGTTAACCCCGAGGGTTTTTGGAATATTTGGGAATTTATAGGGTAAAGAGGGGGTGCAGGAGGCCACCGAGGTGGGCACAACCCATCTGGGCGCGCCTGGGCCCCAGGGCCCTGGTGGGTTGTGCCCCCCTCGGGGCACCCCCAAGTGCTGCTCTGGCCCATCCTGGGTGTTCTGGTCCTTCAAAAATGTCCAAAAAGTTTCACGGTGTTTGGACTCCGTTTGATATTGATTTCTTGTGATGTAAAAAACATGCAGAAAATAGCAAGTGGCACTTGGCACTATGTCAATAGGTTAGTACCAAAAAAATGATATAAAATGATTATAAACTATTGTAAAACATCCAAGAATGGTAATATAACAGCATGGAACAATCAAAAATTATAGATACGTTGGAGATGTATCAGGAATGGCCGCGCGGAAATGTCCCTCCCACCAAATCTCGCTGTGGATAGGGGCTGAGATCAGGTCATCCTCCTAGCCCGTGAATCTAGAGGTCAGGGGAGATGTGTTGCCGCACCCCGCAAAAAAAATAGGGTCGGCCGCGAATGCAGTGTTTTATCGGGCAGGTTTTCCCGGCCCGACCTGCATTTTGGCGGTTATTTTGTGGGTCGGGGCAGGATGCGGGGTCTGCTAGAGATGCTCTTAGGGGGGTGCACCAGCCAATGTGGACTGGTGTGTTCCCTCTACATGGCCCAATAAGGCCCAATACTCTCCCGGTGCCTCCGGAACCCCTTCCGGTATTCTGATAACTTTCCGGTGCATTCCGAAACCATTCTGGAGACCAAATAACATCATCATATATATCAATCTTTACCTCCGGACCATTCCAGAGCTCCTCGTCATGCCCGTGATCTCATCCGGGACTCCGAACAACATTTGGTCACCAAACCATATAACTCATACAATACCAAATCGATATTGAATATTAAGCGTGCGGACCTAACGGATTCGAGAACTATGTAGCCATGACCGAGACACCTCTCCGGTCAATAACCAATAGCGAAACCTAGATGCTCATATTGGCTCCTACATATTCTACGGAGATCTTTATTGGTCGAACCGTTATGACAACATACACAATTCCCTTTGTCCGTCGATATGTTACTTGCCCGAGATTCGATCGTCGGTATCTCTATACCTAGTTCAATCTCGTTACCAGCAAGTCTCTTTACTCGTTATGTAATACATCATCCCGTGACTAACTCATTAATCATTTTCTTGCAAGGTTTATTATGATGTGTATTACCGAGAAGGCCTAGAAATACCTCTCCGATACTCGGAGTGAAAAATCCTAATCTCGATTCATGCCAACCCAACAAAACACCTTCGGAGATACCTGTGGAGCATCTTTATAATCACCCAGTTAAGTTGTGACGTTTGATAGCACACAAGGCATTCCTCCGGTATCCGGGAATTGCATGATCTCATAGTCAAAGGAATATGTATTTAACACACATGAAAGCAGTAGCAATAAATTGTACCATCAAATGCTAAGCTAATGGATGGGTCTTGTCCATCACATCATTCTCCAAATGATGTGATCCCATTATCAAATGACAACTCATGTCCATGGTTAGGAAACCTTAACCATCTTTGATCAACGAGCTAGTCTAGTAAAGGATCACTAGGGACACAATATTTGTTTATGTATTCACACATGTATTTAAGTTTCTGGTTAATACAATTCTAGCATGAATAATAAACCTTTATTATGGTTAAGGAAATATAATAATAATCATTTTATTATTGCCTCTAGGGCATATTTCCATCACTTATTGCCCACACGGCCAAGAGGCACAACCACCACTGCTACCATACAGCTTGCCGGAGAGCCGCCTGGTAGCCCGCCATCCGGAGCCGCCGCCCCGACATCTGATGCCTAACCTCACACCGACGCCACAATGTGAACACACCACAAAACATGATGGGAATCAAGCACCTCGCCTGACCCACAAGGCCCCACCACAATGGTAGAACAAAAAGAGGCTAAATTTGGCGCACCACCTACCTACAAAGAAGCATTTGCCATAATAGATCACATCTACTACTGGAAAATTATCGTGTAATACATGCACGTCTACTCATAGATCGTCTCTGATACCATTGTTAAGAATTGTAGTAGAAGACAAAAACAATCCGTCTTACAGAACTAAACCAGGTTAACTATGAAGATACACATACAAGGTTAGAATTGTATCAGCATCCCCAAGCTTAGTTCTTGCTCGTCCTCGAGTAGGTAAATGATAAAAGAAATAAAATCGGTCTTATCGCCGATGCTCATGGAGACGGCGGAAGGAGGATGACACAGGCTTGGACACCTGGTGCCGCCGCCGTAGGATAGGTTTAGGGATGGGTCTTTTTTTCTCTAAATGTTTGAAATGTAATTAAATCCATCGTGTTTGTATGAAATCCGTCATGTTTGTATGAAATCCGACCGTGTTCGCATGAATTTCATCTGGTTCGTTAAAAAAAGTTTTTCAAATGTATGCATCTAACGTTGGATGGCGTCCTCCCACATCCGTGTCCATGGACCGATGCCTGACTACAGATGGATGCGGGAGAAAATTTATGAATTGCTGTCGGAGATGCCCTAAAGTCACATCCCCGTAAAAGAAAGAAAAATATACTTCGAGTACCATGTGGAGTATTGGTGCATGTGGAGTATTGGTCCGTATTTTTCTTCCTGACATAGTATAGACATAAACGCTTATCTTTCCCTAATAATAAAGCACGGATTGACTCTGTGGGTTCATCGTCACAATACGCTTCTTCCCGTGAATTTACGCTTTTAGTTTTTTTTCTTCAACACGTCTATATTTATTTTCTATATCCAAGGTGGTACTAATCTATCTATATATCCTCCGTTGCGTTGTTGTTTTCGTCCGCCCCGTCTCCCCGCTCGTGTTTGTTTCCTACACGAGACCAATCTCCACCACCCTGGTTGCCGTCTCTAACCCTCCAATAAATAGTGGCTCATGAAAGAGAAAGCAAAAGGTGGATCAGGCGGTAGAGGCGGACTAGCAAATGGATCCATCGGACGAGAGGATGCATATGATGAGGCAAATTCCACAGGGTGTTTCGTCCCTCCTGCCGACCATGAGCGAAAATGATGGAAGAGGAGGGCTAGGCGGCAAACCTTCGGAACCAGTTGAGAAGCGAGTCCGAGAGCCCCGTGGCGCTTTCTGGCAACATTCGAGACCGTTCGTCGCCTATGCGCCCGCCTAATTTATCGAGGGAATATAATTCCCAGTATGAGATTATACCTCCTACGTGTCGAGGCACGACTTAAAGGTATAAGCTCATACTAGAATGATCTCAAGTATGGTATCTTTGCACGACTCATGTAAAAGAGGGATGAAAATGCAAAAGAGTAATTGGCTTACACTCGCCACGTCGCACAATACATTACATAAGAAATCATCATCCAAATAACATCACAGTCCGACACGGACGAAGATCCAAATGAAAGATACCAAATAAATAAAACCACAAGGTCCGATCGCCCCTAGTAGAAGTCACTACTGATCATCGGGATAGTACACGTAGTATCGCCCACGTTCTTCATCGAACTCCCAGTACAGCTCTGTGCCATCACCTGTGTAGTTCACCATAGTACCTGCATCTGGTGTTGTGTAGAATCTGTGAGCCACGGAGGACTCAGCAATCCCGTTCCTGGGTAGCAAAACTATCTAAGCCTTGGGTGTGGAACAAGGGTGAAGAACAAAGGTTGCAGCTGCACTAGCACTAGCTTACGTGTTTAGAGCGAGAAGAGAAGTGCCACGAGCGTCAAAGTGATCACGAAGTGATCCTATCTAAGCACGTCAAACATAACCCCACCGTGTTCACTTCCCGAACCCCTTCGGAAAATGACCGTCATGGTTACTCACGCTGGTAGTGTATTCTGAACATGGTGTCAAGTTTTCTACAACCGGATATTAACAAATTCCCATCTGCCACATAACCGCGGGCACGGCTTTCGAGAGTTCAAAACCCTGCAGGGGTGTCCCAACTTAGCCCATCACAAGCTCACGATCTGCGGAGTCGCAACTCCAAGGTGGGAAGACCCGAGTATTCTCGGAATCCCGTGCTTAAGATATTCCGACTAAGGTAAAACTAATCCAGCAAGACCTCCCGGCGTGCCGACACCCTGACAGTAGCCGCGCGTATCTAGTCTCAGGCCACGACCGGATGGGTGATGCTACAGGTTTTTACCAGCCCTCGGGTTCCCCCAAGGTGGCCCCACAGGCTCCCCATTTCGGACCAACACTCATGTGGAGCACTGGCCTGGGTTGTTGATTAAGAAAAGGGTTTATAACTCCCTATGCAAGTTTTAGTTATTAGGCAAATGTAAAACCAATGTTGGGCCTTGCTGGAAAAGCTTTAGCGCTAAGCGGGTTATCGAGGGGGTCCCATAACCCCAACCGTGTGAGGAACGCAATATCAAGGAACATAACACCGGTTTATACGGTTCCTAGGGTGGCATGAGTGGAACAAAACACCAAGCAAGAGGCTTAGCCTTCCACCCATTGCCAAGTATATAGATGATTTAGTTAACAGATTATATAGTGTGATATCCCAATAATAACTTCATCATGAAGCAAGAATCTTCAGATCTTCACCTGCAACCAACAATGCTATAAGAGGGGCTGAGCGAAGCTTACGTAGCCAAACAACGGTTTGCTAGGTTGGGTGGTTAGAGAGATTCATGGCTACAATAGGAGGCTGACAAACAAACATGGGCATCGGGGCAATAAGCTAAAGAGCGAGACATCTAGCAATAGGCAAGGATAGTAATGATATCTGGGTCAGGTCATCTTGCCTGTCAAGTCGTCGATGGGATCGTAAGACGGCTCCTCGTACTCAACCTCGGTAGGAACCTCGTACTCGGTCTCGGCTCCCGGCTCTACTCAACACAAGAACACAACATGGCACAATATCAAACAAGGTGCAATGCACAATCAACATGATGCAAGTAAGTCTATATGATGCATTTCATGGCAAGGTATAAAGCACACGAGAACAGCACAAAACAACAAGTTTAAATGAGGCCGGAATCAACATATAGCAAATTCGGTAAGTCCTCATGTGCATATTTTGAAATTGGTCCAGATCTGAACAAACCTTAAGTTAAAGTTGTTAAACAGCAAGTTAACATTAACCATGATGATCTACACTAAATTCTAGTCAAGTTTCATATAAAGTTTGCTTAATTCGGAGCTACGGCCTAGAAGATATAAGCAAAATAAGACAAGCATGGCAATGGTGCAAGATGCACCCAAACATCAAGCAAACACACTCCAAACAGATATTCAACATGATATTATGATTCTACATGCAAAACCACACAAGTTTCATATGGGGCACGCTCAAAACGGAGCAACGGTTCAACACATACACACGAAACAAGATACAATGCAAAGCTGGAGTTAACAGCGACATAGCAACTTTGGAGCAAGAGATATATACGCTACAGCACCCAAACATGATGACAAGAAGCATGGATGTGAAGTAGACATGTTACTTAACAAGTATGAACTTAGAACACACCCAAAAACCTACTGGAACACACTTAACCAAGCATGGCAAGTTGCAATAAAATTATCCAGACTTGGCCAAAATCTGGGAAGGCAAAAACATCATCACGATGCTGCCTTCGGAGGCACAAAACAACATGCATATCAACTCCACTAAGTATATAAAGATCATGGACATGTAGTAGACATGTCTTACAGCAAACAACTCCATTGGAGCAACTCCATAGGAGGCATGGATCAATAGCAACAAGCTACACCAAATTGATCATGCTGATAAAAACCTGGCAGGTATAATTTATAACAACTTGAGAGCAAGAAATAAATAAGCTACAGCAGGCCATATGTGCAAGTAAGGGCATGAATGGATAGAAAAAAACATGGACAACAATGAATGATCATTGGCCACTCCAAAACAAGCATGCAATTGAGTGGGGCATCAAGCAAACATAGCATCAGGTTAAAACAGATTCCAGACTTAGCAGTTTTTTCACTAAGTATAAAACAGTAACATTGGCATGGCATGTTTACAAGCTTGTTTAAGTCACCTCAAGGCATATCATGGAAAGTGGTTTGCACCACAGCAAAGACCATATGATGGTGCTTCTAAAACATATTGGCATGTGACATGAGGACAAACACATCAATAGCAATGAGCATGTCAAAACAGCATCTCACAACAAGTTTCAGCACTTAACAGCCACATGCACTTTTGCAACAGATATTAACATGGCAATATGACACCAAACATGAATGCTACAGCAACCATCATGTAGAGCACTTCACAATGAACATTTTGACATATCATATGCTCCATTTGGATAAACATGCACCAAGTTATCACATCTCAAACATGGCATCAAATTAACAAGTAACAGCAGTTTATAACAAGTAGCACTCTTGTCACGATGATTAGGTCATCAAGATGATCTCAAAAAAGCATGCCACAATGGAACAAAATGTATAGCACATCACCACGATCATTTTGATATATCGCACGTCCAAAACGGATCTACGAGCACGAAGTTACGGCCATGCAAAGGAGGCAACAAAATATAGCAGATCTGGGACTTAGTGGATTTTTTACCTCACAAAAAGTCAACGTGGACGGCGGGATTCCGGGACGGAGTGGATCAGGACGCGGAGGGACGTTTGGATCGAGGCTTGGTGGATCTGACCCAACTAATCAGATCGGATCGGTCCGGGCCGCCGGAGGCGGAGGCGGCGGCCGGCCGGGGCGGCGGGGCGGCGACGAGGTGCGCCCGAGGCGGCGGCGAGGGCGCCCGAGGCGGCGGCGATCGACGCGGGCCGGCGTCGGGCGGCGCGGGTCCGGCGGTCTTCGCGGCGGCCGGCGGCGTGGGGTGAAGTGGCGCAGCCTGGGGCGGCGGAGGCGATGGCCCGAGCGGGCCTCCCGCGGGCCCGGCGGGCTCGGTCGGTGCGGGTGGGCACGGGCGGCGGCGGGGCAGGGCGGCGGCGGCGATTTGTCCGGCGCGGGCCGGACACGCCCGCCCGGCGTGGATTTCGAGGCGGGGCTGGAGGTGGAAGGAGACTAGGGTTTCTACCCGAAAATGGACGTGGGGAGGCTAATCTATAGATTCTGGGAGCTAGGAAGGTCCAAATGGGGTGCGGTTTTCGGCCACACGTTTGTGATCCGACGACCGAGATGATAGGAGAGGTTGTGCTGGGTTAGTGGGCTGTTGTGGAGGGGGTCTTGGGCCAACCGAAGAGGTACTTTTAGCCCACTAGGTTAACCGTTGGAGTACCAAACGAACTCCAAACGCGATGAAACTTGGTAGGCGGCCTACACGTACCAAACAACAACGCACGACAAGTCTCACCCCATTCCGAGAACGTTACACAGCCACACACGAAAGAAGGACTCGGGGGTATCACGGGCACGTGTGTGAGTGTCGGAACTCAAAACGGACAACAGGAAGAGGCGAGTGGGACCGGGTGCAAGTGACAACACGAATGCAATGTTAACCGTTGGAGTACCAAACGAACTTCAAACGCGATGAAACTTGACAGGCGGCCTACACGTACCAAAACAACAACGCACGACAAGTCTCACCTCATTCCGGGAACGTTACACAGCCACACACGAAAGAAGGACTCGGGGGTACCACGGGCACATGTGTGAGTGTCGGAACTCAAAACAGACAATGGGAAGAGGCGAGTGGGACCGGGTCCAAGTGACAACACAAATGCAATGCAATGCACATGATAACATGACATGGATGAAATGCACACACGCACACGACAAAACGAAGAAACCCGAAATGAAAGAAGAGCCCAGAATGGAATTGATGAAGTCAAAGTTTCATATATCGCCATAATTGGAAAGTGTTACATCTGGGGCATTACAAACTCTTCTCTACTAGGAAAAGATCTCGTCCCGAGATCTAGGACTGGAAGAAGGAAGGGTACTCGGAACGAAGGTGATCTTCTCGTTCCCACGTAGCTTCTCGGTCGGTATGGTGTGACCACCTAACTTTCAAGAACTTGATTGACTTGTTGCGGGTTTTGCGCTCAGTTTCTTCAAGAATGGCAACAGGGTGCTCACGGTAAGACAAGTCTTGTTGAAGATCAATCTCCTCGAACGGAATGGTGCGTTCAGGTGTCTTGAAGCACTTGCGGAGTTGAGACACGTGAAACACATCATGAACATTTGCAAAGTTGGAGGGGAGCTCAAGATGGTAGGCTAGATCGCCTTTTTTGCCAAGAATCTTGAAAGGGCCCACGTATCTAGGAGCAAGCTTTCCTTTGATACCGAATCTTTGGGTTCCTTTCATAGGAGAAACACGGAGATAAACATGATCTCCAATGTCGAAAGCCAAATCACGATGCTTGCCATCATAGTAACTCTTTTGACGCGACTGAGCGGCCTTGAGATTCTCACGTATGACTTTGCACATTTCTTCGGCTTCTGAGATCAAGTCATTGCCAAGAAGTTGACGTTCACCAGTCTCGGACCAGTTGAGAGGGGTACGGCACTTTCCGCCATAGAGGATTTCAAAAGGAGCTTTGCCGGCACTTGCTTGGAAACTGTTGTTGTAAGAGAACTCGGCAAATGGGAGACAATCTTCCCACTTCATGCCAAAAGAGATGACACAAGCTCTGAGCATGTCTTCGAGGATCTGGTTCACTCTTTCGACTTGACCACTAGTCTGAGGGTGAAACGCAGTGCTGAAACGGATCTTAGTGCCCATGGCTGACTAAAAGGAATCCCAGAACTTGGATGTGAACAAACTTCCACGGCCTGAGGAGATAACTTGAGGAATGCCATGTAACGGCACAATTCTGGAAGTGTACAACTCTGCCAGCTGAGCTGCATTGATGGATTCTTTGACGGGAAGGAAGTGAGCTACTTTGGTTAGCTTGTCAATCACAACAAAGATAGCATCATTCCCCTTCTTGGACTTGGGAAACCCAGTGACGAAATCCATTTCAATGTGGTCGAATTTCCACTCGGGAATAGGAAGAGGTTGGAGGAGACCGGCTGGACGTTGATGCTCTGCCTTCACTCTTCTGCAGACATCACATTCGTTCACGAATTGGGCAATCTCCCTTTTCATGCGAGTCCACCAGTAAGATTTCTTGAGGTCTTGGTACATCTTGGAACTTCCAGGATGAATGGAGAGGAGGGAGTCATGTGCTTCGTTCATTATGAGCTTCCTGAGATTACCCTTGGGAACCATAATTCTGTCCTCAAAGAACAAGGTGTCTTTCTCATCAACACGATAGCACTTGTATTTGGGAGTACCCTTGGCAATACCATGTTTCACTTTCTGCACCATAGCATCACTGAGTTGGGCCTCACGGATCTGATCTTCCAAGGTAGGAGCAACTTGAAGATTTGCAAGAAAGCCTTGCGGAACAACTTGGAGGTTGAGCTTCCTGAACGATTCACAAAGCTCGGGCTGAAACGGCTTGAGAAGGAGACTGTTGCAATATGCCTTTCTGCTCAAGGCATCTACAATGACATTGGCCTTGCCAGGTGTGTATTCGATGCTTGGATCATACTCTTGGATCATCTCAACCCAACGAGTCTGGCGAAGGTTCAGGTTCGGCTGTGTGAAGATGTACTTCAAGCTCTTGTGATTGGTGAAGATGTCCACTTTTCTGCCCAACAGAAGGTGTCTCCACGTGATCAAGGCATGTACCACTGCTGCTAGCTCGAGATCATGTGTGGGGTAGTTCTTCTCATTTGGCTTCAACTGATGAGAAGTGTATGCCACAATCTTCTTGTCTTGCATGAGAACACCACCAAGTCCTTGTAGAGAAGCATCACAGAATACTTCATAGGGCTTGGACTCAGCCGGAGGAGTAAGAACCGGAGCATAAATGAGCTTCTCTTTGAGTGTTTTGAATGCCACATCACAATCCGGAGTCCAGTTGTACTTGACATTCTTCTGCAGCAAGTTTGAGAGAGGCTTGGCAATCTTGGAGAAGTTCTCAACGAACCTTCTGCAATAGCTAGCGAGACCAAGGAAGCTTCGGAGTTGCTTGACGTTCTGCGGGGGTTCCCAGTTGACAATAGCTTCAACTTTCTCGGGGTTGACAGAAATACCCTCAGCAGAGATGATATGGCCAAGATATAAGACCTTATCCAACCAGAATTCACACTTAGAGAACTTTGCATAGAACTTGTGTTCACGGAGTCTGTCCAGGACCAAACGGAGGTGCTTGGCATGGTCTTCTTCATTCTTGGAGAATACCAAGATGTCATCCAGATAGACGAGAACGAATTCATTGGTGTAGGGGTTGAATATGAAGTGCATCATCCTCGAGAAAGTGGGTGGAGCATTTGCGAGGCCAAAAGACATGACCGTGTATTCATAGGAGCCGTAGCTTGTTCTGAATGCGGTCTTGTGAATATCTTCTTCGCGGATACGGATCTGGTGGTAACCCATCCGGAGATCGAGCTTTGATCACACCTTTGCTCCTTTGAGCTGCTCGAACAATTCATTGATATTGGGGAGCGGATACTTGTTCTTTATTGTCTTCTTGTTCAATGGTCGGTAATCAACGCAAAGGCGCTCCGTGCCATCCTTCTTCTTGACAAATAGAACACCATGGTCCCAAGGAGAAGTGCTAGGCCTGATTAGACCCATACGCTCTTGCTCATTGAGTTGTTTCTTCAGCTCCTTCAACTCATCAGGGGAGAGCTTGTACGGACGCCGGCATGCTGGCTCGGTACCGGGCTCGAGTTCAATGACAAATTCAACTTGACGATGCGGAGGCATGCCTGGAAGTTCTTCAGGGAAAACATCTTCATATTCATTGACCACCGGAATTTGATAGATGACATTAATCTCGCCCTTGTCATTGAGAGAGAATAGCCTGATTGTGTTATCTTGAGAGGCGAAGATAATCACGTCTTCGTCGGGGTGAGTAAGCTTGACTTCCTTATTTGCACAATCAATGTTTGCATCATGCTTGGAGAGCCAATCCATCCCAAGAATAAGATCAATGTCGGAGTTGCCGAGAATAACCGGAGAAACCAGAAAGCGGTAATCACCCATGTAAATAGATGTTTGCGGACAGGTGCGCGGTCTGCTCATGACGTTTGTGACCCGTTGTGGCACACAGCATGGCACATTTGCCGGACTGGAAGAACAGACGTATGTGCCAAGAGGGAACGTTCCTCTGGCCTGACGAGGACGTCGGTTCCTCTGAGTGGGGGTGTATGTGATAGCCTGGCTTATTAGGGATGGTAGACTACTCATAATAATAAGGAATTCCTTCTTTTTTGGGAGCCCATCGGACAGAACTCCAAAGTTAAGCGTGCTCAGCTTGGAGTAATTTCAGGATGGGTGACCGACCAGGAAGTTGCTCCCGGGTGCGCACAAGTGAGGACAAAGTACGCAGAAAAGACTAGTATTGATATGTGGGGCAAGTCTAGATCCCGCCAGGAGTAACGACCACCGACGGGTGTGTCCGGGGCGTTACAGGGAATTAGCAGTTCCCGATTGGAGAGGAGGAAGAAGGGAACACGAGGACAAGACGACCGAGACGTCCGTTATCTAGCAGCAGACGGTGGTTTTGAGAGGACCTCGAGTGTGCCGCATGCGTCCGGTAACTGTGTCCGGCGAGCGTGACGTGCGATGCGCGTTCATGTGCACCACTCGGGCGGCAAAGCATGCTGGACGGCTGCATGCGTCTCCGTCGTCATGTGTGTGGCGTGTGTCCAGTGTGGTGGGCTTGGTGTGCGTAATTATCTGATGGTATGCTCTCTACACAAGCCACGGTCCTTAGGCATCAAGAACAACATGCATTAGGAAGGAAGCATCCCTGGATTTTTTTTTGTTCGCTCCAGTGCTCTGGTACACATCTCTAATTGTGTGGTTGCATAGTAGGAGATAAGGGGTGGGCTGTGACTTGAACATATGATCTGGTCATCTTGGTGTCATTTGTGAACTAAATTGACTATATTTCTTTGAGTTAAAAGAAGCACGGAGTAGATATAGATAATAAACACACGAAGTAATATGAGGGAGAATTCAGAGTCATAGCTTCAGTTCAGGGTATCGAGCATATATTTTACAAATTCTTTTTTTCCATGGAATATATTTACAGATTCAATTCAAACCCGGGAAGCATCAAACATGTTAATATGAATTCCTCCAAGAAAAGATAAGTGTCTATTCTTTTTTCTGATAAAATACGTTTTGATGTGAGTTTCACACAAAAAAATATTTCTTAACTAAAAAATATGAGCAGATTATGTTTGCTGCATTATTAGTTTTGAATAGATGATTACTGCAACTATCACCCTCGATTAGTTAGCTTGCTACTGCTATTACTTCAGATTTGTTGATATTGCTATTTATTTCATGTTCTACTTTTAAATTTTAGAACGTACCAATAGCCATCTAAAGAATGAATTAACAATAAAATTACGCTCTTCGGTCAAATAATTTACTGGGAATCATACCCATGCATGTCCTGACCAATGATCCATCCATTGTCCTATGGCATAGTTGCTCCACCTGGCCCATTCATAGGAACCGTTGTTGTTTTTTTCGTTGCAACGCACGGGCATTTGTGCTAGTATATATGCATATACAATCATCCCTATAGATGTATATAAACAACCAGGTGTTGAAATATATTGGTAGTAAGAATCGTTCTTGCTTAGAGAAGCATCTTCAAATTCTTCTCAAACGTCCACGAAAAAAAATGATCTAATCGGACCCTTGTATCATCCTATATGTCTGGCTATCCGTGAATTCTTATATTAAGGACAAATGCAGGAGGATATGAGGGCTCGCGGACACGCCCGATCAATCCATCACGTAGAACACGACACACCCCGAACCATCTTTTTATTTCTTTCTTCTTTCCGTTTCTTCTCTTTCTTCATCTCCATTACTCATGTGCAAATGATCGAGCATATGAGAAAAAAAATAAGAAGTGTGATTGTATGAACGGATAATTAGGCTCTCAAAAGTCAAAACGGACTCGTTCGATCACTTCGCAAGCGTTTAAGAGTCAGATTTGGGAAGTCCCATGTCCGGAGAACGGACATGCTCTTATTGTTTAAGTTTCAACCCATGCCCTGGTCCAGTTTTGGTAAAGAAGCCTAAAAAGAAGGGCCGAAAGCGAAAAAGAAAAGAAACAGGGAGAGAGAAGGAATCGTTTCAAAAAGCTACCCAGTCAGGGGTCCATTTGTAATTTTTCATTTTCCACTAGATGAAAGAGGAGCAAAAAGATCCAGAAGCTTCTAGACCCCCTCACTCTTTGCCTCCGTCCGTCCCGAGTCTCGAAGCCAAGGCCACACGAAGCAAGTGAGCCGACCCTCGCCTCCGTGCTCCGGCCATGTCGCTCTCGTCCGCGCGCCAGCGCCGGCCCACTGCTGCGTCGCCGCTAACCGACGACGGGTACGCCAAGGAGGCCAAGGATAGGAGGCGGCGGACCGACGGCGAGGAGGTGGAGGAGGGCATCCGGTGGTTCCTCCCGTTCCTGGCCCTCGGGCTCCTCCGCCACATGAGCGCGTCCTCCAACCTGATCCACGACTGCGACGAGGTGTTTAACTACTGGGAGCCCCTCCACTTCCTGCTCTACCGCTCCGGCTTCCAGACCTGGGAGTACAGGTGCGCTCTCCGACCACACATCCACTAGTCTAAACCTAGTTCTACCGGCCGTTTCTTTGCTTGATTCGTGGTAGTGGATTGGCAAGGGTTTAGGAGTATGGGTTTGTGCTCTGATTTGGGTTAGGAGGGAGCTATGATGGGAGGTTTGCCTGGTGATTATCAGTGGGTTTTGGTGGGGATGCACAGATCCGCGTCACTGTACGGAATAATTGACTCTGTTTTCTTCACGGTTTGGGTGTAGCTGCAGGTTACTATGCTCGCGTATAATGGGGATGGTTCGGAGGATTTGATGGAATCATTTGATTGAACTATTGAAGGGATTTGGGGGTGCATGCATTTGCTCATTCAGTTATTTTGAAGGTTTACTGTTCCAAAAGGTGCCGTGTCTAGCGCCTATGCTTCTGAGTAAGCTAGAACACTTGTGAATTATGGTGTTTTAGGTTTGGTGGAAGTAGTGAAGTTTGCAAGTTCGCAGCTCGAACATCTAAATGTGTCAGACTGTAAGATTCCACTTTCATTTTGATTCAAGTGGACAAACAAATTAGTGTTTACACTTTCCTGACCTGAGCTGCATATGCCTTGCGTAGTGCCTTGGTTTTATCTGGTGAGTTTCCAAGGTGTTTTGAAGGGTCGGAGATGCAAAATTTTAGGGTTCGTTCCAGTGATAATATGTCCGGGATTTGTTGAATTGTTTCCATCATCTCAGTGTTATGAAAAAAAAATCATCGATTCCTCCTTAATATCTGTGGAATGTTGATTCGAAGTAAGAGAGATTTTTAGTCAGGTAGAAATTATGATGGAGAAGTCATAATGCCGTGGTAGAAATGGCCAAGAAACGGCATTAGTTTATCTGTATTTGATGACTTCAGTTCAAGGTTGATTTATAGTATTGTAGAAATCATGATACTGTTTGATGTAGAAATCACGACACAGAAGATTTCTGTTTCGTGACAGTAATTGTCCATTGTTTGTTTCAGAAATTAAGGAATGATGGTTAATTTAACTGTATTTTGATGACATCATTTATTGACTTACCAATCCTTGCCATATACTCTCTCCCGCCCAAAATAATTGTCGTTGATTTAGTACAAGTGTACAACTTCTAAAGTTATACTAAATCGACGACACTTATTTTGGGACGGAGGGGGTATTATGCTTCTCTTAAGCTTAAAATTAAGTTTTGATACTTCACTAATATGTACTGCCAACGCTTATTTTAAAATTCCAATATGCCATTTGGAAGGTGCAATGTGTGTTTGAGACAAAGGTTCCAATGCTCTGCATTCATTGGGGTTGGAACCTCAGTTTGATGGGCATTAGGTTGCTGATATTCTTGTCTCATACACACGGAAGATTGTATTATAGTGATTACAAATTAGGAAAGGCGTCTGCAATTGTGGCTGAAATATTTCTTCCATAGATATATGATATGTAATGGCATATCTTGTGACCTGCAATATCATCTGATTTTTCCTTGAGTACACCTACATACATAGAGGATTGCATGTGTATTTGTACAGAAACCAGAGATTATTACAGTAGACAATAAATCTAACTGCAAGGTTTTTTGTGAATAGTTTTTTTTTTGGTATTATTGACATTAATAGGATGACTTTGATTGATTCTCCATAATTGTATTTTTTGCAGTTCCGACCATGCTCTTAGGTCATATTTGTACCTTTTCATTCATGGTCTTGTAGCTGGTCCTGCTTCATCAATCTTTGGTGGTGAACATAAGGTTTGCAGCGTTTTACTCTGTATTTTGTTCGCATTTGTTAGACCTGCTAATTATTCCTTATAGTTGCACTATCTTTGTCTAGTGCTAATCACATTTGACCTATTCTGCTGTGCTTGTAAAGGTTCGCGTGTTCTATGCTGTGAGAATCTTTCTTGGACTTCTATCGACTATAACAGAAACTGTTCTGGTAGTTGCTCTTTCAAGAAGATATGGAAAGAGACTTGCTTGTTATGTCCTTGCAATGCTATGCTTAACCAGTGGCTGCTTCTTTGCTAGTACAAGTATGTCTCTCATCTTACAATTTCTATTACCCTGTCCATATGGAAGCTCTATTGCAGATATTTATTCAAACTAGAACATTGACTTTATCTTATTTTAATTTGTATTGCAGGTTTTTTGCCAAGTTCATTCTCCATGTATGCTGTAACACTTTCATCGGCACTCTTCCTTCTAGAGAAGTATGCTTGTGCAGTCTCTGTTGCAGCTGCTGGAGTAATTCTTGGCTGGCCTTTCTCGATTTTGGTGTTTCTCCCTGTCACTGTTTACTCATTATTCAGGGGACATTTTAAAAGGGTGTTTCTGTCTGGACTTTTGACTTCACTGTGCCTTCTTGTAAGTAACGCCTTTACAGTATCAGTATTTTACGATGTGAAAAAGTCCATTTTTATCTGATTATCACAAATTTGTGCTAGGTCCTTTCGGTTGTTGCTGATTATTACAGCTATGGTAGATGGACATCATCCGTGTTCAATCTTCTAAAATATAATGTGCTTGGTGGTGGTGAAAGTCACTTGTACGGAACAGAGGGGGCTACATTCTACTTCAGGAATGCATTCAATAACTTCAATTTTGCATTTGTTTTGGCTCTGCTATTCGTGGGGGTTGCACTATCTGCAAGGAAGAATTATGCCCCAGATCTGTTGATAGTTGTCTCTCCTATCTACATTTGGTTGGCCTTCATGTCTTTGCAGGCGCATAAAGAAGAAAGGTAAGCATCAAAGTGTAAATACAATCTTATCGATCAGTTTAACATATAATATAAGGAAATCAACTTTTATGTGACAACTAGAAATACTCGTTTATATTAGTCTATTGGTGAGCCTAAAAAGAAGCTGCATCAATGTAGTGTATACTTCTTCTGTATCACTTGCGTGGGTTTGATTCATCAAGGGGTGCCCTTTCCTCCAGTTTATTTACGTTCTCTGCTTCCCTTCAGTTCAATTGTTTGCTTGCTGACTGTTGCAGTAACAACTATAACAGTTAACTAGTGTGATCTTCCTGAGTTCATATGCAACAGTGAGGTGTTCCCAAACTGTGTGTTAACCTATAAGCTTCCAAATTTGTCAATTTGTTTGGTTTTCTTATGCGTACCCATTTCTAATAACCCAGTTGAGTTGTACATTTGAACTCCTTTAATCTAACTTAACATTCAATAAATCTAATTTTAAGCAGCTTATGTGAAACCAATTTTATGTATTCTATGGTCAGCCAAACCAACCAATCTAGTCCTTATGTGATGCACACCATTCTGACTTTTTTTTTACTGCAACCATTGTGACTATTTGCTAGTTGCTACTGGCAACCTATTGGATTAGAGTTTTCTGGTACATATATACTCCCTCTGTGAAGAAATATAAGTGTTTAGATCACTACTTTAGTAATCTAAACGCTCTTATATTTCTTTACGGAGGGAGTAATTGTTTAGAAGGACCACCAGTTTTCTGTATGTCCTGGTCATCATTATTTTGATCTACAGGAATGGCACCCTGTTTGCGCTGTCTAAAAGTAACTATATGAAGGATGTTTTTTTTATATTCTTCTAATCCTGCTGGTTGACGCTACTCCATGGCTCCATCCATGAAAGCTATAGAAACTAAAACCACACCCTTTCCTCAATCTGTTTGTGCAGGTTTCTCTATCCAATTTATCCATTGATATGTGTGGCAGCAGCTTCTGTTGTTGACAGCTTTCCTTATTTTTTCTACGACAAATATGCAAATGAGCAGTCAATTTTCGAGAAGGTTAGCTTGGTGTTCTATATCGCACTTATGTGTTTTAGGGACTGGGTATGGTTTTATATTTTCTGATACATTTGACAGATAGCGAAGGGTCTGCGGCCTTTGATCCTAGGCTTTATTTTGTGCACCTCACACAGCCGAACATTCTCTATGTTGAATGGATACGGTGCTCCTCTGCAGATCTATCAGCACCTAGAATATCATGAAGATACTGGGCCTGGTAAGGACCTAACTATATGCTCATTGAACAGGTTTTTCTTGTATAAACATTTATAGTATTGACTTTTGCCTGCCTATTATACACAGCTATTAAGCCTGTGAGCTGTTGCATTAGACACTCCAGAGAAATAAATGGCTTTCATCATATATCTATTACCACGATTTGCTGTAACCTCATTCTATAGGGCTGCCTTATTGTAGAGGTAGTTCTACAAATGCAGCCGTTGCGTTAGTTTAATGAGTGAGCATATTTACGTAGCATCAAGCAAACCTTCAGTGAAAATTTATTATCCTTGATATGTTGACAGCATAAAGTTCTTTGAACTAACTAGCTGATATGTTTCTGCACAGGATCTATTCTGTGTGTTGGAAGTGAGTGGCATCGCTATCCGTCATCATTCTTCGTACCCTCCTATATTAGCGAAGTTCGCTGGATAGATGACGGTTTCCGAGGCCTTCTTCCAATTCCTTTCAACGAAACCCTGGGAGGCACCACTGCTGCTCCATCTTATTTCAATAACAAGAACAAGGCCTCCGACAAGCAATATGTACTCCCCTTTCCTAGAAGTTCTGCGGCGCACCTTTTCCTCTGATAATACTCTGTAATGCTCGCACTTTTTTGTTTTTTGGTCGCAGTTGAAGGACATTGGAGCATGCAACTTACTGATGGAGCTTGATCTGAGGCGGCCTTACCCCTCTCGTGGAAACGACCTGTCAACATGGGAGGTAAATCAATACTCTAAATGATCTGACTTCTCAATGCGTTAAATCTGAGTTCTGCATCTGATAATCATTTTGCAAACTCTTCCAGACATTGGCATCACTACCATTTCTAGACAGAGAGCTTTCGCCGGCACTATACCGGTCGTTCTTCATACCATACCAATGGGAGCACAAGAATGTTTTCGGCCTGTACAAGTTGTTGAGGAGGCTTCCTACCGACCAAGGACAACTCAAAGCTAACTCATCAGGAGGACATGCCGCATTTGCTTCTGTTAGCTGAATCTTAGGTTTAGCCGGATCGAACCGATTAGCGAATTTTGTTTCCTAGATTTTCATTCTGATGAGCGTTCCCCCAGTTTGAGAAATGCTGGCTATGTTTATCTGTAGTCTTTGTAGACTGGTTCGTTCCAACACGGGGAGTTGCCCAACTGAATTCCTTTTCCAGCTCTCCTGATTGATGCTGTGACTGTGAGACTATTAATGGTAAGAAAAATCTGTATGCAGAACATTCCTCTAAGAACAGGGAATGAAGAACATGCAAGATAAATCTCCAAATCAGTACGGGAACATGAGAGGGAGTGAGAAATGATTGAAGCGTGTCTGTAGCACGCCATAGATATCCACGGAAAGACAAATGTTGGCCACTATCAAAGGCAACATAAGAATCTACAACCGACCAAATCCTAAAATAGGTTAGTACTCCCTCCGTCCTAAAATAAATGATTCAAAAGTAACTCAACTTTGTACTAAAGTTAGTACATAGTTGAGTCACTTATTTTGGGACGAAGGGAGTATATACCTAAAGGAACATATTTTCCAAACGATCGAAGAAATAATGAGGGGAATATTTGTTCCTTGGAAATGTAAACAAGTCCAAAAATATTTCTATATGCTACATTACATCGTTGTCCAAAATGCCAGTACTTGCTAATCAGGATCAGAACAACTAAGGGTCCGTTTTAATTATGATTACGAAATCCTCTTATAGTTGAGCAAAATAATGGGTGAAGACTATAAAGGAAAATGGTGCCAAAAACGGAACAGGATAAAATTGTAATTTGCAAAACTAATTCCATGAGTATTTATTATGGGGCTTTATTAGGAACAACTCTTTGTGATGCCACTGTCGCTCTCGCTCTTGCACCCCTGCCTGCTCGCCTCCCTGCGGATCCACTACGCCCCGCCCCGTTGCCGCCTCCAGATCCAGTCAAGCCGCTACCTCGCTCCCATTCCTTGTCTCTACATGGAACGGTAGGACATATGGAGGGGGGGATCGCAGAGCAGTTCCACATATGGGACGAGACTGTGCATGGAGATGGCCGCCACACGACGGTGGAGGTGCATCGGGGAGCAAGCGTCGCCGCCTCTATCTCACTCATCCAAGCAGGTGCCGCACCCTCTGGCGCCCTGGGTGGAGACTACAATAGAGCATGCATAGGAGGTCACATGCAGGCGGAGATGGGCGGCGCCCCAGTGCGTCGTGAGTTTGATGAACAAAACTTGGACTCTCGCGCGTCTGGAGATGCTGGAGAAATTAAATCCGGCCGCAACGCTTAAGGAGAAATTTCTCTGGAAGCAACTTGCGGCGGACATGGCGACTCAAGTCAATCGGATTGGATCAGGAATTGCGGACAATGTAGGGGGAAATTGCTCGGCAACACCCTGCAACTCAAGTGGAAAGGAATCAAACCCCTCCCCACAACTAAGAGGCCCAGTCTTAGATTCGACTGTTATTGGAGGTGATTTGGATGTTCTGACCCGTGAGCCCGGTGATGCCCCTACCCGTGTCTGCCAGTCATCGCCTTCTTATTTATATTGGCCGTCGTTGCACGATCTCGATCCGCAACCGCATTCCATGCCTTCTGCTACTTCGAGTGCCACTCAACTTACCCAAGTGTCTCCCTGGAGCAAAAATGGATCCAAGCTCCTCCCATCCTCCGACGAAGGAGGAACTAACTTCATAGCTTCGGATGATGCACCGAGCAAGGATAGCAAGAGTGCAGACATTCGAGAAGGCTAGAAGGAAACCGGCAGTGATAATTGCATCCATAACCAACCAGGAGGAGCGCGCTTGCATGCCAATAGGGATCGATGGACTGGAGTGGGCAAGGGGAGAAGTGCGGTCACCGGATCCCGGGAAGTGCGCGAGGTGAGCGAGTATCCTCACGGGCAACCCATTTCCTCGGTATCCCCTCTAGCTAGATTATAATTGGATTCCCCTCTCCCACGGATGTTGAATGCTTCATCGCTATGTCGCACTCCTCTGGTGAGGTTGCCGCCCCAACTGCAGTCCCACTAGAGTGGGGGAAATCCCTTGCTTGGCATGTCCTCCTGTCCAGCGGGCCCGCAGTGTCAGTCAAGAAGATAGAAGCAAAAGGGAAGTCAAGGTGTCCCCGGAGCAACTATGGATGAAGATGAGGGAATCAAAGAATATTCCTTCCAGGCGGGGGTTACTAGGACATGTGAACCCTCTCCTAGGTTTTCTGCTCTCCCCCACTTGTTCTAGATCGAGAAAGAGTTGGTAGCCCACGCTTTCGCCCACTCAGATTGCTTATTCTTGATTCGGGAGATCTCCAAAGCCTCACAAGTCCAAAGCCACTCTTAGCGATCCCTGCTATCTGGGAAGACTCGAAAGCTTTGTTTGAGGACATCCAAATCATGGTTGGGAATCGTGGTAGGGGTAGGGGAAACAGGAGAGGAGGGAAGTAGCACAATTATATAAGTGAGGGAGATCCTATGCAAGGGCGATTTCACCCAGACCAAGGGAACTCGCAACCCCCTCCCCCCGTTTGATCCCCAATTTGGTCCTGCTCAACAGTTCCCTTTCAACTATGGCTTACCAAATGCCTCCTTCCTTCTTGGGGTTTCCAAGTGGCCTTCAATGCAAATCCACCATCTAACCAATGGATTTAGGGAGCGCCCCTGGATTTGCTCCACCCGAGCAGCAAAATTAGGTTGCCCCCTCCCAGCTAATGCAACAAAAAAACAAGCTCAGGGCGCAACCCAAGGGGATAGTTTTGACATGTCAAAAAACCAGCAGCAACAGAGGAAAGGAGAGTTTGACAATGCTAGAAAGCAATTCCAGGTGAAGGAGAAAGTTGTTCGGGAAGCTCAAGGCTCTGAAGCATATGTTGCAGTAATTTGTATTAATTGTGAGGATCCTGTTCATAACAAGACCCAATGAACCCATCTTGTTGCTTAATTTGCAAGATGGTCACCCACAAGGTTGAAGACTGTCATGACAAAAGGAAACCTATAATTTTCATTGGAAGTGGTGCATTCGGGTTGTGAAAGATCGTGCATGTCGCCTAGAGGGGGGTGAATAGGCGCTTTAAAATAATTATGGTTTAGGCTTGAACAAATGCGGAATGAACCTATCGGTTACTTTGTCAAGAACAAAACTGATGGGCCTCGAACCCCTCGTTGGTTACCCCAAGTGGAAGGTGTAAGATGCAGTAAGTAGAAGTGTTTTCCCCTAGCAAAGATGCCAAGGATCGAATCCCCAGAGACTCCTAGGTTCAACAGGTAGGTGTCAATTGCTAACGGCGCAATTAGCAATCAACGTGGACCTGCACACAGATACAAATAACTTTGCTCCCAACGAGTACAGAGAGGTTGTCAATCTCTCCGGCCTTGTAGTTCACAAAGGGTTAAAAGCAATATGATAGTAGTGATAGATAGTGTTTTGCAATAGTAAGTAAAATAGCGAAAAGTAAATAGTGAATGTGATCAATGATGGTAATATGGACCGGAGTCTCATGATGTTCACTAGTGATGTCTCTCTCCCAAAAGACGATAAAACAGCTATGTGAGGTAAACAAATTACAGCTGGGCAATTGACAGGACCACGAACGCAAACCAATGCTGACTACATTGCAAGAAAGGTTGAGGTTCAAAGCATGGGCGGTACGCCAAAGTAAGTAGACCGAAATCCATCAATATGTACTACTAATCATCCACCTTGAGATATCTATCCAGAACATCTCGCTGGTATTAAGTTGCGAGTCCCACCCATAGTGTAAACTCAATGCAACAGACAACTGCATTAAAAGAACTTTGCGTAAAGTAAACAATCCTTGCACCCGCGGGCACAAGCACCGTTGTTTTCCCCCTTGTGGCAACATCACATCCCCTAGACTCATGTTTCTGTCACTCAAGCTAGTCATCGAGGGGCATGAACCCACAATCGAGCATAACGTTCCCTCTTGGAGTCACTACTTACTACTCGGCCAAAGCAATAAATAACAACGGAGAACATGCAAGAATTACTTATGAACTAAAATATAAAAGAGGTAGATCAAATATATTACTCAAGATCAATCTGAACATAATCTCATAATCCATCGGATCCCAGCAAACTCAACATAGCAACAGCATAAGGATTACATAGGTGCCTCGATCATGTAGGGCAGCTCACGAGGACTAATTAGTGAAGCACAAGAACGGGAGGAGAACATCACATAGCTACTGGTCATGGACTCATGGTCCAAGGGAGACTACTCACGAGTCATCCGGGAGGCGTCCATGGTGGTGGAGAAGCTCCCGGTGGTGATCCTCCCCTCCGGCAGGGTGCCGGGAAGAGTTCTCCTGGTGCTCCCGATCTTGGAAGTGGCGGCGGCGGCGGAACAGAGATGGGATCGCGAAAAGAAGTCTTGTTTCGAGGGTTTCGGAGAGTCCTTTAAATATATGCCAAAGTAGGGCACCGGGGGGCTCTCGGGGGGCCGAGGCGCCCCCCCCCCCCCCCCCCCCCCC
>LR738711.1:181202599-181253828 GCA_902687465.1 Secale cereale | reverse complement strand
CCCCCCCCCCGGCGCGGCCCAGGGGTGGGGCGCCCACAGGGCGCCTGGAGCCCCTGTGCCCCCCCCCCAGGCTGCCCTTCGGACACAGTGTTGTTTTCGGTACGCTGATTTTTTATATATTTTTTCTGGATTTTTCTGGGCAGTTCTCGAAACGTGAAAACCTGAAATACAAAAACAGCCGAAAACAGAAACTGGCACTGGGGTGCACTGGATTAGTAAGTTAGTCCAAATATGGTCAAAAGTGTATGGAAGTGTATGAATATCATAGCAATATCACCCAAAAGTGGCATGGAGCAAGCAGAAATTATAGATACGTTTTGGACGTATCAAAAACCTACAACAACTAGGCTCACCTATGTGCACCAACAACTTAAGCTAAGCAAGATAAACAACTATATGATAGCAAGATATATAACAAGAAACAATGTGTCTATCACAAAGTAAAGTGCATAAGTAAAGGGCTCAGGTAAGAGATAACCAAGGCACACAGAGACGACGATGTATCCCGAAGTTCACACCCTTGCGGATGCTAATCTCCGTTTGGAGCTGTGTGGAGGCACAATGCTCCCAAAGAATCCACTAGGGCCACCGTAATCTCCTCACGCCCTCGCACAATGCAAGATGACGCAATTCCACTTGGGAACCCTTGACGGTGGTTACCGAACCCGTATAAATGGCAACCCTTGGGGGCGATCTCCACAACCTTATTGAAGACCCCGACGCTTGCCCGGAGCTTTACACCACGATGATTGAGCTCCGAACACCACAAACTATCTAGGGCACCAAGGAACCCAAGAGGAACAAGCTCAAGGGTACCAAACACCCAATAGTTGTAAGCTTCTCAACTTGTAACTTCCACGTATCATCGTGGGGAACTCAAAGCGATGTACCAAATGCAATGGTAAGGGCACACAGAGTGCCCAAGTCCTTCTCTCCCAAATCTCACCAAAGCAACTAATGCTAGGGAGGAAAATGAGAGGAAGAACGAAGAAGAGAACACGAAGAACTCCAAGATTTAGATCCAAAGGGTTCCACTCACATAGAGGAGAAAGTGATTGGTGGAAATGTAGATCTAGATCTCCTCTCCCCCCCCCCCAAAAAAAACTAGTAAGAATCCATGGAGGGATTGCGAGATAGCAAGCACGAAGAAGGTCAACAATGGGGGGTAAAGGTGAGCTCAAAGGATAATGTTCATTGGGGAAGAAGACCCCCTTTTATAGGAGCTCCCAAATCCAACTGTTAAGTGCTCAGCCTACACACAAGCGGTACTACCGCTCCATGGAGCGATACTACTGCTCGGGCGGTAGTAACAGGAAAATAGAGTAACGGCTAGAAACCTTGGGTGGTAGTGCCGCCGGAGTGGTACTACCGCTCGTGTTAGCGGGACTACCACTGGAGAAGCACAACATGGGAGCAGAGAAGGCAGGGTAGTGCAAAGCATGGCGATAGTACTTGCTACCTCTTGAGCATGCGTTGGTTTTACCTTGAAGAGGAAAGGGTGATGCAGCAAAGTAGCGTAAGTATTTCCCTCAGTTTTTGAGAACCAAAGTATCAATCCAGTAGGAGACTACACTCAAATCCCTCGTACCTGCACAAACAAATAAGAACCTTGCAACCAACGCGATAAAGGGGTTGTCAATCCCTTCACGGCCACTTGCAAAAGTGAGATCTGATAGAGATAATAAGATAAATATTTTTTGTATATTTTTTGTATAGATTGAAAAGTAAAGATTGCAAAATAAAAGATAGCTAGTAGATGGAGATTAATATGATAGAAGATAGACCCGGGGGCCATAGGTTTCACTAGTGGCTTCTCTCAAGATAGCAGATTCTACGGTGGGTGAATAAATTACTGTCGAGCAATTGATAGAAAAGCGCATAGTTATGAGAATATCTATGCATGATCATGTATACAAGCATCACGTCCGTGACAAGTAGACCAAAACGATTCTGCATCTACTACTATTACTCCACACATCGACCGCTATCCAGCATGCATCTAGAGTATTAAGTTCATAAGAACAGAGTAACACCTTAAGCAAGATGACATGATGTAGAGGGATAAACTCATGCAATATGATATAAACCCCATCTTTTTATCCTCGATGGCAACAATACAATGCGTGCCTTGTTGCCCCTCCTGTCACTGGGAAAGGGCACCGCAAGATTGAACCCAAAGCTAAACACTTCTCCCATTGCAAGAAAGATCAATCTAGTAGGCCAAACCAAACTGATAATTCGAAGAGACTTTCAAAGATATTTAAATCATGCATATAAGAATTCAGAGAAGAACCAAATATTGTTCATTGATAATCTTGATCATAAACCCACAATTCAACGGATCTCGACAAACACACCGCAAAAAGAATTACATCGAATAGATCTCCAAGAAGATCGAGGAGAACTTTGTATTGAGATCGAAAGAGAGAGAAGAAGTCATCTAGCTAATAACTATGGACCCAAAGGTCTGTGGTAAACTACTCACAACTCATCAAAGAGGCTATGGTTTTGATGCAGAAGCCCTCCGTGATCGATTCCCCCTCCGGTGGAGCTCCGAAAAAGGCCCCAAGATGGGATCTCATGGGTACAGAAGGTTGCGGCGGTGGAATTAGGGTTTCATGGTGCTCTCGGATGTTTTCAGGGTATATGAGTATATCTAGGAGGAAGAGGTACCTCGGTGGAGCTACGAGGGGCCCACGAGGGTGGGGGCGCGCCTACCCCCCTGGGCACCCCCTCCTGCCTAGTGGCCACCTCGTGGCTTCCCTGGCGTGTACTCCAAGTCTTCTGGACTGCGTTTGTTCCAAAAATGATCCTCGCGAAGGTTTCATTTCGTTTGGACTTCGTTTGATATTCCTTTTCTGTGAAACACTAAAATAGGCACAAAAAAATAGCAATTTGCACTAGGCCTTGGGTTAGTAGGTTAGTCCCAAAAATAATATAAAAGTGCATAATAAAGCCCATTAAACATCCAAAACAGATAATATAATAGCATGGAACAATCAGAAATTATAGATACGTTGGAGACGTATCAGTACTGCAGTAGCGGTACTACTGCCCGACCGGGGCGGTACTACCGCTTATAGGCGATACTGCCGCACCTTACTGCCGCCCTACTACCGCTGAACCTGTCGGTGTTCTGGGAACCAGGGTACCCAGACTTGCCTGTCTGCGGCCCACGACGTGGCTCCTTTTTAGGCCCGGTACGGCCCATCTTCAGCATCGGCAATCAAGACCCTCGCGAGGGGCCAGGCCTCGCCGGGCGGACGACACCAAGACCTCTGGAAGGGGCAGTCTCGTCTGGCTGACTCCTGAGGAGCGAAGAACCCTATGCGACCCCCACCTCGCGAGGTTTGCATGACGCAAGCCATGACGACCAAGGCCAGGCGGGCGTCAGCGGGCGCAGTACAACAGTTTCCTCTTTGGTGCTAAGGAAGCAGGCTCACGCACAGAGTCCCAAGGAATATGCCAAAGGTTTTCATTCCAGTGCAACACGACCAAGACCGCTAGGACGACAGGTCGGAGGTCATCACCAAGCCCACCATGGCGTCAGGATTAGAGGCTTTGCAGGAGAAGACCACCTTTAGTCGGGATAAGATGTACTAGTTGTCTCCCTTCAGATTTGGCCATTGTGGGATCCCTTCCCGCCAACATCTTGGGGGAAGAGGACCTATGCCACTATAAATATAGGATAGCCACCACCATAGAGAGGGGGTCGGTCGGAGAACAGGTCATTCAGACCTTCCTCTCCACCACAAAGCAAGAACACACCTCCGGAGGTTGTTCGCCCATTATACTAGTTCATCCACAACCCATCTCGAGGCTAATCCACCACACTGCTGGAGTAGGGCCACTCACCGCTAGGTGGCCTGAACCAGGATAAACTGCCTCGTGTCTCTTTTACATTCCTGTATATCGTGCTAGTTCCTGAGATGGCGAGTAGGTAGATAGGCGAGGTTGAGTTCTTCGCACGCACCCCAGAGTTCGAACCTAGTAGGGTTTTGCGGAGCCCTGAATCTGACATTTGGCGCGCCAGGCAGGGGTGTGACGAAGCCTCTCTTCGTTCGTTCGGTTCGTCGTCATCTCACTTCCCAATGGCTAATGCTCACCGCGTCCGTGCTGAGCGTCGGGCCATTCTCGCTGCTCGCGTGGCCCAGACGGCACCTCCAGGCGACGGCATCCCCCGTTACTCTCCATCATCGGCGACAAACGCTACCACTGGCCCCGCTGCCCGCGAGTAGCAGGATTCATCGCTCCCGCTCTCCGCGCGGCATGACGACTGCACTACAACCCCGTCACTAACTCCATCGGCTGCTTTGTCCTCCCACGCCCGTCGTGGGCCGGCGAACTCGCAGGCCGCGCTGCTCATGGCGCGTGAGCACCTGCGCTACCGCTCGATCAACGACCTCTATGAAGACTGGCTGGACCGCATCGTCGAGCTCGTCAACACCGCGGGAGAAGCTCCAGCATCATCCCATTCGCTGCCTCTTCCACAACCCCAGGCGAACAATGAGGCCTGCGGCGCACCCCATCCACCGCTCCGGAGAGACGTCGTCCCCGAGCCAAGGTGCGAGGCCCCCCGACGTGACCAGCCACACAGGGTGGCCGCGCGTGATGAATAAAGCTGTCAAGTGGTGCAGCGGCCTCAGGGCGAGGCGCGCACGCTTCCTGCTCCGCTACTTCAAGGTCGTGCGCCTCCACATGTGGTGGCGTGCGAACACCCAGACCAGGCTCCACCTCAGCAACGTGCACCAGTCAGCACGACGACCTGCCGAGTGTTCACCCCGAAGCTCCGTCGTGTCATCTGGCCCGGCAAGTTCAAGCCAGATCTACCCCGCGCTATGATGGAACTGTTGGGGAACGTAGTATTTCAAAAATTTCCTACGATCACGCAAGATCTATCTACTAGAAGCATAGCAACGAGAGGGGAGAGTGTGTCTACGTACCCTCGTAGACCGAAAGCGGAAGCGTCTAGTGACGCGGTTGATGTAGTCGAACGTCTTTGCGATCCAACGGATCCAAGCACCGACCGTATGGCACCTCCGCGTTCAGCACACGTTCAGCTCAATGACGTCCCACGAGCTCTTGCTCCAGTTGAGCATCACGAGAGAGTTTCGTCAGCACGACGGCATGGTGACGGTGATGATGAAGCTACCGGCGCAGGGCTTCGCCTAAGCACTGCAACGATATGACCGAGGTGTGTATATGTGGAGGGGGGCACCGCACACGGCTAAGAAATCAACTTGTGTGTCAATGGGGTGCCCCCTAGCCACGTATATAAAGGATGAAGGGAGGAGGAGCCCGGCCCTCATAGGGCACGCCAAAGTGTGGAGTCCTACTAGGACTCCCTAGTCCTAGTAGGATTCCTCCTCCCACATGGAGTAGGAAAAGGGGAAGGGAGAAGGAGAAGGAAGGAAGGGGGCGCCCCCTTTCCCTAGTCCAATTCGGACCAGTCCATGGGGAAGGGGCGCAGCCACCCTTGAGGCCTTTCTCTCCGTTCCCGTATGGACCATTAAGGCCCAATACGAATTCCCGTAACTCTCCGGTACTCCGAAAAATTCCCGAATCACTCAGAACCTTTCCGATGTCCGAATATAGCCTTCCAATATATCGATCTTTATGTCTCGACCATTTAGAGACTGTTCGTCATGTCTGTGATCTCATGCGGGACTCCGAACAAACGTCGGTCATCAAATCACATAACTCATAGTACAAATCATCATCGAACGTTAAGCGTGCGGACCCTACGGGTTTGAAAACTATGTAGACATGACCAAGACACATCTCTGGTCAATAACCAATAGCGGAACCTGGATGCTCATATTGGCTCCTACATATTCTACGAAGATCTTTATCGGTCAAACCGCATAACAACATACGTTGTTCCCTTTGTCATTGGTATGTTACTTGCCTGAGATTCGATCGTTGGTATCATCATACCTAGTTCAATCTCGTTATCGGCAAGTCTCTTTACTCGTTCCATAATGCATCATCCCGCAACTAACTTATTAGTCACATTGCTTGCAAGGCTTATAGTGATGTGCATTACCGAGAGGGCCCAGAGATACCTCTCCGACAATCGGAATGACAAATCCTAATCTCGATCTATGCCAACTCAACAAACACCATCGGAGACACCTGTAGAGCATCTTTATAATCACCCAGTTACGTTGTGACGTTTGATAGCACACAAGGTGTTCCTCCGGTATTCGGGAGTTGCATAATCTCATAGTCAAAGGAACATGTATAAGTCATGAAGAAAGCAATAGCAATAAAACTAAACGATCATAGTGCTAAGCTAACGGATGGGTCTTGTCCATCACATCATTCTCCTAATGATGTGATCCCATTCATCAAATGACAACACATGTCTATGGTTAGGAAACATAACCATCTTTGATTAACGAGCTAGTCTAGTAGAGGCATACTAGGGACACTCTGTTTTGTCTATGTATTCACACATGTACTAAGTTTCCGGTAATACAATTCTAGCATGAATAATAAACAATTATCATGATATAAGGAAATATAAATAACAACTTTATTATTGCCTCTAGGGCATATTTCCTTCAGTCCCCCACTTGCACTAGAGTCAATAATCTAGTTCACATCGCCATGTGATTTAATACTGACAATTCTCATCGTTATGTGAATAACACCCATAGTTCACATCGCCATGTGACCAACACCCAAAGTGTTTACTAGAGTCAATAATCTAGTTCACATCGCCATGTGATTAACACCCAAAGAGTACTAAGGTGTGATCATGTTTTGCTTTGTGAGAGAAGTTTAGTCAGCGGGTCCGGTACATTCAGATCCGTATGTATTTCACAAATTTCTATGTCTACAATGCTCTGCATGGAGCTACTCTAGCTAATTGCTCCCACTTTCAATACGCATCCAGATTGATACTTAGAGTCATATGGATCAGTGTCAAAGCTTGCATCGGCGTAACTCTTTACAATGAACTCTTTATCACATCCATAATCGAGAAAAAATTTCCTTAGTCATCGAGTAACTAAGGAAAATTTTGACCGCTGTCCAGTGATCTACTCCTAGATCAAAATTGTACTCCCTTGCCAAACTCAGGGCAGTGCATACAATAAGTCTGGTATACAGCATGGCATACTTTATAGAACCTATGGCTGAGGCATAGGGAATGACTTTCATTCTCTATCTATCTTTTGTTGTGGTTGGTCTTTGAGTCTTATTCAACTTCACACCTTGCAACACAGGCAAGAACTCTTTGTTTGACTGTTCCATTTTGAACTACTTTAAAAACTTGTTAAGGTATGTACACATTGAAAAAACTTATCAAGCGTCTTGATCTATCTCTATAGATCTTGATGCTCAATATGTAAGTAGCTTCATCGAGGTCTTTCTTTGAAAAACTCCTTTCAAACACTCCTTTATGGTTTCCAAAAAATTCAGCATCATTTATGATCGACAATATGTCATTCACATATACTTATCAGAAAGGATGTAGTGCTCCCACTCAGTTTCTTGTAAATACAGGCTTCACCGCAGGTCTGTATAAAACCATATGCTTTGATCACCTCATCAAAGCGTATATTCCAACTCCGAGATGCTTGCACCAGTCCATAGATGGATCGCTGGAGCTTGCACATTTTGTTAGCACCTTTAGGATTGACAAAACCTTCTGGTTTCATCATATACAACTCTTCTTTAATAAATCCACTAAAGAACGCAGTTTTGTTATCCATTTGCCAGATTTCATAAAATGCGGCAATTGCTAACATGATTCGGACAGACTTAAGCATCGCAACGAGTGAGAAAATCTCATCGTAGTCAACCCCTTGAACTTGTTGAAAACCTTTCGCAATAAGTCGAGCTTTGTAGACAGTAACATTACCATCGGCGTTAGTCTTCCTCTTAAAGATCCATATTTTTTCAATGGCTTGTCGATCATCGGGCAAGTCAACCAAAGTCCACACTTTGTTCTCATACATGGATCCCATCTCAGATTTCATGGCCTCAAGCCATTTTGTGGAATCTGGGCTCATCATCGCTTCCTCATAGTTCATAGGTTCATCATGGTCTAGTAACATGACTTCCAGAACCGGGTTACCGTACCACTCTGACGCGGAACGCACTCTGGTTGACCTACGAGGTTCGGTAGTAACTTGATCTGAAGTTTCATGATCATCGTCGTTAGCTTCCTCACTGATTGGTGTAGGAATCACTAAAACTGGTTTCTGCGATGTACTACTTTCCAATTCGGGAGAAAGTACAATTACCTCATCAAGTTCTACTTTCCTCCCATTCACTTCTTTCGAGAGAAACTCCTTCTCTAGAAAGGATCCATTCTTAGCAATGAATATTTTGCCTTCGGATCTGTGATAGAAGGTGTACCCAACAGTTTCCTTTGGGTATCATATGAAGACACATTTCTCCGATTTGGGTTCGAGCTTATCAGGTTGAAACTTTTTCACATAAGCATCGCTGCCCCAAACTTTAAGAAACGACAGCTTAGGTTTCTTGCCAAACCATGGTTCATACGGTGTCATCTCAACGGATTTAGATGGTGCCCTATTTAACATGAATGCAGTTGTCTCTATTGCATAACCCAAAACGATAGTGATAAATCGGTAAGAGACATCATAGATCGCACCATATCTAATAAAGTACGGTTACGATGTTCGGACACACCATTACGCTATGGTGTTCCGGGTGGCATGAGCTGTGAAACTATTCCACATTGTTTTAAATGAAGACCAAACTCGTAACTCAAGTATTCGCCTCCGTGATCAGATTGTAGAAACTTAATTTTCTTGTTACGATGATTCTCTACTTCACTCTGAAATTCTTTGAACTTTTCAAATGTTTCAGACTTGTGCTTCATCAAGTAGATATACCCATATCTGCTCAAATTATCAGTGAAGGTTAGAAAATAACGATACCCGCCGCGAGCCTCAACACTCATCGGTCCACATACATCAGTATGTATGATTTCCAACAAATCAGTTGCTCGCTCCATTGTTCCGGAGAACGGAGTTTTAGTCATCTTGCCCATGAGGCATGGGTCGCAAGCACCAAGTGATTCATAATCAAGTGATTTCAAAAGCCCATCGGCATGGAGTTTCTTCATGCGCTTTACACCAATATGACCTAAACGGCAGTGCCACAAATAAGTTGCACTATCATTATCAACTTTGCATCTTTTGGCTTCAGTATTATGAATATGTGTATTACTACGATCGAGATCCAACAAACTATTTTCATTGGGTGTATGACCATCGAAGGTTTTATTCATGTAAACAGAATAACAATTATTCTATGACTTTAAATGGATAACCGTATTGCAACAAACATGATCAAATCATATTCATGCTCAATGCAAATGCCAAATAACATTTATTTAGGTTCTACACTAATCCCGAAAGTATAGGGAGTGTGCGATGATGATCATATCAATCTTGGAACCACTTCCAACATTCATCGTCACTTCACCTTTAACTAGTCTTTGTTCATTCTGCATCTCTCGTTCCGAGTTACTAATTTTAGCAACTGAACCGATATCAAATACCCAGGGGTTGCTATGAACACTAGTAAAGTACACATCAATAATCTGTATATCAAATATACCTTTGTTCACTTTGTCATCCTTCTTATCCGCCAAGTATCTAGGATAGTTCCACTTCCAGTGACCATTTCCTTTGCAGTAGAAGCACTTAGTTTCAGGCTTGAGTTTAGCTTTGGGTTTCTTCATGGGAGTGACAACTTGCTTGTAATTCTTCTTGAAGTTCCCCTTCTATCCCTTTGCGCTTTACTTGAAACAAGTGGTCTTGTTAACCATCAACACTTGATGCTCTTTCTTGGTTTTTACCTTCGCCGATTTCAGTATCGCGAAGAGCTCGGGAATTACTTTCGTCATCCCTTGCATATTATAGTTCATAACGAAGTTCTACTAACTTGGTGATAGTGACTAGAGAACTTTGTCAATTACTATCTTATCTGGAAGATTAACTCCCACTTGATTCAAGCAATTGTAGTACCTAGACAATTTGAGCACATGCTCACTGGTTGATCTATTCTCCTCCATCTTGTAGGAAAAGTACTGTCAGAGGTCTCATACCTCTCGACACGGGCATGAGTATGAAATACTAATTTCAACTCTTGGAACATCTTGTATGCTCTGTGGCGTTCAAAATGTTTTTGAAGTCCCGGTTCTAAGCCAAAAGCATGGTGCACTAAACTATTAAGTAGACATCATATTGAGCTTTGCCAAACGTTCATAACGTTTGCATCTGCTCCCGCAATAGATCTGTCACCTAGCGGTGCATCACGGACATAATACTTCTGTCCAGCAATGAGGAAAATCCTCAGATCACGGAACAAGTCCACATCATTGCTACTATCATATTTCAACTTATATTTCTCTAGGAACATATAAAAGTAAATGATGAGCTACATCGTGAGCTATTGATCTACAACGTAGGTATGCTAATACTACTAGGACTAAGTTCATGATAAATTAAAGTTCAATTAATCGTATTACTCAAGAACCCCCACTTAGATAGACATCCCTCTAGTCATCTAAATGACCACGTGATCCAAATCAACTAAACCATGTACGATCATCACGTGAGATGGAGTAGTTTTCAATGGTGAACATCTTATGTTGATCATATCTACTATATGATTCACGCTCGACCTTTCGGTCTCTAGTGTTCCGAGGCCATGTCTGTACATGCTAGGCTCGTCAAGTTTAACCCGAGTATTCTGCGTGTGCAAAACTGTCTTACACCCGTTGTATTTGAACGTAGAGCTTATCACACCCGATCATCACGTGGTGTCTCGGCACGACGAACTTTCGCAACGGTGCATACTCAGTGAGAACACTTGTACCTTGAAATTTTGTAAGGGATCATCTTATAATGCCACAGCCGTACTAAGCAAAAGAAGAAGCATAATAAGATAAACATCACATGCAATCAAAATATGTGACATGATATGGCCATCATCATCTTGTGCTTTTGATATCCATCTCCAAAGCATTGTCATGATCTCCATCGTCACCGGCTAGACACCATGATCTTCATCCTAGCGCCGTGGTCGTCTCGCCAACTATTGCTACTACTACTATCGCTAACTCATAGTGATAAAGTAAAGCAATTACACGGCCTTCGCAATTCATACAATAAAGAGACAACCATAAGGCTCCTGCCGGTTGCCGATAATTTACAAAACATGATCATCTCATACAACAACGTATAACTCATCACATCTTGACCATATCACATCACAACATGCCCTGCAAAAACAAGTTAGACGTCCTCTACTTTGTTGTTGCAAGTTTTACGTGGCTGCTACGGGCTTAGCAAGAACCGTTCTTACCTACGCACACAAAAAACCACAACGATTTTTTGTCAAGTGTGCTATTTTAACCTTCACAAGGACCGGGCGTAGCCATACTTGATTCAACTAAACTGAGAGAGACAGACACCCGCCAGTCACCTTTAAGCAATGAGTGCTCGTAACGGTGAAACCAGTCTCACGTAAGAGTACGGGTAATGTCGGTCCGGACCGCTTCATCTCACAATACCGCGGAATCAAAGTATGACATGCTGGTAAGCAGTATGACTATTATCGCCACAACTCATTATGTTTTACTCGTGCATATCATCTACGCATAGACCTGGCTCTGATACCACTGTTGGGGTACATAGTATTTCAAAAATTTCCTACGATCACGCAAGATCTATCTACTAGAAGCATAGCAACAAGAGGGGAGAGTGTGTCAACGTACCCTCGTAGAGCGAAAGCGGAAGCGTCTAGTGACGCGGTGGATGTAGTCGAATGTCTTTGCAATCCAACGGATCCAAACACCGAACGTACGACACCTCCGCATTCAGTACACATTCAGCTCGATGACGTCCCATGAGCTCTTGATCCAGTTGAGCATCACGGGAGAGTTTCGTCAGCACGACGGCATGGTGACGGTGATGATGAAGCTACCAGCGCAGGGCTTCGCCTAAGCACTGCAACGATATGACTGAGGTGTGTGTCTGTGGAGGGAGGCACCGCACACGGCTAAGAAATCAACTTGTGTGTCCATGGGGTGCCCCCTGGCCACGTATATAAAGGATGAAGGGAGGAGGAGGTCGACCCTCATAGGGCGCGCCAAAGTGTGGAGTCCTACTAGGACTCCCTAGTCCTAGTAGGATTTTTCCTCCCACATGGAATAGGAAAAGAGGAACGGAGAAGAGAAGGAAGGAAGGGGACGCCCCCTTTCCCTAGTCCAATTCGGACCAGTCCATGGGGAAGGGGCGCGGCCACCCTTGAGGCCTTTCTCTCCTTTCCTGTATGGCCCATTAAGGCCCAATACGAATTCTCGTAACTCTCTGGTACTCCGAAAAATATTTGAATCACTCGGAACCTTTCCGATGTCCGAATATAGCCTTCCAATATATCGATCTTTATGTCTCGACCATTTCGAGATTGTTCGTCATGTCCGTGATTTCATCCGGGACTCCTAACAAACGTCGGTCATCAAATCACATAGCTCATAGTACAAATCATCATCGAACGTTAACCGTGCGGACCCTACGGGTTCGAGAACTATGTAGACATGACCGAGACACATCTCCGATCAATAACCAATAGCGGAACCTGGATGCTCATATTGGCTCCTACATATTCAACGAAGATCTTTATCGGTCAAACCGCATAAAAACATACGTTGTTCCCTTTGTCATCGGTATGTTACTTGCCCGAGATTCGATCGTTGGTATCATCATACCTCGTTCAATCTCGTTACCGGCAAGTCTCTTTACTTGTTCCGTAATGCATCATCCCGCAACTAACTCATTAGTCACATTGCTTGCAAGGCTTATAGTGATGTGCATTACCGAGAGGGCCCAGAGATACCTCTCCGATAATCGGAGTGACAAATCCTAATCTCGATCTATGCCAACTCAACAAACACCATCGGAGACACGTGTGGAGCATCTTTATAATCACCCAGTTACGTTGTGATGTTTGATAGCACACAAGGTGTTCCTTCGGTATTCGGGAGTTGCATAATCTCATAGTTAGAGGAACATGTATAAGTCATGAAGAAAGCAATAGCAATAAAACTAAACGATCATAGTGCTAAGCTAACAGATGGGTCTTGTCCATCACATCTTTCTCCTAATGATGTGATCTCGTTCATCAAATGACAACACATGTCTATGGTTAGGAAACATAACCATCTTTGATTAACGAGCTAGTCTAGTAGAGGCATACTAGGGACACTCTGTTTTGTCTATGTATTCACACATGTACTAAGTTTTCGGTTAATATAATTGTATCATGATAAAAGGAAATATAAATAACAACTGTATTATTGCCTCTAGGGCATATTTCCTTCAGGAACACCCGACCCTACAGCGTTCTTGCAGCTCTACGAGCTGAGCTTTGAAGCGGATAGTGGCGATGAGAAGGTCATGGCCAACTGGTTTCCCATGGCTCTCAAAGACGGAGCTCATTCGTGGCTCTTGAACCTCCCGATGGAGTCGATCTCCTCCTGGGGTGAGCTGCACGTACTCTTCATTTCCATCTTCGGAGGGACTCGCGACCGCGCCCCGGCGGTGGGCAACCTGCGGCGAATCAAGTAGCACCCAGGAGAGACACTACACAATTACATACAATGTTTCACCAACGTTCACATCAAGATCCCCAAGGTATCCGATGAAGCCATCATCTTGGCGTTCACTGATGGTGTCCGAGATGTCAGGATGAAGGAGGAGCTCGCTATTCAGGAGGACCTCTGCTCGGCTCTGGAGATGTTCAACCTGGCGATCAAGTGCGCAAAGGCGGAAGAGGGTTGCCTCTCGCTCGTCGAGCTTCCCGAGGTTGACCCAGAAGACAAGAAGGCCAAGACCAAGGAAGCCAAGCGCAAGGGACCAATAGTACTTGCGGCTGAGCCTGGGATGAGACACGGGTGTGATTACCCCGATTCCTCTAAGGGCAGCCGCCCGTTCTGCGTCTTCCACAACGTACACAACCACAACACCAACGACTGTGAGGAACTCAGGGCCATCCACGACGGACACCTCGGACGCTGCCCCGAGCACGGTGAACGAGGCTACGGTCGCGGAGGTGGCCGTGGAGGAGGACATTGGGAGAATCGTGACTCTCACCAAGGCTGGTGTGAGCGGCCTCGCGAGGATCACTGGCAGGGCCAGCCTATGAGGGCCCATGGCGGGACCAACCTCGTGAGGATATCTGGAGGGACCAGCCGCGCGAAGATCACCCCCGAGACAACGCAACCCTACCTCCGCTGCCTCCACCACTGAGAAGGAACGACGACCGCCACCAAGATGAAGGGGCGGGGGGTTATCAGGAACCACGCGCAGTGGCATGTATCCTGGGAGGCGCTCAGGCCCCGGCGTCTCATCGCGTCTTCAAGTAGTTCGCCCGAGAGGTGAATGCAGTCCTCCCCAAGCTCGAGATAACACGTCCTTTCAGATGGTCCAAGTGCGCCATCACCTTCAACTCCGCTGACCAGCTCAAGTGCGCGGCCGCGATCGGCGCCCTCCCTCTGCTTTGCTCACCTACCATCAGCAACGTTCTCGTCACCAAGATCCTCATCGACAACGGAGCAGGACTCAACGTCCTCTCCGTCGAGACCTTCGACACGCTCGAAGTGCCATACGACCAGCTCCAGCCCACCAAGCCTTTCTCCGGAGTGACTGACGGCTCTACAACACCAATAGGGCAGGTCCGCCTTCCTGTCACCTTCGGCGACCGCAAGAACTACCGCACAGAGCTCATTGACTTCGACGCCGCCCACACCCGGCTCCCGTACAACGCCATCCTCGGCTACCCAGCCTTGGCCAAGTTCATGGCAGCGACTCACCACGGCTACAACGTCCTCAAGATGCCAGGAAGCGGCGGCATCATCGTGGTTGGCTGTAACGAGAAGGACGCGGTGTGCGCTCTTGAACGCGCCTACCAAGATGCAGCAGTGGAGAACTCCAACATTGAGGGCATTGCCTACCCTCATGAAGCCGTCCCGAAGAAGAAGAAGAAGCAGCTGCTCGCCTTGAAGTCACACGAGGAAGCAACACCCGACGGCCACACCTCAGGATCTGCGCCCGTGAACGGGGCGCCTTCCTCCCTCGCATAGGAAGGCATGCCCGGTGCCCCTCTCAGGCTGGGCTCGGGGGCTCTCCTCTGGAGAGCCTCTGACCTAGCCAACACCACGAGGGAGGCGCTCAGGCACCATCTGGAGGTGTGCTTCAGTGCATGTTTCCGTGAAAGAGAGCACAAGGCGCGAGGCGCCGAGTGCTCAGGAGCTCATCACCCAGATCATCGAAGACCTACAGGTACCGAGGGCTATGCGAGGCGAGCGTCGCCCCACACCACCTAGAGCAGCTCCCGTCCCAGGCTTGGGCGACAAACTGCGCGTCTGCGTCAACGTCCTAGGGCTCAACAGAGTCGCCTCTTAGGAGCTCTACTTGCCGTCTCAGGTGGGCCGGTGTGAAGGCCCCCCTCACAGCTTTGTTCGCATGCCTTTCGTCGTGCTGAACCGCGCTGCCCTTCACCAGCACCACATGCGAGACGTCCTGGCAGCTCACGAGGCCAGGCATCAGGAGATCTTGGCACTGGTCCTCCGCGAGCTCCTTGAACCTCAGGAGCCTCGCGAGGTCCCGGAGCCAGGCGACTCATGAGGAGCAACTTCTGTAGCACGTGTCTTCACCTACTCCAACACTTCTCCAGCAACGGTGCCAGGTGACATTTTCCGTTTTGTTTAGTTGGGGGTGCCCCTCGGGCTGCATCATCCCCAGGCCGCGTGGGTCCGTCCCTGCGGCATGTCTCGTCTTTTTTTTTTAATTCAGTTGGGGCCGCCCCTCAGGCTGCATCATCCCCATACCGTGTGGGTCCATCCCTATGGCATGTATCGTTTAAGCATCTATCAAAACTTGCCTTACACTCGCCTGAGCTATCATGTGGCTGTAACTAGTGCCCCGGTACCCCTCGTGGCCCCTGCTTGCTACTGACCTGCCAGTTGTTCATTCCAAGAAGCCATCGGCACAGTGCGTGTGCTCAGGTTCGTCCCTGCAGCGCCGAAAAACCTGAGAGACTCAGCTCTGGCTCGCGACCAGCCATGCGCACGTCACCTCACCGGGTTCTCAGTGCCTTCGTATTCTTACGGAAGGGCCAGTGATAGCAAAGTAAGCGTTGTCGCGTGCTATGACTATGTTTTTAGATTGGTTGGCAGGAATCTCCAAGCCGGACTATAGGAGCGGCCCCGCATGCCACTCCTCCCGACGCGACCAGCTTGCACGCTAAAGGGGGTACTCCTGAGCATCACGTCTCAGGAGCTCTTACTGGCTCTCGAGCCCTCACCCCCTGGCCTTGACCATGGCATCGCGATCTGTCATACCAGCGGCGGCTGAGCCTCGCACAAGGGCCGGGACCCGAGGGCGTAGAGCACCCATGTGAGCTGAAGGGGGAAAGGCCGGCGTGGACCTTGCCTAGGAAAGCTGTAGCAAGGACACGGAGAACCCCCTCCACAAGGATCCACAACAAGATAAGTCACCCTAGCGCATCGGCTAAGACCTCACGGCCAGACGCTTCTCTTCTTTCCTCTCACGGCCCCGCTTGGGCAACGTCGTTCTCCTTTTTTCGGCCTCTAGGGAGCCGCTTGCAAGCTAAAGGGGACCTCTCGAGCATTGCGCCTCGAGGGCTCTTACTGGACCTCGGGCCGCTCACCTCCTGGCCTTGACCACGACATCGTGACCTGGCATACCAGCGATGGTTGAAGCCCGCCTGGGGACTGGGTCCTGTCAGCGTAGAGCATCAAGCTATCTCGAGAACGAAAAAAGGAGCAGTGCCCAAGCAAGATATGCGATCGCAACATTAAGCAAAGAGCAAATACATTAAAGTGAAAGCATTTCAATTTTTACACACCCCCACGGGGCTCGACATGATTCCGTGCAGGGAACAAAAGAAGGAACCCGAGGAAAGCATGGCCAAGAACATCACCGGTGGCGCCGGGCGGACGCTCGCGCCCTGCTGCAGGCTCGGCGAGAGCTCGAAGGCTCGTAGTTATCATCATCGCTGGTCTCGGGATCATCGCTGGACTTTGGCGATTCACTGATAGTGGAGGAGCCGCTGACATGGCCAAGGGAAAGTTCAGTGCCCGTGGCCGTGTCACGCGGGCCGCTCCTCCCGGGGCAGCACTCCACGCATTGGTCATCTTCACCGAAGACCTTGAATAAGAGCGTGGAGGCTCCATCGTACTCGAAGTGAATGACGGAGGCTCCTCCAGGACGGCCAGCGCGGGCAATTTCGCCCCATCCTCGAGTCACGAAGACGTCGGTTAGGGGGACGACCTCGACCTCCGCCTCAGAAGCCCGGCTGTAGCACCCAGCGTGCTGTAACCACAGCTCCACAGGACCCCTCGGCGGCATCAGCTCCGCGAAGAACCTCGGAGCCGGATCCAAGAAGGCGATGGCATCGCCGTCCACACCACGAACTCCCGAGAAGTACCCTCGATGTGGGCACCATTGCGGACCATCCGCCCGACCGAGGCTTGTCCTCTATGGTCACCACCAAGGCGAAGGCGGGCGTCGCCCTCTCGCACTTAGCCTTGCGCATACAAGGGGATCGGGAAGGCAAGTGGTGGCCATTCCAGCCAAGGCCGCGTCACTTCGAGCCCTCCGGCAGTGTCACGTGAGGGGCCAGACGGTGGGAGTGGGCCGGGCCCCTCCGTAGGAGCTTTGCCTTTCTTTGCTGCGAAGAACCTCCGAATCGGTGCCATAAACATAGCGTGAAGGTGGCGAGGCGAGAAGAAGCAAGCAGCAAGGAGATGGAGATGAGCGGAGGGGACTCTGCCCCTCCCCATTTATAGCAAGAGGGAGGCAAACCATCAGCACCCACGATCACAGGTAATGATGACCTTTTTTATGCATGCAACACGCTCCAATCAAGTAAAACGGTTGCCGAGGCAGCATGTGGAAGTGGAAACGCCCATGTCCAATCCAGGCGCCATGCGTCGGCCAGGTCCGCAGGCGATTGGGGCCCGTGGCACTTTGATGACCCACAAGTGTAGGGGATCTATCATAGTCCTTTCGATAAGTAAGACTGTCGAACCCAACGAGGAGCAGAAGGAAATGATAGGCAGTTTTCAGTAAGGTATTTTCTGCAAGCACTGAAATTATAGGTAACAGATAGTTTTGTGATAAGATAATTGGTAGCAAGTGACAAATGGTAAAAGTAAATAAGGTGCAGCAAGGTGGCCCAATCCTTTTTGTAGCAAAGGACAAGCCTGGACAAACTCTTATGCAAGGTAAAGCGCTCCCGACGACATATGGGAATTATCGTCAAGCTAGTTTTCATCACGATCATCTGATTCACGTTCGGTACTTTGATAATTTGGTATGTGGGTGGACCGGTGCTTGGGTGCTGCCCTTACTTGGACAAGCCTCCCACTTATGATTATCCTCTAATGCAAGAATCCGCAACTACAAAAGAAGTATTAAGGTAAACCTAACCATAGCCTGAAACATATGGATCCAAATCAACCCCTTACGAAGCAACGCATAAACTAGGGTTTAAGCTTCTGTCACTCTAGCAACCCATCATCTACTTATTACTTCCCAATGCCTTCCTCTAGTCCCAAATAATGGTGAAGTGTCATGTAGTCGGCGTTCACATGACACCACTAGAGGAGAGACAAGATACATCTCATCAAAATATCGAACGAAGACCAAATTCACATGACTACTAATAGCAAGACTTCTCCCATGTCCTCAGGAACAAAAGTAACTACTCACAAGACATAATATTGTTCATGATCAGAGGGGTATTAATATGCATAATGGATCTGAATATATGATCTTCCACCAAATAAACCAACTGGCATCAACTACAAGGAGTAATCAACACTACTAGCAACCCACAGGTACCAATTTGAGGTTTGGATACAAAGATTGGATACAAGAGATGAACTAGGGTTTGAGAGGAGATGGTGCTGGTGAAGATGTTGATGAAGATAGCTCTCCCCAAGATGGGAGAGTTGTTGGTGATGACGGTGGTGATGATTTCCCCCTCTCGGAGGGAAGTATCCCCGGCAGAACGGCTCTGCCGGAGCCCTAGATTGGTTTCTGCCTCGGTTCTGCCTCGAGACGGCGGCGTCTGGTCCTGAAAGCCTCCTCTTGATTTTTCTTTTCCAGGTCAAAACGCTTCATATATGAGAAGATGGGCACCTAGGGCCCACCGGCTGGCCCTCGAGGCATGGGGCGCGCCCTGGGAAGGGGGGCGCGCCCCCCACCCTCGAGGCCAGCCCGTGGCCCCTCTCGTGGGTTTCTTCCGCCAGATATTTTTTATATTTTCCGAAAAAATGTTCTATGAAGTTTCGGGGCTTTTGGAGTTGTGCAGAACAGGTTTCCAGAGTTTGCTCCTTTTCCAGCCCAGAATTCCAGCTGTCGGCATTCCCCCTTCTTCATGTAAACCTTGCAAAATAAGAAGGAAAAGACATAAGTATTGTGACAAAACATGTATGAACATCCCATAATGCAACAAATATCAACTTATAAGCATGTTGCAAAATGGACGTATCAACTCCCCCAAGCTTAGACCTCGCTTGTCCTCAAGCGAAAGCTGATATCGAAAAATATGTCCACATGTTTAGAGATAGAGGTGTCGATAAAAACAAAATATGGACATGAGGGCATCATGATCATTCTCATAACATCAACTTATATAAATATAGTCATATGATCATTATGCTAAAGTAACAATTCATCCACAATATCAAGTATGCATCATAAACTTTATTGGAAACTAACAAGCCATGGTCTCGGTCATTGAAGCAATTGCAATTTGTCGTAACATCGGAAAGAGTCAATATAAGAGCTTTTCAGCAAGCCTACATACTCAACTATCATATAGTCTTTCTCTTTCACAATTGCTCACACTCACTCAATACTTATGTTTATGGAGTTTTAATCGGACACAGAGAAAGATAGGGGCTTATGGTGTTGCCTCCCAACCTTTTACCTCAAAGGTAATGTCAACAGTAATAGATCATGAAAACTTACATCCAAGTAGGTATATATGTCAGGATCTTTCCAATACAATGTGCTTTCCAAAGGATAAAATGAAAAAGGAAAGGTGTATCTCACCTTGACACTTATAAGACAGGAATATTAGATATGCCCTTCGCAGAGGGAAGCAGAGGTTGTCATGTGTTTTTATGGTTGGATGCACAAAGTCTTAGCATAGGAGAACTTCGCTTTATATTGCCACTTGCGATAAGGACCTTTATTATGCAGTCTGTCACTTTTATTACTTCCATATCACAAGCTCATATAAAGCTAATTTCTCCCACACTAATAAATCATACATATTTAGCGGGTTTGCAACATGACAAATTACTTGGAAGGATCTTTCTCAATCCATAGGTAGGTATGGTGGACTCTCATGGCAAAACTGGGTTTAAGGATAAATGGAAGCACAAGTAGTATCTCTACTTAGTGTGAGGAGTTTTGGCTAGCATGAGATGGAAAGGCAAGCTCAACATGTTGGAAGATCCATGACAATGTACTTTATTTCGGATATAAGAAGACATAACCCATTATGTTGTCTTCCTTGTCCAACATCAACTCTTTAGCATGTCATACTTTAATGAGTGCTCACAATCATGAAAGATGTCCAAGATAGTATATTTGTATGTGAAGACTCTCTTCTTTTATTACTTCCTATTAATTGCAACGATGACCAAAACTATGTTTGTCACCTCCCAACAACTTTTATTTATCATACTCTTGTATGTGAAGTCATTACTTCCCATAAGATCGATATGATCTCTTTGATTCTCTTTTTGTTTTCTTTCTTTTATAATGACCCAAGTGAGGAAATCAAGCCCTTGACTCAACACTAATCTTTATTATATAGCTCACGGACTTGATTACAAAGGATAAAGCTCACAAAGCAAAAGCTCACAACTAGATCATGCTAACTTTATTCTAATAGATCAAGATGTTGGGGATCGTAGCAGAAAAACAAAAAAAATCCTAAGCATCACCAAGATCTATCTATGGAGTCTACTAGCAACGAGAGGGGAGTGCATCTTCATACCTTTGAAGATCGCGATGCAGAAGCGTTACAAGAACGCGGATGAAGGAGTCGTACTTGCATCGATTCAGATCGCGGTTGATTCCGATCTAAGCACCGAACAACGGTGCCTCCGCGTTCAACACACGTGCAGCCCGGTGACGTCTCATGTGCCTTGATCCAGAAAGGGGAGAGGGAGAGGTTGGGGAAGACTCCGTCCAGCAGCAGCACGACGGCGTGGTGGTGGTGGAGGAGCGTGGCACTCCAGCAGGGCTTCGCCAAGCACCGCAAGAGAGGAGGAGGACTTGGGAGAGGGGGAGGGCTGCGCCAGAACTTGGATACGGTTGCCCTACCACCCCCCACATATATATAGGAGCAAGGGAGAGGGGGGCCGGCCCCCTCAGATCCAATCTGAGGAGGGGGCGGTGGCCAGGGGGTGCATTGCCCCCCAAGGCAAGGGGGGCGCCCCCCCTTAGGGTTCCCCCCAAACCCTAGGCGCATGGGCCCTAGGGGGGAGGCGCCCAGCCCACTAAGGGGTTGGTCCCTCTCCACATACAGCCCATAGGGCCCTTCGGGACAGGTGGACCCTCCCGGTGGACCCCCGGAACCCCTTCGGTGGTTCCGGTACAATACCGGTAACCCCCCGAATTATTCCGATGACCGTATGATGACTTCCCATATATAAATCTTTACCAGCGGACCATTCCGGAACTCCTCGTGACGTCCGGGATCTCATCCGAGACTCCGAACAACATTCGGTAACCATGTACATCTATTCCCTATAACCCTAGCGTCATCGAACCTTAAGTGTGTAGACCCTACGGGTTCGGGAGTCATGCATACATGGCCGAGACAACTCTCCGGTCAATAACCAACAGCGGGATCGGGATACCCATGTTGGCTCCCACATGCTCCACGATGATCTCATTGGATGAACCACGATGTCAAGGATTCAATCAATCACGTATACAATTCCCTTTGTCTACCGGTATAGTACTTGCCCGAGATTCGATCGTCGGTATCCTGATACCTTGTTCAATCTCGTTACCGGCAAGTCTCTTTACTCGTTGCGTAACACATCATCATGTGATCAACTCCTTGATCACATTGTGCACATTATGATGATGTCCTAACGAGTGGGCCCAGAGATACCTCTCCGTCACACGGAGTGACAAATCCCAGTCTCGATTCGTGCCAACCCAACAGACACTTTCGGAGATACCCGTAGTGCACCTTTATAGCCACCCAGTTACGTTGTGACGTTTGGTACACCCAAAGCATTCCTACGGTATCCGGGAGTTGCACAATCTCATGGTCTAAGGAAAAGATACTTGACATTTAGAAAAGCTTTAGCATACGAACTACATGATCTTGTGCTAGGCTTAGGATTGGGTCTTGTCCATCACATCATTCTCCTAATGATGTGATCCAATTATAAACGACATCCAATGTCCATGGTCAGGAAACCGCAACCATCTATTGATCAACGAGCCAGTTAACTAGAGGCTCACTAGGGACATGGTGTTTGTCTATGTATCCACACATGTATCTGAGTTTCCTATCAATACAATTCTAGCATGGATAATAAACAATTATCATGAACAAGGAAATATAATAATAACCAATTTATTATTGCCTCTAGGGCATATTTCCAACAGTCTCCCACTTGCACTAGAGTCAATAATCTAGTTCACATCGCCATGTGATTAACACTCAGAGGTCACATCGCCATGTGACTAACATCCAAAGAGTTTACTAGAGTCAATAATCTAGTTCACATCACTATGTGATTAACACTCAATGAGTTCTGGGTTTGATCATGTTATGCTTGTGAGAGAGGTTGTAGTCAACGGGTCTGCAACATTCAGATCCCTATTTATTTCGCAAAACTATATGTCATATCGTAGATGCTGCTACCATGTTCCACTTGGAGCTATTCCAAATTGTTGCTCCATTATACGTATCCGATATCTCTACTCAGAGCTATCTGGATAGGTGTTAAGCTTGCATCGACGTAACTCTTTACGTTGAACTCTTTATCACCTCCATAACCGAGAAACATTTCCTTATTCCTCTTAGGATAATTTTGACCGCTATCTAGTGATCCACTCCTGGATCACCTTTGTACCCTCTTGCCAGACATGTGGCAAGGCACACATCAGGTGCGGTACTCAGCATGGCATACTATATAGAGCCTATGAAAAAAACATAGGGGACGACCTTCATCCTTCCTCTTTCTTCTGCCGTGGTCAAGCTTTGAGTCTTACTCAACTTCACACCTTACAACTCAGGTAAGAACTCCTTCTTTGACTGATCTATTTTGAACTCCTTCAAAATCATGTCAAAGGTGTGTGTTCTTTTGAAAGTATCATCAGGCGTCTTGATCTATCTCTATAGATCTTGATGCCCAATATGTAAGCAGCTTTATCCAGGTCTTCCTTTGAAAAACTCCTTTCAAACAACCCTTTATGTTTTCCAAAAATTCTACATCATTTCGATCAACAATATGTCATTCACATATACTTATCAGAAATGTTGTAGTGCTCCCACTCACTTTATTGTAAATATAAGTTTCTAACAAACTTTGTATAAACCCAAAAACTTTGATTACTCCATCAAAGCGTATATTCCGACTCCGAGATGCTTGCTCTAGTCCATGGAAGGATCGCTGGAGCTAGCATACCTTTTAGCATCCTTAGGATCGACAAAACCTTTCTGATTTTATCACATACAACCTTTCCTTACGAAAACTGGTAAGGAAACTTGTTTTGACATCCATCTGCCAGATTTCATAAATGCAGCTAACGCTAACATGATTCCGACGGACTTAAGCATCGCTACGGGTGAGAAAACCTCATTGTAGTCAACTCCTTGAACTTGTGAAAAACTCTTCGCCGCAAGTTGAGCTTCATAGACGGTGACATTACCGTCCACGTCCGTCTTCTTCTTCAAGATCCATTTATCTGAATGGCTTGCCGATCGTCGGGCAAGTCCACCAAAGTCCATACTTTGTTTTGATACATGGATCCTATCTCGGATTTCTCGGCTTCTAACCATTTGTCGGAATACGGGCCCACCATCGCTTCTCCATAGTTTGTAGGTTCATTGTTGTCCAACAACATGACATCTAATACAGGATCACCGTACCACTCAGGAGTAGTACATATCCTTGTCGACCTACGAGGTTCGATAGCAAATTGATCCGAAGCTTCATGATCAGTATCATTAGTTTCCTCTTCAACATTCGTAGGTTCCACAGAAACATCTTTCTGTGTTGCACTACTCTCCGGTTGAAGTGAGGGTTCGACAACCTCATCAAGTTCTATCTTCCTCCCACTCAATTCTTTCGAGAGAAACTCCTTCTCGAGAAAGGACCCATTCTTAGCGACAAACATTTTTGCCCTTGTATCTGAGATAGAAGGTATACCCAAATGTTACCTTTGGGTATCCTATGAAGATGTATTTGTCCGCTTTGGATTCGAGCTTTTTCCGGCTGAAGCCGTAAGCATCGCAGCCCCAAACATTAAGAAAAGACAACTTTGGTTTCTTGCCAAACCATAGTTCATACGGTGTCGTCTCAACGGACTTAGATGGTGCCCTATCTAAAGTGAATGCAGTTGTCTCTAATGCATAACCTTAAAATAAAAGCGGTAGATCGGTAAGAGACATCATAGATCGCACCATATTGTCACATCCCTAGCTTCTGTGACTGTCTAGTGCTAGCATCTGGTGTTGCATCATGTTAACTTTTCACATAAAGTTGAAATGGGGATGTTCAAACCCTAGCACCAAATGATTTCAACTAGGGTCAAGAATAAAATCATTTCCAATGACCCAAAATGACTTTATCAATGTTTGATAATTTTGGCAAGGCTTTGAGACCAAACCAAAATTAGTGAACATTTTTGTAGAATATTTTGGGCACTGAATTAAATCATACCTTATTTGCATTTGGGCATTTAAATTTTATATATTATTTTAAATGTCCAAATATTCATGAACTAGAATGTTTACTGTTGGAAATAATCCAAACAGTAGCCTCAAGCAGTTCCATGAATTTTGCGCTTGTTTTAGTATTTCATTTAAAGCCAAAAAAACAAATACATAAAATAGACAACAGAAGCAAATTAGAAAAGGAGAGAGAGAACTCACCTGGCCCAAGCTTACCTGACAGCCCAGCTGGTGGCCTAGCCCACCACCGCTGCCACTCATCTCCCACCTCTCGCCAGGAGGACGAGAGGCGCGTGGCCGCCGCGCGCCGGCACACGCCTGAGCCACCTCCTGCTTCCGCCGACGTTGGGGGCTGGATGGAGATGCCACGCAACCCCCCCCCCCGACCCCTCTGGCCTGTCCACTCCTCCTCTTCCCTCCTCTGTCTCTCTCGCACGCAACCATCGAGCGCCACTGTCGCCACCGTCCAAAGCCACCGCAGCCACGGCCACCGTCCACCTCTCGCCTCGCCGACGCGCCCAGAAGCTCCGCCTCGTCCCTCTCTTCCTCCTCGCCGAGCCTCCCGACGCCGGAAGCCCTTGGACACCATCTGCACCGTCGTTCCCCTCGTCGGCTATCGACGATCCTCGCCGTCGATTTGCCGCCTCCGATGCCTCCCCGAGCTCGCCGTCTCCTTCATACGAACCGCGGTGAGCCTCGGTTTCGTTTCCCCCATGACCCGTCGCCTATCTTGTCCCCTAGCCGCTTCAACGACCGGAGCCGAGCGCTCCTCGCCGCCGACCATGTCACTGTCGTGGCTGCGGTCGTGCTAGCACACGCCCGAGCTCACCACTGCACTCAGAGCACTCCCAGGAGCCTACCGCGCCTACCAGTTCCTCCTCCCGTGCTCCCTAGCGCTGCGCCCGCACCTGCCCGAACTCCGGCCGCCGCGGATGTGCTCGTCGCCGGCGATTCCGGCCACCCCAGCACACACCACCTACTCCACTTGATGCGTGAGTTCGTCAGCAGAACATAGATGCCCTTCGCCGGCCATTTGGTCGCCGGAGGAGGAATCTCGAGCCTCTCCGTCGTGTCTGGCCTCGCCGGCGTCGAGTCACCGGCGGGTTTGACCCAACTTGACCAAGGTTTGACCACCTTGAGTCAATGACATGTGGGGCCAGCCTTTGACTAGTTTTAGTTTAGTTTTTAATTAAGTTTTAATTGCTGTCATTAACTTAATTAGACACTGACATGTGGGCCCCGTGTCTGCTTAGTTCAGTTTTTAAACTTTTAGTTAGTACTGAGAGACTGACCAGTGGGACCCACTGGTCAGGTTTGACCTGGACCCGCCTGTTGACTTGCTGATGTCAGCATGACCTAGTGCTGACGCGGTAACTATTTTCTGTAATTTAAAATAAATCAGAAATGATTTATTTATTTCGGAAAATAGCTAAAACTTCTAAAAATCACAAAAAATAATCTATAACTCCAATGAAAATAATTTATATATGAAAAATGATCAGAAAAATTCAAGGAATCTGTTTATGGCAGTTTCATGCATGTTTGAAGAAGTTAAACCTGCTGATCAGGTCAAATCAATTAAATGACATTTAAATAACCACATATGGAGTTTGAATTTGAACCTTTGGTTCCAACCAGCTTCATTTAATATGGTTGCTAGTTGCATTAGCTCAATCAACAGCATATTGCCATGTCATGATCATGCATCATATTGTCGCATTGCATTGATTGTGTTCTCTCTTGTTTGTCGGTGTTTGTCCGCTCTCAGTAGACGTGTTCCGGCGATGTGACCGATGACACTGATGAAGACACCGTTCTATCTTCGGAAGTGCCAGGCAAGCAAAACCCCATTGAGCATTCCGATAAAATCCAACTCTCTCGCTCTTGCTCTCTTTTTCTGCATTAGGACAATAACGCTTCAACTGTTACCTGCTGCGGTAGTTGAACCCCTTTCCACTGCATGACCTGTCATTGCCAAAGTAAATAGTTGAAACCCACTAGCATGAGTAGGAGTTGTTTGAGCCATGTTGTGCCTACTCATTCATGCTTCCTGGTTATGCATGCTATTGCTTAGAGTTGTGTCAGGTCTGATTCATCGGGATGAATTGGAATGTGGTGAACATAACCTACTGTTGAGAGCTAAGTGTGTGAACACGATTTGGTAAAGGTAGCGATGAGAGGCCATGTAGGAGTACATTGTGGGTTGTCTCATTGCAGCCGTCCTCAGGAACTGAGTTCTGTGTTTGTGATCCATGAATCAGCTACTACCACACATTGGGCCCTGAAATATGACCCCGCTCGACTTATTGACTGCCCATGTCCTCTGTCCAGGAGTTGCAACTAGTTTCTGGTGTTTGTAGTTTACTGGAGGTCGTGCGCAGCGCTGACCCTCGGGGTGGGCTGTGACACGGCAGGTATGTGGCACGGTGTACCGATCGCCCGTTTGGTGACTCGGGAACCTTGTACACATTGTTTGGGGCCATGAGCGACACCCCGGCCGGATCTCCCCATGGATGGAACCCAAATAGGCGATAAACCTGGACTAGAGACTTGAGTGGTTTGTTAGGTCGTGGTCTACACCCACGTCGGCTTTTGCTTGAAGTCTGCCGAGCACATGTCGTGTGCAGACGCTAAGTGGTGGAAACATGTGTGAAGAAGTACACCCCTGCAGGGTTATATATGATCTATTCGAATAGCCGTGTCTGCAGTAATGGACTTCTGGGTTACCTGTATAGTTCATAGACAAGTGGAAGTGGATACTCTAAAACGCGCAAGATAAGCGTGAGTGCTATGGATGGCCTTCTCGTAGGGAGACGGGAGCGGATCCATAGTGGTGTATTGGTTGGTGAATATGTGGACTCGTGTGCGCCACCTCAAAAGAGTTACTTGCAGTCGTAGTTCAGGATAGCCACCGAGTTAAAGCTGGCTTGCTGCAGTCAAACTCCACCACCCCTTTGTTGATACTAATGCATATGTAGCTAGTTCTGATGTAAGTCTTGCTGAGGACCTTTGTACTCATGTTTGCTTAATTTATGTTTTTGCTGAGATACTCCAGTCTCACTAGTGGTTCCGCTTGGACTTCGACGTTTAGCTTGTTACCTCAGCTACGATCTTGTTCCCTTGGGAGGGTCTTGTAGATAGTCAGGCTTCTCAGCCTTCTTCATTTGTAGTTGTCTGTACTCAGACATGTTATGCTTCTGTTGCCTGTATGCTCTGTATGTTGGGTCATGTGACCTCTGTTTGTAATAAATGCTATGATGGCTCTTCTGGGCCTTTATCTATATGAGTTGTTGAGTTATGTTGTGATGCCATGTTGTACAGCACATACTTGCATGTTATGCATACGTGTAATGTGTATTGCTATGTGTGGGATCCGACACCTAGTTGTTTACCCTTGGTAGGCTACCTTACAGGGAAATGTCTCCTTGTGCTTCCACTGAGCCTTGGTAGCTTGCTACTGCTCTGGAACACTTAGGCTGGCCGGCATGTGTCCTTGTTCGTTCATGTGTCTGTCCCTTAGGGGAAATGTGAGGCGTTGATCCTTTAAGTCCTTGTAGCTTGCTACGACTTGGGATCATACGTTGATGACCAACACGTTCGTTGCTGGGTCATGTATGCATGTCTCTATAATTTAGTGCCACTTTTGGTTTATAACTGGTCATGTCGGCCCGGGTTCTCTGTCATATGGGTGCTAGCGACACTATCATATACGTGTGCCAAAATGCGCAAACGGTCCCGGGCCAGGTAAGGTGGCACCCGTGGGGATACCGTGCGTGAGGCCGCAAAGTGATATGATGTGTTACAGGCTAGACCTGTGTGACTTAGGATCGGGGTCCTGACAGCTGTGGTATCAGAGCCTGACTGCCTGTAGGATTATCAAGCCAAACTGGTCGAAGTTGTGTCTAGAAACTCTTTAGTTATATTAAGGGAATTGATTGTGGAAGGGAACGTAAGGATATTTTTACTCCTTTACCTTATGACCTTCTGATCTGTGTCGTCCTCTTCTTTTCTACGGGCATTAAGGAACTAGGCTTCCTCTTCTGTCTATCAGGATCACGTTAATTATGGATTCAACCCTCAGTTCAGTTTCTTCTACCTCCGTGTGTTGATAGTTGGTCTCAGAATCTTGTTATTGTGATGTTGAGTGGTTATGCTACCCTTTTGCTGGATCTCAAAATCCTTTTGAGCAATTACAGCGCGTTATGATGTCCGAGTCTTCCCAGGTTTCTAAACAATCTGATGCGATTGCAAATCCCTTCATCCTGTTCCCGATGCTCCTTTGGGCCAGATTAACCACACTAGTCGTTGTGTTGAGGTACTCCGTTGCCTCGACATACATGTTGGAGTTATTATTATGACCCTAGGTGTCTAGAGTATCACCTAGTAATCTAGCCATGTACTATGTTCCCAGCGTGATCATTCTGGCCATCATTCTCGAAAGCATCCCGTGATGCCATTTAGTTAGTAGGCATTCTACTCCTGGGTTCTTGGACCCGAGATTCACTCTACTTACTTCATGTTGATAGTGTATGCTCGTTCCTTTGGGATATTAGTAACCTTGTGATAGTCCTCGAGGTCCGTGGTTATCGTTCTTCCAATACCATGAACCATCATGGCAGGAGTTCTTCTGAACCAAAAGATCACAACCAGAGTGCTCTTGAGTAGTACTCCATTCATATTGTGACTCTGCCAATTCTACCTTTCTGCATGGGTTATCCGGAAGAAATGTGTTGAACTAGTTCGACATACTAATCTATGCACCCACAACTCAAAAAGTTATTTGATCCTTGAGTTGTCCCTTTTAGTTGTATTTTGACCTTCGTCTATCAATTGATAGTCAAGAGTATGCGTGCATTCGTTCATCGATGCCTATTACTCTTGTGGTCTGTCAAGCCATTCTATTCTGGAATGACTAGGAGAAACAAACTCCAGTACCTTATCCATATCCAGGATTGGGTCAAAGAAGTTGTACTTCGTAGATGAAGAATGCTAATCTAGCTTCTAATCTGTTCTATCCTGGAGTATTACCATCCTTATGTCAAGAATGTCATGGGAATTGCACCACCTCCTATGAACTTTTGATAAGGTGATACTTCTCGCCATCATCGTTTATTCCTCGGCCTCCGTGTTATTGTAACCGGAATGCTGACAAGTGAATTGTGATGTGTGAAATCAATACTCCTAGCAACTTTGTTGCTTGGTAGTTAAAGGACAACAATTTCATTCTTAGCGTGTTGATTACTGAATCACCATTCTAAGATTTATCGTGCTACTAGTCCATCTTTCCTGGTGCACTTATCGATCAATGAGTTAGGATTGTGTCAATCTCTCACTCTTTTGATCATATCATATTGCCCTGAAAAGCAAGATTGATCTCGAGCTTAGTAACATGTCGGTGGTCCGTGATTTTTCGAATATCTTCTCGGAAGTATTACCAGGTTGCTCCCTGACCGTTATGTTGAGCTCGTGATCAAGCTGGTTTCTCTCTAAACCACCCTTTCTCCAAGAATCTGTGTTGGATACCCTGAGCTAGTCGGTTAAGCTAAACGACAACTTGGAGAGTTGGATGATAAAAGCTTGCCTGACTTAGTTCCTTCCAAGGGATATCTTTGGTGTGTGTGTTAAAGAAAGATGATATCTTGATCGATTGATCCTCGTGATCAATTGTTGGATCTATTGTCTTGTCCAAACTTTGATTTGAGTGTGGGCTATCGTCAAATCAAATCAGAACCAATGGTATTCATAATGTTGTCTTACTCGTGGTTGATTCCTTGAGCATACACCGTTATATCTTTTGGTCTGACCAATGCTATCACTTTGTTCACATTGTCATGGAATCCCATCTATATGGAAACCTGGATGGATTATTGTTGAGCCCATCAACAAACATCCTTATCTCCTCCATGATTTTGTAGGACATTAAGCTAGTGTTGGAAACTTTGTAAGCATTACCTTCGTGTACCGTTCATGAGGTATATGTTCGATGAGAGGAGAGACTTTCCCTACTTCATGTGTAATTGATGTAAGTTGCCACCGTGAGTTTGAGAAAGTTGTTTTGCTTCCTGTGGAATCATCCCAAGTCAGTCATGCATACGTGCGAAGTATTCTATGGTTTGGAGACTTGCAACCTTCACTCTATATGTATCCCTAGCACACCAAGCCACTGATTGTTTTGTACAAGGAGAAGAAGTTTCTTCTTAAGAGCTAGACTTATGCAAGGACTTCAATATCCTCGATGATGGTTCCCACCTGAACTCGGTAGTGTTTTATCATAAGACTACTACGTGGTCATGCTTGTCCTGGGCAACGTGTTCACAAGTTTGTAGCAGAACCAGCTCATCTTTTGGAGCTTGCTATCGTAGTTCATTCCCGAGAATCTCGCGACGCCGTCTCGTCGATTTGTGTTGCAAACTTTCATTTTTCTTTCTAGACTCAATGAGTTTGGAATATCCTGACACCAACTGGAATTGAATCTCACGCAGATATGATGGTTGGAGCCTTTTCCAAGAACTATAATATTGATCTCTCGATAACCGGTAAAGTGGATGTCGTGGCCAACACACCCAGCCGGAAGACCTATTGTTGTAGCATCTTGATTGAAGAAGTTGGCCACCTCCCCATAAGGATTTCGTAGGATTTACTCCCTAGTTGTTCCTTATGGATTTTTGTGCTCCTGAAGTCCGACCTTTTTACTTGACGTTCTAGGTACCAAACCATTTTAATAAATGGGTTGCGCTAGCACATCAAGGAGAACATTAGAAGCGGAGTCCTAAATGTCTCTGAGTCGATCATCCAGTCGACAATATGGTGCCCTATCTAAAGTGAATGCAGCTGTCTCTAATGCATAACCTTAAAATAAAAGCGGTAGATCGGTAAGAGACATCATAGATCGCACCATATTGTCACATCCCTAGCTTCTGTGACTGTCTAGTGCTAGCATCTGGTGTTGCATCATGTTAACTTTTCACACAAAGTTGAAATGGGGATGTTCAAACCCTAGCACCAAATGATTTCAACTAGGGTCAAGAATAAAATCATTTCCAATGACCCAAAATGCCTTCATCAATGTTTGATAATTTTGGCAAGGCTTTGAGACCAAACCAAAATTAGTGAACATTTTTGTAGAATATTTTGGGCACTGAATTAAATCATACCTTATTTGCATTTGGGCATTTAAATTTTATATATTATTTTAAATGTCCAAATATTCATGAACTTGAATGTTTACTGTTGGAAATAATCCAAACAGTAGCATCAAGCAGTTCCATGAATTTTGAGCTTGTTTTAGTATTTTATTTAAAGACAAAAAAACAAATACATAAAATAGGCAACAGAAGCAAATTAGAAAAGGAGAGAGAGAGAGAACTCACCTGGCCCAAGCTTACCTGGCAGCCCAGCTGGTGGCCCAGCCCACCACCGCTGCCAGTAACCTCCCACCTCTCGCCAGGAGGACGAGTGGCGCGTGGCCGCCGCGCGGCGGCACACGCCCAAGCCACCTCCTGCTTCCGCCGACGCTGGGGGCTGGATGGAGACGCCACGCAACCCCCCCGACCCCTCTGGCCTGTCCACTCCTCATCTTCCCTCCTCTGTCTCTCTCGCACGTAACCACCGAGCGCCAATGTCGCCACCGTCCAAAGCTACCGCAGCCACGGCCACCGTCCACCTCTCGCCTCGCCGACGCGCCCAGAAGCTCTGCCTCGTCCCTCTCTTCCTCCTCGCTGAGCCACCCGACGCCGGAAGCCCCTGGACACCGTCTGCATCGCCGTTCCCCTCGTCGGCGGCCGGTGATCCTCGTCGTCGATTTGCCGCCTCCGATGCCTTCCCGAGCTCGCCGTCTCCTTCATACGAACCGCGGTGAGCCTTGGTTTCATTTCCCCCATGCCCCGTCGCCTATCTTGTCCCCTAGCCGCTTCAACGACCAGAGCCGAGCGCTCCTCTTCGCCGGCCATGTCACTGTCGTGGCTGCGGTCGTGCTAGCACACGCCCGAGCTCACCACTGCACTCAGAGCACTCCCAGGAGCGCGCCTACCAGTTCCTCCTCCCGTGCTCCCTAGCGCTGCGCCCGCACCTGCCCGAACTCCGGCCGCCGCGGATGTGCTCGCCGCCGGCGATTCCGGCCACCCCAGCACACACCACCTACTCCACTTGATGCGCGAGTTCGTCAGCAGCACGTAGATGCCCTCCGCCGTCCATTTGGTCGCCGGAGGAGGAATCCCGAGCCTCTCCGTCGTGTCTGGCCTCGCCGGCGTCGAGTCGCCGGCGGGTTTGACCCAACTTGACCAGGGTTTGACCACCCTGGGTCAATGACATGTGGGTCCAGCCTTTGACTAGTTTTAGTTTAGGTTTTTAATTAAGTTTTAATTGCTGTCATTAACTTAATTAGACACTGACATGTGGGGCCCGTGTCTGTTTAGTTTAGTTTTTAAACTTTTAGTTAGTACTGAGAGACTGACCAGTGGGACCCACTGGTCAGGTTTGACCTGGACCCGCCTGTTGACTTGCTGATGTCAGCATGACCTAGTGCTGATGCAGTAACTATTTTCTGTAATTTAAAATAAATCAGAAATGATTTATTTATTTCGGAAAATAGCTAAAACTTCTAAAAATCACAGAAAATAATCTATAACTCCAATGAAAATAATTTATATATGAAAAATGATCAAAAAAATTCTAGGAATCTGTTTATGGCAATTTCATGCATGTTTGAACAAGTTAAACCTGCTGATCGGGTCAAATCAATTAAATGACATTTAAATAACCACATATGGAGTTCGAATTTGAACCTTTGGTTCAAACCAACTTCATTTAATATGGTTGCTAGTTGCATTAGCTCAATCAAGAGCATATTGCCATGTCATGATCATGCATCATATTGTCGCATTGCATTGATTGTGTTCTCTCTTGTTTGCCGGTGTTTATCCCCTCTCAGTAGACGTGTTCCGATGATGTGATCGATGACACTGATGAAGACACCGTTCTATCTTCGGAAGTGCCAGGCAAGCAAAACCCCATTGAGCATTCCGATACAATCCCACTCTCTCGCTCTTGCTCTCTTTTACTGCATTAGGACAATAACGCTTCAATTGTTACCTGCTGCGGTAGTTGAACCCCTTTCCACTTCATGACCTGTCATTGCCACAATAAATAGTTGAAACCCACTAGCATGAGTAGGAGTTGTTTGAGCCATGTTGTGCCTACTCATTCATGCTTCCTGGTTATGTCTGCTATTGCTTAGAGTTGTGTCCGTTCTGATTCATCGGGATGAATTGGAATGTGGTGAACATGTCCTACTGTTGAGAGCTAAGTGTGTGAACACGATTTGGTAAAGGTAGCGATGAGAGGCCATGTAGGAGTACATGGTGGGTTGTCTCATTGCAGCCGTCCTCAGGAACTGAGTTCTGTGTTTGTGATCCATGAATCAGCTACTACCACACATTGAGCCCTGAAATATGACCCCGCTCGACTTATTGACTGCCCATGTCCTCTGTCCAGGAGTTGCAACTAGTTTCTGGTGTTTGTAGTTTACTGGAGGTCATGCGCAGCGCTGACCCTCGGGGTGGGCTGTGACGCGGCAGGTACGTGGCACGGTGTACCGATCGCCCGTTTGGTGACTCGGGAACCTTGTACACATTGTTTGGGGCCGTGAGCGACACCCCGGCCGGATCTCCCCACGGATGGAACCCAAATAGGATAAACCTGGACTAGAGACTTGAGTGGTTGGTTAGGTCGTGGTCTACACCCACGTCGGCTTTCGCTTGAAGTCTGCCGAGCACATGTCGTGTGCAGACGCTAAGTGGTGGAAACATGTGTGAAGAAGTACAACCCTGCAGGGTTATATATGATCTATTCGAATAGCCGTGTCCGAGGTAATGGACTTCTGGGTTACCTGTACAGTTCATAGACAAGTGGAAGTGGATACTCTAAAACGCGCAAGATAAGCGTGAGTGCTATGGATGGCCTTCTCGTAGGGAGACGGGAGCGGGTCCATAGTGGTGTATTGGTTGGTGAATATGTGGACTCGTGTGCGCCACCTCAAAAGAGTTACTTGCAGTCATAGTTCAGGATAGCCACCGAGTTAAAGCTGGCTTGCTGCAGTCAAACTCCACCACCCCTTTGTTGATACTAATGCATATGTAGCTAGTTCTGATGTAAGTCTTGCTGAGTACCTTTGTACTCATGTTTGCTTAATTTATGTTTTTGCAGAGAGACTCCAGTCTCACTAGTGGTTCCGCTTGGACTTCGACGTTTAGCTTGTTACCTCAGCTACGATCTTGTACCCTTGGGAGGGTCTTGTAGATAGTCAGGCTTCTCAGCCTTTTTCATTTGTAGTTGTCTGTACTCAGACATGTTATGCTTCCGTTGCCTATATGCTCTGTATGTTGGGTCATGTGACCTCTGTTTGTAATAAATGCTATGATGGCTCTTCTGGGCCTTTATCTATATGAGTTGTTGAGTTATGTTGTGATGCCATGTTGTACAGCACATATTTGCATGTTATGCATACGTGTAATGTGTATTGCTATGTGTGGGATCCGACACCTAGTTGTTTACCCTTGGTACGCTACCTTACAGGGAAATGTGTCCTTGTGCTTCCACTGAGCCTTGGTAGCTTGCTACTGCTCCGGAAAACTTAGGCTGGCCGGCATGTGTCCTTGTTCGTTCCTTTGTCTGTCCCTTAGGGGAAATGTCACGGTTGATCCTTTAACTCCTTGTAGCTTGCTACGACTTGGGATCATACGTTGATGACCGACACGTTCGTTGCTGGGTCATGTATGCATGTCTCTATAATTTAGTGCCACTTTTGGTTTATAACTGGTCATGTCGGCCTGGGTTCTCTGTCATATGGATGCTAGCGACACTATCATATACGTGTGCCAAAATGCGCAAACGGTCCCGGGCCAGGTAAGGTGGCACCCGTGGGGATACCGTGCGTGAGGCAGCAAAGTGCTATGATGTGTTACAGGCTAGACCTGTGTGACTTAGGATCGGGGTCCTGACAGCTTTGGTATCAGAGCCTGACTGTCTGTAGGATTATCAAGCCAAACTGGTCGAAGTTGTGTCTAGAAACTCTTTAGTTATATTAAGGGAATTGATTGTGGAAGGGAACGTAAGGATCTTTTTACTCCTTTACCTTATGACCTTCTGATCTATGTCGTCCTCTTATTTTCTACGGGGATTAAGGAACTAGGCTTCCTCTTCTGTCTATCAGGATCACGTTAATTGTGGATTCAAGCCTCAGTTCAGTTTCTTCTACCTCCGTGTGTTGATAGTTGGTCTCGGAATCTTGTTATTGTGATGTTGAGTGGTTATTCTACCCTTTTGCTTGGATCTCAAAATCCTTTTGAGCAATTACAGAGCGTTATGTTGTCCGAGTCTTCCCAGGTTTCTAAACAATCTGATGCGATTGCAAATCCCTTCCTCCTGTTCCCGATGCTCCTTTGGGCCAGATTAACCACACTAGTCGTTGTGTTGAGGTACTCCGTTGCCTCGACATACATGTTGGAGTTATTATTATGACCCTAGGTGTCTAGAGTATCACCTAGTAATCTAGCCATGTACTATGTTCCCAGCATGATCATTCTGGCCATCATTCTCGAAAGCATCCCGTGATGCCATTTAGTTAGTAGGCATTCTACTCCTGGGTTCTTGGACCCGAGATTCACTCTACTTACTTCATGTTGATAGTGTATGCAAGTTCCTTTAGGATATTAGTAACCTTGTGATAATCCTCGAGGTCCGTGGTTATCGTTCTTCCAATACCATGAACCATCATGGCAGGAGTTCTTATGAACCAAAAGATCACAACCAGAGTGCTCTTGAGTAGTACTCCATTCATATTGTGACTCTGCCAATTCTACCTTTCTGCATGGGTTATCCGAAAGAAATGTGTTGAACTAGTTCGACATACTAATCTATGCACCCACAACTCAAAAAGTTATTTGATCCTTGAGTTGTCCCTTTTAGTTGTATTTTGACCTTCGTCTATCAATTGATGGTCAAGAGTATGCGTGCATTCGTTCATCGATGCCTATTACTCTTGTGGTCTGCCAAGCCATTCTATTCTGGAATGACTAGGAGAAACAAACTCCAGTACCTTATCCATATCCAGGATTGGGTCAAAGAAGTTGTACTTCGTAGATGAAGATTGCTAATCCAGCTTCTAATCTGTTCTATCCTGGAGTATTACCATCCTTATGTCAAGAATGTCATGGGAATTGCACCACCTCCTATGAACTTTTGATAAGGTGATACTTCTCGCCATCATCGTTTATTCCTCGGCCTCCGTGTTATTGTAACCGGAATGCTGACAAGTGAATTGTGATGTGTGAAATCAATACTCCTAGCAACTTCGTTGCTTGGTAGTTAAAGGACAACAATTTCATTCTTAGCGTGTTGATTACTGAATCACCATTCTAAGATTTATCGTGCTACTAGTCCATCTTTCCTGGTGCACTTATCGATCAATGAGTTAGGATTGTGTCAATCTCTCGCTCTTTTGATCATATCATCTTGCCCTGAAAAGCAAGATTGATCTTGAGCTTAGTAACATATCGGTGGTCCGTGATTTTTCGAATATCTTCTCGGAAGTATTACCAGGTTGCTCCCTGACCGTTATGTTGAGCTCGTGATCAAGCTGGTTTCTCTCTAAACCACCCTTTCTCCAAGAATATGTGTTGGATACCCTGAGCTAGTCGGTTAAGCTAAACGATAACTTGGAGAGTTGGAAGATAAAAGCTTGCCTGACTTAGTTCCTTCCAAGGGATATCTTTGGTGTGTGTGTTAAAGAAAGATGATATCTTGATCGATTGATCCTCGTGATCAATTGTTGGATCTATTGTCTTGTCCAAACTTTGATTTGAGTGTGGGCTATCGTCAAATCAAATCAGAGCCAATGGTATTCATAATGTTGTCTTACTCGTGGTTGATTCCTCGAGCATACACCATTATATCTTTTGGTCTGACCAATGCTATCACTTTGTTCACATTGTCATGGAATCCCATCTATATGGAAACCTGGATGGATTATTGTTGAGCCCATCAACAAACATCCTTATCTCCTCCATGATTTTGTAGGACATTAAGCTAGTGTTGGAAACTTTGTAAGCATTGCCTTCGTGTACCGTTCATGAGGTATATGTTCGATGAGAGGAGAGACTTTCCCTAATTCATGTGTAATTGATGTAAGTTGCCACCGTGAGTTTGAGAAAGTTGTTTTGCTTCCTGTGGAATCATCCCAAGTCAGTCATGCATACGTGCGAAGTATTCTGTGGTTTGGAGACTTGCAACCTTCACTCTATATGTATCCCTAGCACACCAAGCCACTGATGTTTTGTACAAGGAGAAGAAGTTTCTTCTTAAGAGCTGGACTTATGCAAGGACTTCGATATCCTCGATGATGGTTCCCACCTGAACTCGGTAGTGTTTTATCATAAGACTACTACGTGGTCATGCATGTCCTGGGCAACGTGTTCACAAGTTTGTAGCAGAACCAGCTCATGTTTTGGAGCTTGCTATCGTTATTCATTCCCGAGAATCTCGCGACGCCGTCTCGTTGATTTGTGTTGCAAACTTTCATTTTTCTTTCTAGACTCGATGAGTTTGGAATATCCTGACACCAACCGGAACTGAATCTCAGGCAGATATGATGGTTGGAGCCTTTTCCAAGAACTATAATATTGATCTCTCGATAACGGTAAAGTGGATGTCGTGGCCAACACACCCAGCCGGAAGACCTATTGTTGTAGCATCTTGATTGAAGAAGTTGGCCACCTCCCCATAAGGATTTCGTAGGATTTACTCCCTAGTTGTTCCTTATGGATTTTTGTGCTCCTGAAGTCCGACCTTTTTACTTGACGTTCTAGGTACCAAACCATTTTAATAAATGGGTTGCGCTAGCACATCAAGGAGAACATTAGAAGCGGAGTGCTAAATGTCTCTCAGTCGATCATCCAGATTTTGCCTTTGCCTCCGCTAAGGTGAAATCTGAGAAAGTGTTATCTTCCTTTGCATCTGCACTATTCATCATTATTCATCATGGTAGTATGTTGTGTTGCCAGGATCCTTGACACGGATATTGGTAAAACCTTGATGAATATGGGAATGCTCAAGTTCTTGATAGCACGCACAAGCACTAGGTGTTATCTCTGGCTCTAACCAGGATTGCTCCCAGTGTTCTTGGTTATGCTATAACCTCTCAAAGAGTAGTTTCACTCTCTACTGTTGGGTTTCTTCCCAGTTACCAGAATCATTCCCAGCATTTGCATTGTGTTCCCAGCTTTCACCACCATCGTGCCAACTTTCCATTGGTTGCCAATCTCAGCAACTGCTGTTCAGGATTATTTTCAGAAGTGGACTTGCCATGGGTCCCATCCATTTTCGGTGATAAGCAAAATCAACCTTGGCATTGTCTTGTACAAGGCAGTCCACGTCATCCATTCTAGATGGAGAATGTCATTCTTTCGGACTCCGTCAAATGATCGATTGTGATTTGCCTTAGGCTGGTATAGAGAATTTCAATGATCTCTATATCAAAAGTAATTCTTTTTGCCACTTAAGGGAATAACTCCCCGTTCTGGTGACATCGACCACTATCTTCTTTAAGTGTGGAATTATTTCCTATCAAGTGAACCTTCATCATTTGCTTCACTCCATCCCTCCGGATGTGTGCTCCGTGTCACAGCTCAAGAGATGGTTCAACGTCTCACTCCATGAGTTGATCTTGAGTTGCTTGATCTTTCAGAAGATCATTTTTGTAGAACTTCTTTCATCGTCACCGTGTTGGACAAAGACCTTGAAAGCAAGGATGTCAGGATCAACATAATGCAAGCAATCAACATTCATATGAAGGACAGTTGGATCATGAAGATTGTGTTAGTTGGTGTCCCCTCTGATTTCTTACCTCACGTCTTGAATCTCGGGACGAGATTCTTGTTTACTGGGGGTGAGTTGTCACATCCCTAGCTTCTGTGACTGTCTAGTGCTAGTATCTGGTGTTGCATCATGTTTACTTTTCACAGAAAGTTGAAATGGGGATGTTCAAACCCTAGCACCAAATGATTTCAACTAGGGTCAAGAATAAAATCATTTACAATGACCCAAAATGCCTTCATCAATGTTTGATAATTTTGGCAAGGCTTTGAGACCAAACCAAAATTAGTGAACATTTTTGTAGAATATTTTGGGCACTGAATTAAATCATACCTTATTTGCATTTGTGCATTTAAATTTTATATATTATTTTAAATGTCCAAATATTCATGAACTAGAATGTTTACTGTTGGAAATAATCCAAATAGTAGCCTCAAGCAGTTCCATGAATTTTGCGCTTGTTTTAGTATTTTATTTAAAATCAAAAAAACAAATACATAAAATAGACAACAGAAGCAAATTAGAAAAGGAGAGAGAGAACTCACCTGGCCCAAGCTTACCTGGCAGCCCAGCTGGTGGCCCAGCCAACCCCCGTTGCCAGTCATCTCCCACCTCTCGCCAGGAGGACGAGAGGCGCGTGGCCGCCGCGCGCTGGCACACGCCTGAGCCACCTCCTGCTTCCGCCGACGTTGGGGGCTGGATGGAGATGCCACGCAACCCCCCGGCCCCTCTGTCCTGTCCACTCCTCCTCTTCCCTCCTCTGTCTCTCTCGCACACAACCACCGAGCGCCACCGTCCAAAGCCACCGCAGCCACGGCCACCGTCCACCTCTCGCCTCGCCGACGCGCCCAGAAGCTCCGCCTCGTCCCTCTCTTCCTCCTCGCCGAGCCTCCCGACGCTGGAAGCCCTTGGACACCGTCTGCACTGTCGTTCCCCTCGTCAGCTGCCGACGATCCTCGCCGTCGATTTGCCGCCTCCGATGCCTCCTCGAGCTCGTCGTCTCCTTCATACGAACCGCGGTGAGCCCCGGTTTCGTTTCCCCCATGATCCGTCGCCTATCTTGTCCCCTAGCCGCTTCAACGACCGTAGCCGAGCGCTCCTCGCCGCCGGCCATGTCACCGCCGTGGCTGCGGTCGTGGTAGCACATGCCTAAGCTCACCACTGCACTCAGAGCACTCCCAGGAGCCTACCGCGCCTACCAGTTCCTCCTCCCGTGCTCCCTAGCGCTGCGCCCGCACCTGCCCGAACTCCGGCCGCCGCGGATGTGCTCGCCACCGGCGATTCCGGCCACCCCAGCACACACCACCTACTCCACTTGATGCGCGAGTTCGTCAGCAGCACATAGATGCCCTTCGCCGGCCATTTGGTCGCCGGAGGAGGAATCCCGAGCCTCTCCGTCGTGTCTGGCCTCGCCGGCGTCGAGTCGCCGGCGGGTTTGACCCAACTTGAGCAGGGTTTGACCACCCTGAGTCAATGACATGTGGGGCCAACCTTTGACTAGTTTTAGTTTAGGTTTTTAATTAAGTTTTAATTGCTGTCATTAACTCAATTAGACACTGACATGTGGGCCCCGTGTCTGCTTAGTTTAGTTTTTAAACTTTTAGTTAGTACTGAGAGACTGACCAGTGGGACCCACTGGTCAGGTTTGACCTGGACCCGCCTGTTGACTTGCTGATGTCAGCATGACCTAGTGCTGACGTAGTAACTATTTTCTGTAATTTAAAATAAATCAGAAATGATTTATTTTTTTCGGAAAATAGCTAAAACTTCTAAAAATCACAGAAAATAACTATAACTCCAATGAAAATAATTTATATATGAAAAATGATCAGAAAAATTCAAGGAATCTGTTTATGGCAGTTTCATGCATGTTTGAACAAGTTAAACCTGTTGATCGGGTCAAATCAATTAAATGACATTTAAATAACCACATATGGAGTTTGAATTTGAACCTTTGGTTCAAACCAACTTCATTTAATATGGTTGCTAGTTGCATTAGCTCAATCATCAGCATATTGCCATGTCATGATCATGCATCATATTGTCGCATTGCATTGATTGTGTTCTCTCTTGTTTGCCGGTGTTTGTCCCCTCTCAGTAGACGTGTTCCGACGATGTGACCGATGACACTGATGAAGACACCATTCTATCTTTGGAAGTGCCAGGCAAGCAAAACCCCATTGAGCATTCCGATACAATCCCACTCTCTCGCTCTTGCTCTCTTTTACTGCATTAGGACAATAAGCTTCAACTGTTACCTGCTGCGGTAGTTGAACCCCTTTCCACTACATGACCTGTCATTGCCACAGTAAATAGTTGAAACCCACTAGCATGAGTAGGAGTTGTTTGAGCCATGTTGTGCCTACTCATTCATGCTTCCTGGTTATGCCTGCTATTGCTTAGAGTTGTGTCAGGTCTGATTCATCGGGATGAATTGGAATGTGGTGAACATGTCCTACTATTGAGAGCTAAGTGTGTGAACACGATTTGGTAAAGGTAGCAATGAGAGGCCATGTAGGAGTACATGGTGGGTTGTCTCATTGCAGCCGTCCTCAGGAACTGAGTTCTGTGTTTGTGATCCATGAATCAGCTACTACCACACATTGGGCCCTGAAATATGACCCCGCTCGACTTATTGACTGCCCATGTCCTCTGTCCAGGAGTTGCAACTAGTTTCTGGTGTTTGTAGTTTACTAGAGGTCGTGCGCAGCGCTGACCCTCGGGGTGGGCTGTGACGCGGTAGGTACGTGGCACGGTGTACCGGTCGCCCGTTTGGTGACTCGGGAACCTTGTACACATTGTTTGGGGCCGTGAGCGACACCCCGGCCGGATCTCCCCACGGATGGAACCCAAATAGGCGATAAACCTGGACTAGAGACTTGAGTGGTTAGTTAGGTCGTGGTCTACACCCACGTCGGCTTTCGCTTGAAGTCTGCCGAGCACATGTCGTGTGCAGACGCTAAGTGGTGGAAACATGTGTGAAGAAGTACACCCCTGCAGGGTTATATATGATCTATTCGAATAGTCGTGTCCGCGATAATGGACTTCTGGGTTACCTGTACAGTTCATAGACAAGTGGAAGTGGATACTCTAAAACACGCAAGATAAGCATGAGTGCTATGGATGGCCTTATCGTAGGGAGACGGGAGCGGATCCATAGTGGTGTATTGGTTGGTGAATATGTGGACTCGTGTGCGCCACCTCAAAAGAGTTACTTGCAGTCGTAGTTCAGTATAGCCACCGAGTTAAAGCTGGCTTGCTGCAGTCAAACTCCACCACCCCTTTGTTGATACTAATGCATATGTAGCTAGTTCTGATGTAAGTCTTGCTGAGTACCTTTGTACTCACGTTTGCTTAATTTATGTTTTTGCAGAGAGACTCCAGTCTCACTAGTGGTTCCGCTTGGACTTCGACGTTTAGCTTGTTACCTCAGCTACGGTCTTGTACCCTTGGTAGGGTCTTGTAGATAGTCAGGCTTCTCAGCCTTTTTCATTTGTAGTTGTCTGTACTCAGACATGTTATGCTTCCATTGCCTGTATGCTCTGTATGTTGGGTCATGTGACCTCTGTTTGTAATAAATGCTATGTTGGCTCTTCTGGGCCTTTGTCTATATGAGTTGTTCAGTTATGTTGTGATGCCATGTTGTACAGCACATACTTGCATGTTATGCATACGTGTAATGTGTATTGCTATGTGTGGGATCCGACACCTAGTTGTTTACCCTTGGTACGCTACCTTACAGGGAAATGTGTCCTTGTGCTTCCACTGAGCCTTGGTAGCTTGCTACTGCTCCGGAACACTTAGGCTGGCCGGCATGTGTCCTTGTTCGCTCCTGTGTCTGTCCCTTAGGGGAAATGTCACGCGTTGATCCTTTAAGTCCTTGTAGCTTGCTACGACTTGGGATCATACGTTGATGACCGACACGTTCGTTGCTGGGTCATGTATGCATGTGTCTGTAATTTAGTGCCACTTTTGGTTTATAACTGGTCATGTCGACCCGGGTTCTCTGTCATATGGATGCTAGCGACACTATCATATACGTATGCCAAAATGCGCAAACTGTCCCGGGCCAGGTAAGGTGGCACCCGTGGGGATACCGTGCGTGAGGCCGCAAAGTGATATGATGTGTTACAGGCTAGACCTGTGTGACTTAGGATCGGGGTCCTGACAGCTTTGGTATCAGAGCCTGACTGTCTGTAGGATTTAACCCTAGGGGCGGCGGCCAGGGAGATGGGGAGGGGGCGGCGACCAAGGGGGCTAGGGTTTCCACCCCCCCCCCCAAGTGCCTTACCCCCTACTCCATAGGGGTGCGGCAGCCCTAGGGGGGGCCACCCCCCCTTGCGCATAGAGAGAGGGCCCAGGGGGGGGGGCGCACAGCCCTATGAGGGCTGTTGTGTCCCCCTTTGTGGCCCATTAGGCCCGAAACCCCTTCCGGGACCCCCGAAACCCCTTTCGGTAATCCGCCGATTTCCCGATACTCCCCGGAACACTTCCGGACTCCGAAACCTTTCATCCTATATATTAATCTTCGTCTCCGGACCATTCCGGAGACCCTCGTCACGTCCGGGATCTCATCCGGGACTCCGAACAACCTTCGGTAACCATGCATTGTTCTCACTAACAACCCTAGCGTCACCGAACCTTAAGTGTGTAGACCCTGCGGGTTCGGAAACCATGTAGACATGACCGAGACACTCCCAGGTCAATAACCAATAGCGGGATCTGGATACCCATATTGGTTCCTACACGTTTCTCGATGATCTCATCGGATGAACCACGATGTCAAGGATTCAGGCAATCCCGTATACAGTTCCCTTTGTCTCGTCGGTATGTTACTTGCCCGAGATTCGATCGTCGGTATCTCTATACCTAGTTCAATCTCGTTACCGGCAAGTCTCTTTACTCGTTACCGTAATACATAATCCCGTGACTAACCACTTAGTCACTTTGAGCTCATTTAGATGATGTATTACCGAGTGGGCCCGGAGATACCTCTCCGTCACACGGAGTGACAAATCCCAGTCTCGATCCATGTCAACTCAACAGACACCTTCGGAGATACCTGTAGAGTACCTTTATAGTCACCCAGTTACGTTGCGACGTTTGGCACACACAAAGCACTCCTATGGTGTCAGTGAGTTACATGATCTCATGGTCATAGGAACTTATACTTGACATGCAGAAAACTATAGCGATAACTGATACGATCAAAAGCTATGTTTAACGTTTGGGTCTTGTCCATCACATCATTCTCCTAATGATGTGATCCCGTTATCAAGTGACAACTCATGTCTATGACCTGGAAACCGTGGTCATCTTTGATCAACGAGCTAGTCCTGTAGAGGCTTACTAGGGACACAAAGTTTGTCTATTCATCCACACATGTATTTGAGTTTCCAATCAATACAATTATAGCATTGATAATAAACGATTATCATGAACAAGGAAATATAATAATAACTCTTTTATTATTGCCTCTAGGGCATATTTCCAACAGTCTCCCACTTGCACTAGAGTCAATAATCTAGCATTACAAGGTAATGAATCTAACACCCATAGAGTCTTGGTGTTGATCATGCTTAGCCCGTGGAAGAGGCTTAGTCAACGGATCTGCAACATTCAAATCCGTGTGTACTTTGCAAATGTTTATGTCCTCCTCCTTGACTGAATCGCGGATGGAATTGAAGCGTCGCTTTATGTGTCTGGTCCTCTTGTGAAACCTTGGTTCCTTGGCTAGAGCAATGGCACCAGTGTTGTCACAGAACAGAGTCATTGGGTTCAGTGCACTAGGCACAACTCCAAGATCTGTTATGAACTCCTTCATCCAGACACCTTCCTTTGCCGCCTCTGAGGCAGCTATGTACTCCGCTTCGCATGTAGAATCGGCTACCACGCTTTGCTTGGAACTGCACCAGCTTACCGCTCCCCCGTTGAGAATATATACGTATCCGGTTTGAGACTTAGAGTCATCCGGATCAGTGTCAAAGCTTGCATCGACGTAACCCTTTACGACGAGCTCTTGATCACCTCCATAAACGAGAAACATTTCCTTAGTCCTTTTCAGGTACTTTAGGATATTCTTGACCGCTGTCCAGTGATCCATACCAGGATTACTCTGAAACCTTCCGGCCATACTTATGGCAAGGCTGACATCTGGTCTTGTGCACAGCATTGCATACATGATAGAGCCTATGGCTGAAGCATAGGGGACGACACTCATCTTTTCTCTATCTTCCGCAGTCACTGGGCATTGAGTCTTACTCAACTTTGTACCTTGCAATACCGGCAAGAACCCCTTCTTGGATTGATCCATTTTGAACTTCTTCAAAACTTTATCAAGGTATGTACTTTGTGAAAGTCCTATCAAGCGTCTTGATCTATCTCTATAGATCTTGATGCCCAATATGAAAGCAGCTTCCCCGAGATCCTTCATCGAAAAACTCTTGTTCAAATACCCCTTCACGCTATCCAAAAGTTCTACATTGTTTCCAATCAGCAATATGTCATCCACATATAATATTAGAAACGCTATAGAGCTCCCACTCACTTTCTTGTAAATACAAGCTTCATTGTAAACTTGTATAAACCCAAACGCTTTGATCACCTCATCAAAGCGAAGATTCCAACTCCGAGATGCTTGCACCAGCCCATAAATGGAACGCTGGAGCTTGCATACTTTGTCAGCATTATCTGGATCGACAAAACCTTCCGGTTGTATCATATACAACTCTTCCTTAAGAAAACCGTTAAGGAACGCTGTTTTGACATCCATCTGCCAAATTTCATAATCGAAATACGCAGCTATTGCTAACATGATTCGGACGGATTTAAGCATCGCTACGGGTGAGAAAGTCTCATCGTAGTCAATCCCTTGAACTTGTGAAAAACCCTTTGCCACAAGTCGAGCTTTATACACGGTGACATTACCGTCAGCGTCCGTCTTCCTCTTAAAAATCCATTTATTCTGAATGGCCTTCCGCCCTTCAGGTAATACTTCCAAAGTCCATACTTTGTTTTCATACATGGATCCCATCTCGGATTTCATGGCCTCTAACCATTTGTCGGAATCCGGGCCCTCCATCGCTTCTCCATAGCTCGTAGGTTCACCGTTGTCTAACAACATGACCTCCAAGACAGGGTTACCATACCACTCAGGTGCAGTGCGTACCCTTGTCGACCTACGAGGTTCGGTAGTAACTTGATCAGAAGCTTCTTGATCATCATCATTGGCTTCCTCTTCAACCGCTGCAGGCTCCACAAAAACATCTTTCTGCGCTGCACAACTCTCTGGTTGAAGCAGAGGTTCAATAACCTCATCAAGTTCTACCTTCCTCCCACTCAATTCTTTCGAGAGAAACTCTTTCTCGAGAAAGGACCCGTTCTTAGCGACAAACACTTTGCCTTCGGATCTGAGATAGAAGGCGTACCCAACAGTTTCTTTTGGGTATCCTATGAAGACACATTTGTCCGCTTTGGGTTCGAGCTTTTCTGGCTGAAGCCTTTTGACATAAGCATCGCAACCCCAAACCTTGAGAAAAGACAACTTAGGTTTCTTACCAAACCATAGTTCATACGGTGTTGTCTCAACGGACTTAGATGGAGCCCTATTTAAAGTGAATGCAGCTGTCTCTAACGCATATCCCCAAAACGATAGTGGCAAATCGGCAAGAGACATCATAGAACGCACCATATCTAATAGGGTTCGATTACGACGTTCGGACACACCATTACGCTGTGGTGTTCCAGGTGGCGTCAACTGTGAAATGATTCCACATTTTCTTAATTGATTGCCAAACTCATAACTCAGATATTCTCCCCCTCGATCAGATCGTAGGAACTTGATCTTCTTGTTACGATGATTTTCAACTTCACTCTGAAATTGCTTGAACTTTTCAAAAGTTTCAGACTTATGCTTCATTAAGTAAATATACCCATATCTACTTAAGTCGTCAGTGAAGGTGAGAAAATAACGATATCCACCGCGCGCCGTGACACTCATCGGACCACACACATCAGTATGTATGATTTCCAATAAGTCACTTGCCCGTTCCATTGTTCCTGAAAACGGGGTCCTTGTCATCTTGCCCATGAGGCACGGCTCGCATGTGTCAAGTGATTCAAAATCAAGAGACTCCAAAAGTCCATCAGCATGGAGCTTCCTCATGCGTTTTACGCCGATATGACCCAGACGGCAGTGCCACAAGTAAGTGGTATTATCTTTATCAACTCTACATCTTTTGGCATCAATGTTATGAACATGTGTATCATCACTATCGAGATTCAATAAGAATAAACCCCTCACTTCGGGTGCATGACCATAAAAGATATTACCCATATAAATAGAACAACCTTTATTCTCTGATTTAAACGAGTAACCGTCTCGCAATAAACAAGATCCAGATATAATGTTCATGCTCAACGCAGGCACTAAATAACAATTATTCAGGTTCATAACTAATCCCGATGGTAATCGAAGAGCGAGCGTGCCGACGGCGATCACATCAACCTTGGAACCATTTCCCACGCGCATCGTCACTTCGTCCTTCGCCAGCCTCCGTTTATTCCGTAGTTCCTGTTTAGAGTTGCAAATGTGAGCAACCGAACCGGTATCAAATACCCAAGCACTACAACGAGAGTTGGTAAGGTACACATCAATAACATGTATATCACATATACCTTGCTTGTTGTTGTTGTTGGCCCCCTTCTTGTCTGCCAGATACTTGGGGCAGTTCCGCTTCCAGTGGCCGTTCCCCTTGCAATAGAAACACTCAGTCTCTGGCTTGGGCCCAGCCTTGGGTTTCTTCACTGGATGAGCAACTGCTTTGCCACCCTTCTTAGAGTTACCCTTCTTGCCCTTGCCATTCTTCTTGAAACTAGTGGTTTTATCGACCATCAACACTTGATACTCCTTTTTGATGTCTGCCTCAGCGACTTTCAGCATCGAAAACAGCTCGGCGATGGTTTTGTTCATCCCTTGCATGTTGTACTGCTGCACAAAGCTCTTGTAGCTAGGCGGGAGTGACTGGAGAATTCTGTCAATGATAGCCTCGTCCGGGAACACAAGTCCCAGATCAGCTATGCGGGTATAGTACCCAGACATCTTCAGTAAGTGCTCACTGACAGACGAATTCTCCTCCATCTTGCAAGCAAAGAATTTATCGGTGGTCTCATACCTCTCGATCTTAGCATTCTTTTCAAAGATGAACTTCAACTCCTGGAACATCTCATATGCTCCATGACGTTCAAAACGCCTTTGAAGTCCTCCTTCCAAGCTATACAAAATGGCACACTGCACCACTGAGTAGTCATCCGAACGCGACTGCCAGGCGTTCATAACGTCCGCAGAGGCCTGAGGAGCGGGGGGTTCACCTAGCGGTGCACTTAGGACATAAACCTTTTGGGCAGCAGTGAGGATGATCCTCAGATTGCGGAGCCAGTCCGCAAAGTTGCTCCCATCATCTTTCAGTTTAGCTTTCTCTAGGAACGCATTAAAATTCAGGGGAGCTACTGCGCGAGCCATCTACAACAAAAACATTTGCAAAGACATTTTAGACTATTGTTCATGATAAGTGAGTTATTACCTAATCAAATTATTTATAACTCCCACTCAAATTGACATCCCTCCGGTCATTCGAGCGTGACATGATCCAAATCCACCAACCGAAGTCCGATCATCACGTGAGATGAGGTGGTGTCAATGGTGAACATCAACATGTTGATCATATCTACTATATGACTCATGCTCGACCTTTCGGTCCTCCGTGTTCCGAGGCCATGTCTGTACATGCTAGGCTCGTCAAGTCTAACCCGAGTGTTCTGCATGTGCAAAACTGTCTTGCACCCGTTGTATGCGAACGTAGAGTCTATCACACCCGATCATCACGTGGTGCTTCGAAACGACGAACCTTCGCAACGGCGCACACTCGGGGGGAACACAATTTTATCTTGAAATTTTAGTGAAGGATCATCTTATAATGCTACCGTCGTCCTAAGCAAAATAAGATGCATAAAAGGATTAACATCACATGCAAATCATAAGTGACATGATATGGCCATCAACTCGTGCTTTTGATCTCCATCTCCAAAGCACCGGCATGATCTCCATCGTCACCGGCGTAACACCATGATCCCCATCATCATGATCTCCATCATCGTGTCGCCATCGGGGTTGTCGCGCGCCCACCATGCTCTTACTACTATTGCTACCGTTTAGCGATAAAGTAAAGCATTACAAAGCGCTTAATGATTGACACGCAGGTCATACAAAAATTAAAGACAACCCTATGGCTCCTGCCGGTTGCCGTATAAATCGACATGCAAGTCGATATTAACTATTACAACATGATCATCTCATACATCAAATATATCTCATCATGTCATTGGCCATATCATATCACATACATACCCTGCAAAAACAAGTTAGACGTCCTCTAATTTGTTGTTGCATGTTTTACGTGGCTGCTATGGGTATCTAGCAAGAACGCTTCTTACCTACGCAAAGCCACAACGGTGATATTTAAGTTGCTATTTAACCTTCTACAAGGACCGCCTTGTTCTGTTCCGATTCAACTAAGATAGGAGAGACAGACACCCGCCAGCCATCTTATGCAACAAAAGTCACATGTCTGTCGATGGAACCGGTCTCATGTACGTGGACATGTAAAGTTGGTCCGGGCCGCTTCATCCCATAATACCGCTGAATCAAGAAAGACTAAGGAGGGAAGCAATCTAAACATCAACGCCCACAAACCCTTTTGTGTTCTACTCGTGAAAGCATCTACGCAAGATCCTAGCTCATGATGCCACTGTTGGGGAACGTTGCATGGGAAACAAAAAAAATTCCTACGTTCACCAAGATCAATCTAGGAGATACATCTACGAGGGGAGAGTTGGATCCACATACCCTTGTAGATCGCTAAGCGGAAGCGTTCAAGAACGCGGTTGATGGAGTCGTACTCGTCGCGATTCAGATCGCCGAAGATCCTAGCACCGAAGCAACGGTGCCTCCGCGTTCTTCACACGTACAGCTCGGGGACGTCTCCTCCTTCTTGATCCAGCAAGGGGGAAGGAGAGGTTGATGGAGACACCGGCAGCACGACGGCGTGGTGGTGATGGTGGAGGAGGAATCCAGCAGGGCTTCGCCAAGCACCGCGGGAAGACGAAGATGTTATGGGAGAGGGAGGGCAGCACCGAGGCACAAACGTGTGTTGCTGCCCTCCCTCTGCCTCTCCTTATATAGGGGGAAGAGAGGGGAGGGGGCGCCCTAGGGTTTAACCCTAGGGGCGGCGGCCAGGGAGATGGGGAGGGGGCGGCGGCCAAGGGGGCTAGGGTTTCCCCCCCC
>LR738711.1:181138405-181202107 GCA_902687465.1 Secale cereale | reverse complement strand
ACTCAACAGACACCTTCGGAGATACCTGTAGAGTACCTTTATAGTCACCCAGTTACGTTGCGACGTTTGGCACACACAAAGCACTCCTACGGTGTCAGTGAGTTACATGATCTCATGGTCATAGGAACTTATACTTGACATGCAGAAAACTATAGCGATAACTGATACGATCAAAAGCTATGTTTAACGTTTGGGTCTTGTCCATCACATCATTCTCCTAATGATGTGATCCCGTTATCAAATGACAACTCATGTCTATGACCTGGAAACCGCGGTCATCTTTGATCAACGAGCTAGTCCTGTAGAGGCTTACTAGGGACACAATGTTTGTCTATTTATCCACACATGTATATGAGTTTCCAATCAATACAATTATAGCATGGATAATAAACGATTATCATGAACAAGGAAATATAATAATAACTCTTTTATTATTGCCTCTAGGGCATATTTCCAACATATTCATCATGGTAGTATGTTGTGTTGCCAGGATCCTTGACACGGATATTGGTAAAACCTTGATGAATATGGGAATGCTCAAGTTCTTGAGAGCACGCACAAGCACTAGGTGTTATCTCTGGCTCTAACCAGGATTGCTCCTAGTGTTCTTGGTTATGCTATAACCTCTCAAAGAGTAGTTTCACTCTCTACTGTTGGGTTTCTTCCCAGTTACCAGAATCATTCCCAGCATTTGCATTTTGTTCCCAGCTTGCACCACCATCTTGCCAACTTTCCATTGGTTGCCAATCTCAGCAACTGCTGTTCAGGATTATTTTCAGAAGTGGACTTGCCATGGGTCCCATCCATTTCCGGTGATAAGCAAAATCAACCTTGGCATTGTCTTGTACAAGGCAGTCCACGTCATCCATTCTAGATGGAGAATGTCATTCTTTCGGACTCCGTCAAACGATCGATTGTGATTTGCCTTAGGCTGGTATAGAAAATTTCAATGATCTCTATATCAAAAGTAATTTTTTTTGCCACTTAAGGGAATAACTCTACGAGTCACCTTCTCTAAGGTACCCCGTCTGGTGAAGGATGTACTAGGTACTAATTGAAGGTAGAAAGTAGTTCATTGATCATCCTAGCTTGACTCCAATACACACATGGTGACACCACCTTCCTTGTGAGTGAGTCGAGCATCCAATGCATCTCCAATTGTTCCCAGAACAACAACACAAACAAAATGATACCCAAACTCATTGGGACCAAAGAGTTAGAAACACCAATACATAGGACAAACTCCACATACATATGTGCATATAGATATGAAAATGAATTTCATGCACATCTCATCCAAATTGAGACTTGATGGAGTTTTCCCTGTATATTGGGTCAACAAAAGAAAGCATGCCAAAGAAAATACATGAAGTAAATATGCATACTCCAGACTTTAAGAACCGATACCAATTGAAAAAGAAATACCAAGTGAAAATAGGATACCAAATGGAGAAATCATCACTTGGAATATATCAATTAAAAGATACATCAAGGAATGAGATATCCACCGATACACGCAAAAAGAAAGATATCGAACTCCTAAGAAAGGGGATGGTTCCAAACAAACCAAACCCTCTACAAAGTTTCATGATGACACAAAGTACCAAAAAGAAACGGCTTGCTTCCACCAACACACACTTGATAAGGATCATAAGATGAGTGTTCTATAGAAGATATGATAGCTCCCAAAGAGTTGTGTGTTGGAAATATGCCCTAGAGGCAATAATAAAAGAGTTATTATTATATTTCCTTGTTCATGATAATCGTTTATTATCCATGCTATAATTGTATTGATTGGAAACTCAAATACATGTGTGGATGAATAGACAGACTTTGTGTCCCTAGTGAGCCTCTACAGGACTAGCTCGTTGATCAAAGATGACCGCGGTTTCCAGGTCATAGACATGAGTTTTCATTTGATAACGGGATCACATCATTAGGAGAATGATGTGATGGACGAGACCCAAACGTTAAACATAGCTTTTGATCGTGGCAGTTATCGCTATAGTTTTCTGCATGTCAAGTATAAGTTCCTATGACCATGAGATCATGTAACTCACTGACACCGTAGGAGTGCTTTGTGTGTGCCAAACGTCACAACGTAACTGGGTGACTATAAAGGTACTCTACAGGTATCTCCGAGGGTGTCTGTTGAGTTGACATGGATCGAGACTGGGATTTGTCACTCCGTGCGACGGAGAGGTATCTCCGGGCCCACTCGGTAATACGTCATCTCAATGAGCTCAAAGTGACTAAGTAGTTGGTCACGGGATTATGTATTACGGTAACGAGTAAAGAGACTTGCCGGTAACGAGATTGAACTAGGTATAGAGATACCGACGATCGAATCTCGGGCAAGTAACATACCGACGAGACAAAGGGAACTGTATACGGGATTGCCTGAATCCTTGACATCGTGGTTCATCCGATGAGATCATCGAGAAACATGTGGGAACTAATATGTGTATCCAGATCCCGCTATTGGTTATTGACCTGGGAGTGTCTCGGTCATGTCTACATGGTTTCCGAACCCGCAGGGTCTACACACTTAACGTTCGGTGACGCTAGGGTTGTTAGTGAGAATAGTGTATGGTTACCGAAGGTTGTTCGGAGTCCCGGATGAGATCCCGGACATGATGAGGGTCTCCGGAATGGTCCGGAGACGAAGATTGATATATAGGATGAAAGGTTTCGGAGTCCGGAAGTGTTCCGGGGAGCATCGGGAAATCGGCGGAGTACCGGAAAGGGTTTCGGGGGTTCCGGAAGTAGTTCTGGGCCTAATGGGCCACAAGGGGGGACACCACAGCCCTCAGGGGGCTGTGCGCCCCCCCCTGGGCCCTCTCCTTGTGCGCCAAGGGAGGTGGACCCCTCTAGGGTGGCCGCACCCCCTTAGCCTTGGGGGGCAAGGCACCTAGGGGGGGAAACCCTAGGGCCAGCCTTGGCCGCCGCCCCCTCCCCTTGCCCTGGCCGCCGGCCCCCTAGGGGAAACCCTAGGGCGCCCCTCACCTCTCCACCCCCCCTATATATAGTGAGGCAAAGGGAGGGCAGCAAACACAAGTTCGTGCCTCGGTGCTGCCCTCCCTCTCCCATAACATCTTCTTCTCCCGCGGTGCTTAGGCGAAGCCCTGCCGGAGTTCTTCTCCATCATCACCACCACGCCGTCGTGCTGCCGGTTCTCCATCAACCTCTCCTCCACCCCTTGCTGGATCAAGAAGGAGGAGACGTCCCCGAGCCGTACGTGTGAAGAACGCGGAGGCACCGTTGCTTCGGTGCTTGGATCTTCAGCGATCTGAATCGCGGCGAGTACGACTCCATCAACCGCGTTCTTAACGCTTCCGCTTAGCGATCTACAAGGGTATGTGGATCCTACTCTCCCCTCGTAGTTGCATCTACTAGATTGATCTTGGTGAACGTAGAGAAATTTTTTTGTTTTCCATGCAACGTTCCCCAACAGTGGTATCAGAGCTAGGATCTTGCGTAGATGCTTTCTCGAGTAGAACACAAAAGGGTTTGTGGCGTTGATGTTTAAATTGCTGCCCTCCTTAGTCTTTCTTGATTCAGCGGTATTATAGGATGAAGCGGCCCGGACCAACTTTACATGTCCACGTACATGAGACTGGTTCCATCGACAGACATGTGACTTTTGTTGCATAAGATGGCTGGCGGGTGTCTGTCTCTCCTATCTTAGTTGAATCGGAATAGAACAAGGCGGTCCTTGTAGAAGGTTAAATAGCAACTTGAATATCACCGTTGTGGTTTTGCGTAGGTAAGAAGCGTTCTTGCTAGATACCCATAGCAGCCACGTAAAACATGCAACAACAAATTAGAGGACGTCTAACTTGTTTTTGCAGGGTATGCATGTGATATGATATGGCCAATGACATGATGAGATATATTTGATGTATGAGATGATCATGTTGTAATAGTTAATATCGACTTGCATGTCGATGCATACGGCAACCGGCAGGAGCCATAGGGTTGTCTTTAATTTTTGTATGACCTGCGTGTCAATCATTAAGCGCTTTGTAATGCTTTACTTTATCGCTAAACGGTAGCAATAGTAGTAAGAGCATGGTGGGCGCCGACAACCCCGATGGCGACACGATGATGGAGATCATGATGATGGAGATCATGGTGTGGCGCCGGTGACGATGGATATCATGCCGGTGCTTTGGAGATGGAGATCAAAAGCACGAGTTGATGGCCATATCATGTCACTTATGATTTGCATGTGATGTTAATCCTTTTATGCATCTTATTTTGCTTAGGACGACGGTAGCATTATAAGATGATCCTTCACTAAAATTTCAAGATAAAATTGTGTTCCCCCCGAGTGTGCGCCGTTGCGAAGGTTCGTCGTTTCGAAGCACCACGTGATGATCGGGTGTGATAGACTCTACGTTCGCATACAACGGGTGCAAGCCAGTTTTGCACATGCAGAACACTCGGGTTAGACTTGACGAGCCTAGCATGTACAGACATGGCCTCGGAACACGGAGGACCGAAAGGTCGAGCATGAGTCATATAGTAGATATGATTAACATGTTGATGTTCACCATTGACACCACCTCATCTCACGTGATGATCGGACTTGGGTTGGTGGATTTGGATCATGTCACGCTCGAATGACCAGAGGGATGTCAATTTGAGTGGGAGTTATAATTAATTTGATTAGGTAATAACTCACTTATCATGAACAATAGTCTAAAATGTCTTTGCAAATCTTTTGTTGTAGATGGCTCGCGCAGTAGCTCCCCTGAATTTTAATGCGTTCCTAGAGAAAGCTAAACTGAAAGATGATGGGAGCAACTTTGTGGACTGGCTCCGCAATCTGAGGATCATCCTCACAGCTGCCCAAAAGGTTTATGTCCTAAATGCACCGCTAGGTGACCCCCCCGCTCCTACAGCCCCTGCAGACGTTTTGAACGTCTGGCAGACACGTTCGGATGACTACTCAATAGTGCAGTGTGCCATGTTGTACGGCTTGGAAGGAGGACTTCAAAGGCGTTTTGAACGTCATGGTGCATATGAGATGTACCAGGAGTTGAAGTTCATCTTTGAAAAGAATGCTAAGATCGAGAGGTATGAGACCACCGATAAATTCTTTGCTTGCAAGATGGAGGAGAATTCGTCTGTCAGTGAACACTTACTGAAGATGTCTGGGTACTATACCCGCATAGCTGATCTGGGACTTGTGTTCCCGGATGAGGCTATCATTGACAGAATTCTCCAGTCACTCCCTCCAAGCTACAAGAGCTTCGTGCAGCAGTATAACATGCAAGGGATGAACAAGACCATCGCCGAGCTGTTTTCGATGCTGAAAGTCGCTGAGGCAGACATCCAGAAGGAGTATCAAGTGTTGATGGTCAATAAAACCACCAGTTTCAAGAAGAATGGCAAGGGCAAGAAGGGTAACTCTAAGAAGGGTGGCAAAGCAGTTGCTAATCCAGTGAAGAAACCCAAGGCTGGGCCCAAGCCAGAGAGTGTTTCTATTGCAAGGGGAACGGCCACTGGAAGCGGAACTGCCCCAAGTATCTGGCGGACAAGAAGGGGGCCAACAACAACAAAGGTATATGTGATATACATGTTATTGATGTGTACCTTACCAACTCTCGTTGTAGTGCCTGGGTATTTGATACCGGTTCGGTTGCTCACATTTGCAACTCTAAACAGGAACTGCGGAATAAACGGAGGCTGGCGAAGGACGAAGTGACGATGCGCGTGGGAAATGGTTCCAAGGTTGATGTGATCGCCGTCGGCACGCTCGCTCTTCGATTACCATCGGGATTAGTTATGAACCTGAATAATTGTTATTTAGTGCCTGCGTTAAGCATGAACATTATATCTGGATCTTGTTTATTGCGAGACGGTTACTCATTTAAATCGGAGAATAAAGGTTGTTCTATTTATATGGGTAATATCTTTTATGGTCATGCACCCGAAGTTAGGGGTTTATTCTTATTGAATCTCGATAGTGATGATACACATGTTCATAACATTGATGCCAAAAGATGTAGAGTTGATAATGATAATACCACTTTCTTGTGGCACTGCCGTCTGGGTCATATCGGCGTGAAACGCATGAGGAAGCTCCATGCTGATGGACTTTTGGAGTCTCTTGATTTTGAATCACTTGACACGTGCGAGCCGTGCCTCATGGGCAAGATGACAAGGACCCCGTTTTCAGGGATAATGGAACGGGCAAGTGACTTATTGGAAATCATACATACTGATGTGTGCGGTCCGATGAGTGTAACGGCGCGCGGTGGATATCGTTATTTTCTCACCTTCACTGACGACTTAAGTAGATATGGGTATATTTACTTGATGAAGCATAAGTCTGAAACTTTTGAAAAGCTCAAGCAATTTCAGAGTGAAGTTGAAAATCATCGTAACAAGAAGATCAAGTTCCTACGATCTGATCGAGGGGGAGAATATCTGTGTTATGAGTTTGGTGATCACTTAAGAAAATGTGGAATTGTTTCACAGTTGACGCCACCTGGAACACCACAGCGTAATGGTGTGTCCGAACGTCGTAATCGAACCCTATTAGATATGGTGCGTTCTATGATGTCTCTTGCCGATTTGCCACTATCGTTTTGGGGATATGCGTTAGAGACAGCTGCATTCACTTTAAATAGGGCTCCATCTAAGTCCGTTGAGACAACACCGTATGAACTATGGTTTAGTAAGAAACCGAAGTTGTCTTTTCTCAAGGTTTGGGGTTGCGATGCTTATGTCAAAAGGCTTCAGCCAGAAAAGCTCGAACCCAAAGCGGACAAATGTGTCTTCATAGGATACCCAAAAGAAACAGTTGGGTACACCTTCTATCTCAGATCCGAGGGCAAAGTGTTTGTCGCTAAGAACGGGTCCTTTCTCGAGAAAGAGTTTCTCTCGAAAGAATTGAGTGGGAGGAAGGTAGAACTTGATGAGGTTATTGAACCCCTGCTTCAACCAGAAAGTAGCGCAGCACAGAAAGATGTTTTTGTGGAGCCTGCAGAGGTTGAGGAGGAAGCCAATGATGATGATCAAGAAGCTTCTGATCAAGTTACTACCGAACCTCGTAGGTCTACAAGGGTACGCACTGGACCTGAGTGGTATGGTAACCCTGTCTTGGAGGTCATGTTGTTAGACAACGGTGAACCTACGAGCTATGGAGAAGCGATGGTGGGCCCGGATTCCGACAAATGGTTAGAGGCCATGAAATCCGAGATGGGATCCATGTATGAAAACAAAGTATGGACTTTGGAAGTATTACCTGAAGGGCGGAAGGCCATTCAGAATAAATGGATTTTTAAGAGGAAGACGGACGCTGACGGTAATGTCACCGTGTATAAAGCTCGACTTGTGGCAAAGGGTTTTTCACAAGTTCAAGGGATTGACTACGATGAGACTTTCTCACCCGTAGCGATGCTTAAATCCGTCCGAATCATGTTAGCAATAGCTGCATATTTCGATTATGAAATTTGGCAGATGGATGTCAAAACAGCGTTCCTTAACGGTTTTCTTAAGGAAGAGTTGTATATGATGCAACCAGAAGGTTTTGTCGATCCAGAGAATGCTGACAAAGTATGCAGGCTCCAGCGTTCCATTTATGGGCTAGTGCAAGCATCTCGGAGTTGGAATCTTCGCTTTGATGAGGTGATCAAAGCGTTTGGGTTTATACAAGTTTACAATGAAGCTTGTATTTACAAGAAAGTGAGTGGGAGCTCTATAGCGTTTCTAATATTATATGTGGATGACATATTGCTGATTGGAAACAATATAGAATTTTTGGATAGCGTGAAGGGGTATTTGAACAAGAGTTTTTCGATGAAGGATCTCGGTGAAGCTGCTTTCATATTGGGCATCAAGATCTATAGAGATAGATCAAGACGCTTGATAGGACTTTCACAAAGTACATACCTTGATAAAGTTTTGAAGAAGTTCAAAATGGATCAATCCAAGAAGGGGTTCTTGCCGGTATTGCAAGGTACAAAGTTGAGTAAGACTCAATGCCCAGTGACTGCGGAAGATAGAGAAAAGATGAGTGCCGTCCCCTATGCTTCAGCCATAGGCTCTATCATGTATGCAATGCTGTGCACAAGACCAGATGTCAGCCTTGCCATAAGTATGGCCGGAAGGTTTCAAAGTAATCCTGGTATGGATCACTGGACAGCGGTCAAGAATATCCTAAAGTACCTGAAAAGGACTAAGGATATGTTTCTCGTTTATGGAGGTGATCAAGAGCTCGTCGTAAAGGGTTACGTCGATGCAAGCTTTGACACTGATCCGGATGACTCTAAGTCTCAAACCGGATACGTATATATTCTCAACGGGGGAGCGGTAAGCTGGTGCAGTTCCAAGCAGAGCGTGGTAGCTGATTCTACATGTGAAGCGGAGTATATAGCTGCCTCGGAGGCGGCAAAGGAAGGTGTCTGGATGAAGGAGTTCATGACAGATCTTGGAGTTGTGCCTAGTGCACTGAACCCAATGACTCTGTTCTGTGACAACACTGGTGCCATTGCTCTAGCCAAGGAACCAAGGTTTCACAAGAGGAACAGACACATAAAGCGACGCTTCAATTCCATCCGCGATTCGGTCAAGGAGGAGGACATAAACATTTGCAAAGTACACACGGATTTGAATGTTGCAGATCCGTTGACTAAGCCTCTTCCACGGGCTAAGCACGATCAACACCAAGACTCTATGGGTGTTAGATTCATTACCTTGTAATGCTAGATTATTGACTCTAGTGCAAGTGGGAGACTGTTGGAAATATGCCCTAGAGGCAATAATAAAAGAGTTATTATTATATTTCCTTGTTCATGATAATCGTTTATTATCCATGCTATAATTGTATTGATTGGAAACTCAGATACACGTGCGGATGAATAGACAGACTTTGTGTCCCTAGTGAGCCTCTACAGGACTAGCTCGTTGATCAAAGATGACCGCGGTTTCCAGGTCATAGACATGAGTTGTCATTTGATAACGGGATCACATCATTAGGAGAATGATGTGATGGACGAGACCCAAACGTTAACATAGCTTTTGATCGTGACAGTTATCGCTATAGTTTTCTGCATGTCAAGTATAAGTTCCTATGACCATGAGATCATGTAACTCACTGACACCGTAGGAGTGCTTTGTGTGTGCCAAACGTCACAACGTAACTGGGTGACTATAAAGGTACTCTACAGGTATCTCCGAGGGTGTCTGTTGAGTTGACATGGATCGAGACTGGGATTTGTCACTCCGTGCGACGGAGAGGTATCTCCGGGCCCACTCGGTAATACGTCATCTCAATGAGCTCAAAGTGACTAAGTAGTTGGTCACGGGATTATGTATTACGGTAACGAGTAAAGAGACTTGCCGGTAACGAGATTGAACTAGGTATAGAGATACCGACGATCGAATCTCGGGCAAGTAACATACCGACGAGACAAAGGGAACTGTATACGGGATTGCGTGAATCCTTGACATCGTGGTTCATCCGATGAGATCATCGAGAAACATGTGGGAACTAATATGGGTATCCAGATCCCGCTATTGGTTATTGACCTGGGAGTGTCTCGGTCATGTCTACATGGTTTCCGAACCCGCAGGGTCTACACACTTAACGTTCGGTGACGCTAGGGTTGTTAGTGAGAATAGTGTATGGTTACCGAAGGTTGTTCGGAGTCCCGGATGAGATCCCGGACATGACGAGGGTCTCCGGAATGGTCCGGAGACGAAGATTGATATATAGGATGAAAGGTTTCGGAGTCCGGAAGTGTTCCGGGGAGCATCGGGAAATCGGCGGAGTACCGGAAAGGGTTTCGGGGGTTCCGGAAGTAGTTCTGGGCCTAATGGGCCACAAGGGGGGACACCACAGCCCTCAGGGGGCTGTGCGCCCCCCCTGGGCCCTCTCCTTGTGCGCCAAGGGAGGTGGACCCCTCTAGGGTGGCCGCACCCCCTTAGCCTTGGGGGGCAAGGCACCTAGGGGGGGAAACCCTAGGGCCAGCCTTGGCCGCCGCCCCCTCCCCTTGCCCTGGCCGCCGGCCCCCTAGGGGAAACCCTAGGGCGCCCCTCACCTCTCCACCCCCCCTATATATAGTGAGGCAAAGGGAGGGCAGCAAACACAAGTTCGTGCCTCGGTGCTGCCCTCCCTCTCCCATAACATCTTCTTCTCCCGCGGTGCTTAGGCGAAGCCCTGCCGGAGTTCTTCTCCATCATCACCACCACGCCGTCGTGCTGCCGGTTCTCCATCAACCTCTCCTCCACCCCTTGCTGGATCAAGAAGGAGGAGACGTCCCCGAGCCGTACGTGTGAAGAACGCGGAGGCACCGTTGCTTCGGTGCTTGGATCTTCAGCGATCTGAATCGCGGCGAGTACGACTCCATCAACCGCGTTCTTAACGCTTCCGCTTAGCGATCTACAAGGGTATGTGGATCCTACTCTCCCCTCGTAGTTGCATCTACTAGATTGATCTTGGTGAACGTAGAGAATTTTTTTTGTTTTCCATGCAACGTTCCCCAACATTGTGCATTATAGATAATTTACATTTGAATACACAATGCACATGATGGGACCACCACTTTCAGCATATCTAGAAAAACACTTAGACAAGATCAAGAGAACAACAAGATCCACAAATGGCAAGGAAGACAATAGGAGTTGACACAATCCTTGGCAAGAGATAAATCAAATAAAAACAAAAGCCAACGTAAAGATGATGAATAATTTCTACCACACAAGCGAGTACCAATTGTCAACGCGACATGGACGCTGCATTGCAGGTCCGGTGACATCGACGTCCGCTGCATCGTAGCTCCGGCGGCTGCTGCGTAGTTTGTCCGCTGCATGGTAGCTCCGGCGGCTGCTGCGTCGAAACTACGGGGCGATGAGGCTGTCGCTGCTGTGCTGGTAGGCTCACAGTGGGCGATGTGGTCGTTCGTGAGGAGAAGTGCGAACTACGGAAGACCAAACGGACGGCTACGATATGCACAATTGGACGGCTATTGAGGCGGCTGATAACTGTGAGTTATTCATTCAGACAGGCTAATGAAGGACAAATATGCGATGCATGCATTTTTAGACATGACAACCAAACGCATCCGTATGTACCACAGTGTATTTGGATGCAACGAGAGAGCGTAGAATCCGTTTTGGTTTGGATCCTTCGGCAGCAAAGAGCAAACGCGCCTTTCATCCGAAGACATTTCAGCCCATCTCGGGCCCACGGCAGTGTCTCCAGCCCAGCAGGAACACACACGCCTCCACTATCCGTCTGACTCCACTCCAGCCAATCAGAACACGCGATCCCGCTTCCCACGGATCACCCCTCAAGCCCAGATCCCAGCCGTCCACGCACTCCACATCCAACGCTCCACGCCCACCATCCCTCCCGAAAAACAACCCCACCCGCTCGCTCGCTCGGTGCTCCCTCCTACTCCTATTTAACGCCGCCCACTCCCCTCCTTCCTCCTCACCCCAATCTTCCCAGCCCCCAAGCACCAGAACCTCCCCAACCTCCCTCCCGGCGCGTCGACGACATGGCCCGCACCAAGCAGACGGCGAGGAAGTCCACCGGCGGGAAGGCGCCGAGGAAGCAGCTGGCGACCAAGGCCGCCCGCAAGTCCGCTCCGGCCACCGGCGGCGTGAAGAAGCCCCACCGCTTCCGCCCCGGCACCGTCGCGCTCCGCGAGATCCGCAAGTACCAGAAGAGCACGGAGCTGCTCATCCGCAAGCTCCCCTTCCAGCGCCTCGTCCGGGAGATCGCCCAGGACTTCAAGACCGACCTCCGCTTCCAGTCCTCCGCCGTCTCCGCCCTGCAGGAGGCCGCCGAGGCTTACCTCGTCGGCCTCTTCGAGGACACCAACCTATGCGCCATCCACGCCAAGCGCGTGACCATCATGCCCAAGGACATCCAGCTCGCCCGCCGCATCCGTGGCGAGAGGGCCTAGGCTGCTGGAATCCATGCGTCCTGTTAGATCCTCAGTTCATTGATGGAAAATAGTGTTTTAGAATGTGCGTCGTGTTAGATCCTGTCATGGTGGATGTGTTGTGCCTAATCTGATGGCACCTGCTTGTTGCCATCAGCAATGGAAATGAAAATGTTTGTTCTTGTTCTCATACATATGCGTTTGAATGCCTGATTTTCTTCATGCATGTGAGCCGCCTTTCCTCTTGAATGTGATTGCCCCAAATGTTGGATTAGATTGTCAAATTACTTGCCTGATTTTGAGCTTAAATTATCATTCGACTGTCAATTTTTGCAATAAGCAATCCGGCTTGCTGCATCTGAACCTGAACGAACGAGTATGCTCGTCTTCAGTTCCGTCCACTGACTAGTTGCTGCATAACAGTACCGGTATGTTTGATGTCCAGTCTTCAGTGCACATACGTGTTCTGTTGGAAGCATCCCTCCCTACTTTGCCTGATTATACTGCAATCCCGCAAGTCTCTGAACTGCAAACATACTGATGGTGCAAGTTACTTGGTGTCTTGTCTTCAGATTTTACAGGTTCAGAAAAGGCAGCAGGCTTCCACATCGTGCCTGCAATTCCTAAATAAAGCACCAGAACATTTTGTATCTCATGCTATTCCTGGTTCTGCCACTGTCGTCGAAACTGCAGAGTGGATCGGCTATTGCTTGGGTAGGTAGAGTATCCTGAAACATTGGACAAAATCAGGAGTGTAAAGAGAAGATGTGTCCTATCTCAAACATGTGAAATTACCTGCCGGCTTTAGCCAGCTTCGATCTCGTGGCTTAAATGATACCGTGTCAAAGTCTGAAATGAGTATTCTGGTTGGTTGCCTCTGAAGCACGAGATGGATTCGGGGATCTCATGTTAATAAGCTCGTTCAGTTCAGCTTTTTCTCTCTACCACTACCAGTTAGTACTACACGAACAGTACATCAGTGCTGGAAGTGTTCGTTCAGTTAAGCTTCCAGCACCAATTACCTGTCCGCTAAGTTATATATAAAAGTATTAAAACTACCAAGCAAGGCTGCTCACAAGCATTTGAAGTACTATGTGGGAGTGTCTTTCTAGCTGACACGTGTTGTCTACTTATTTGGTTAACTACTGATTTTCTTTTTGTGTTTGCTATTTATTTTAACATAGTACGTATAACACAGACGCTCACATATATGCATATACACACATCCCTACAAACACATGCACACAAATACTACCCTTATGATAACCTTCGAGATACTGAGCCGATACAACATCTTGAGATTGACGATGTCATCGTAGGCGCCATCGTAGTCGACAGGCAACGTCTCCTCCCATTAAAAAATATCTCCTAGGAGCCTACGATATATCCAGGAAAAATGCATGCATCCAGTGCCAATACTGTACATCGCAGATGCTCACATATATGCACATACACTCACCCCTATTAACGCACACACGCACATCATACCCCTATAACACCGCGAGTAGTATAAAGCATATCATTTTTTCTCATTCTACCTTCTATATAGATACTGAGCCGGCAGAACATCTTTAAATTGATAAAGTCACCGTAAGTGTCTTCGTAGTCGACGGGAACGTCTCCTCTCACTAAACGAATATAACCAGAGAGCCTGAAATAAATCCAGGAAAATACGACCACCAGTACCGACACAATATAACACGGATGCTCACATATACGAACATAAACTCACCCCTATGCTATGAACGTATACACACATACCCACAACACTGTGTGTAGTACAAAGTGTAGCATTTTTTGCTCATTCTACCTTCTATATAAATTATGATGGGATACCTAGCAATTCCTTTCTGTAGGACAACATAACATAAGCAAATCAAAAAAAAATTATGTACCTTAGAGTATCTAGGTTAGTATCATTTAGACTGTGATAATTAGACTTGATTTTAATTGATAGTGCATCTCTAATTTTGTCGCTCATGCATGCATGCTATTTTTGATGACTAAGGGTTACGTGATGCAATAAATATTACTCAAACTATCGTGTATAAAAAAATCGTGAATGCACTATAATGCCAAAGGTTCTAACTTTTTACTAGAGTATTTCCATTCAATTTTTGCTGTTTTGTGAACTATAATTTCCATGCATTAGAGGAACACAATGACATTGTTGATCTTTTTTACTGGGTTGCCAACACCAAAACTAAAAGAATGGACCTTTGTGTAAGGGTTAATCCTTTCTATTTTTCAATTCACGTTTTCCGTTGTTTTTCCTTTTTCCGTATCTTACTTCGTTCACTAATACAAATTCCCATTTGTTGTAGAATGGGGTATTACCTGTGAAATGTGATCTTTAAAATGTATACTGGAGCAATTTTCCTTCGATTCGAAGGATCTTCATTTTGTAAAAATTTTGGTTGCACCAGACGATTTTCAAGCCGTGACTCTCTTGGTAGAAATAGCTTTGGCTCAAACATTTAAGACATATAGGTAAGTGTTTGTAACCATGGATGAACAGTTTTTTTTTGTTGCCACATTTCGGTATTTATGTAAGTTAAATTGGCTTGCACATTACCAACTGCCAGCTCACTTATCCACTGCCTTCTTTTCTTTTATAAGAAAAACAACACAGGCACGCACAATGCTTCACAATGGGCGCGGCGTGCCACCGCGCCTCTACCTACTAGTTATATGTAAGTATTGTAACGTGTTATCTGAATGCTTGAATACTGCTGTAAGCGAAAAAGTGAACTCCAGTAAGCGATGAAAAATGAGAATAGCAGTGATGCATTGCATTCGAACAAGTTTCCTGCATATCATCTTCAGATCTCCAAAACAGCTCGGATGAAGGAATAATAATCTGTCATTGAAGGACATGCTACAGCAATGCAGCAAGTATATCAAGTTGAATCGATATTCACGGTGAATTAGTAGTGACTCATCTTGTTTTCTGGGTATAAAAAATAAGTCTGCTCCTTGCAGAATAACTGAGAGCATCTCCAACGGACGCGCGCGGTAAACTGGCATTTTAACGCGCGCGGCAAGTTTTCACGCGCTCCAGCGGCGGCGGAAAACTACCGCGCGCGGGAAATAGCGGCATCTCGCGTGGGGGATTTGACGCGCCGCTTCGAGCGCGCCTATAAAATGCGGCGCTCGTCACGCGGCCTTCACACCGCCACGCGCTCTTTCCCCGCTCACTCTGCCGCCTGCTCGCCGCTTTCTCGCCTCCACCACCACCGCGCCACCATGCCGCCGCGCCGCCGGGGATCTTCTGGCTACCGAGGCGTCCGCGAGCGCCCCGGCGGCACCTACTACGCCGAGATCCGGTCCGGCGACGCTCGGCTCGGCCTCGGCACGTTCCAGACCGCGCATGAGGCAGCCCGCGCATAGGACGCGGCGGCGTGGCGCCTAGAGAGGCCGCCGCGCTGATGAACTTCCGCGACGTCCACACGCACGAGGAGGCGCAGGCCGTCGCCCCTCAGCCTCGTCTTATCACGGACCAGGACCGTGCGGAGCACCGTCGGCGGCAGCGTCGCCTCCTCATCGCCGAGGAGGACGAGCGAGCCATGGCGGATGACGCCGACGCCACCCGGAGGACGTCGCGGCGGAGCGCACCTACTGGGAGGAAAGGACGGCAAGGCGCCGCGCGGAGCGGTTGGACAGGCGTCGGCGGAAGGCCCTGGCGATATCGCAGTGCGATATCATTGAAGCGGGTGGGGTGACGATCTTCGGGAATGATGATCCTCGTTGGGAGGACATGTGGATCGATACCTCGGACAACACCGGTCCGAATGAGGACAATGAAGAGGACGACTAGGAGTAGTATGTAGTTGCACCGTAGTTTATCTATCTATGTATCGTTTATCTATCTATGCTATGACTATGTAAAATATCTATGTATCATTTTATCTATGTTTGAACTATGCATCGTTTTAAAAATATGTATGCAACTTTTATCTATCTATGCTAGTTCAGAGTATGAGAACGAGAGTCGCGCGCGCCACATTTTTACGCGCTGCTGGAGCTGCGCGCGGGCGCTGCATTTTAGCGGCGCTGCTAGAGCCAGCGCTGCCCACTGCACTTTTTCACACAACGGACACGCTGCAAAGTAATTTTTAACGTGTTCCGGGTTGGACCGCTGTTGGAGATGCTATGAAGACAGCCAAAAAAACATTGCAGCCAGTTCCCGCCCGTAGCCCAAAAATTTGGAGCTGCCGCCACAGGAGTTAATTACACGATAGTACCACATTTGGGGCGGTGGTGACGGATTGGTACCAAGTTTGGTAATTTTTACGTGTCAGTACCAAGTTTCGGACAAGCCGTTGCAAATCAGGCTAAACTACGTATTGACAGCGTATCTGACCGGCGGGGCCCGTATGTCAGGTGTCGATGTGGCATATTTTTTGCAGAAAGCCCCCTTACTTTATATGTAACCACGTAAAGGCACATTATTTTTGCTGGTAAAGGGTTTCCGTGAGAGTTTTTTTTCCATTCGGACTTATTTGAAAGTTTCCGTCGAAATGGATAAATAAATAAAATATACGAAAAACAACGCGCGGACAGGTCTCGAACCAGCGACCCGCCGCAGGCCAACGACACGAGCTAGCCACCACGCCACTCGATCGTTCGCGACAGGTTGCACGCGGTATGAGTTTTATACCAGGAGCGAACGCTGGGCCGGCTGTTGGGCCAAACGAGGCCTGTATTTTTTTTTTGTTTCGCGTTTTACTGCCGCGAGTGCTGGGGCCCGTTCGCGGGAGCTCATATTTGCATATCCGTTGGACATTTTCTTAAAAAAAGTTGAATATTTTAAATAATATATGATGGGATTTTTTGAATATACTATGAACATTTTTGAAAATATGAATATACGCGCTGAACAATTTCCGGATAAGCACTGAACATTTGTAAAAGAACGTTGAACAATTTATGAATACACATTTAGCATTGTGTAATATATACAGTGAACAAAATTAAGAAACATATTGAACATTTGTATATTCGTTAAAAAAACAAAACAGAAAGAGAAAAACCAAAACCAAAAGAAGAAAACAGGACAAAAACCAAAAACCCAGAAGAGAAACAGGGGAAAACCAACCCAAAAGAAACATAAACAAAACTAGAAGAAGAAAACCGAAAGAAAAAACCAGAAGAAAAAACAAGAGATAAAACCAAAACGTGGAAGAAAAAAAACTAACAAAAGAAACAGCAGCGAACGAAAAAGAAGCACGCAAACCCATAGTGGGCCGGCCCAACATGCACGCAAACGAAAACAGCTGCGAGCGTTTCCTCGACAGCTTGCCGCCCGCGCGCGTCAAATAGGAATTGCCCCCGTTGAACAAATTTTAAATGCAAATTGTATGTTTTTGTAATATATGTTGAACAGTTTTCTTAATATACGATAAACATTTTTTTCATTTATGTTGAACATTTTCTTAATACATGATGAATTTTTTTGACAATGTATATTTCAAAAAATGTTCAGCATGTATTATAAACTTATTGCGTAAACTCATTCTAGCATTTCTAGAAACGCATAGATTTTCTTAATAAAAGTTAAAGAAGTTTTAATGCATTTCTACAATTTATTATGTTTACAATTTTATTTTTAATACATGTTGTCAACATTTTAATAATTGTGCGTTTACAAAAATATAAATCAATATACGAGTAAGTAAAAAAAATGTGTTCGGCATATGATATTTTTTTTGTTTGCGTAGTTGAATAATAGAATGAGGATACGCAATAATTGTAAAGTATTAATATTATTTATGATTAAAAAACGAGTAACTAAGGGCACGCGGCCGCGCTGGGCCTAACAGCCGGCCCAGCATGTCAAGTCTAGTATAAAAGAAAGCCCACACGGATACTAACGCGAACGGTCGACTGGCGTGGTGGCTAGCTTGTGTCGGTGGCGTGCCGCTGGTCGCGGGTTCGAAACCTGCCCGCGAGCCGTTTTTCATTTATTTTATTTATTTGTTCATTTCGACGGAAACTTCGAAACAAGTCCGAAAAAAAAAAAACTCTCACGGAAACCCTTTACCCGCAGAAATAATGTGCCTTTACGTGATTATATATAAAGTAATGAGGCTTTCTGCAAAAAATATGCCACATCGGCACCTGACATATGGGCCCCGCCGGTCAGATACGCTGTCAATACGTAATTTAGCCTGATTTGCAACGGCTTGCCCGAAACTTGGTACTGACACGTAAAAATTACCAAAGTTGGTACCAATCCGCCACCACCGCCCCAAATGTGGTACTATCCTGTAATTAACTCCCGCCACAGCTCTGACCCAGCCCGCCAATCCACCGGCCCAAGCTTTCGGCCACGTCACCAATCCGCGGCATCTCTCCCCCGGATCGCCGTCTCCACCGTCCACTCCATCCGCATCCAACGGCAGGCACATGCCTCCTCCAACCTCTCGCCCCTTTAAAACTCCCTTCGCCCCACACCACAAGCCACAGCACCAGCCAGCCACCACCGTTCCTCCGATTCCACATCCGCTCACAGCTTGAGATCGTCAGCCATGTCCGGGCGCGGCAAGGGAGGCAAGGGCCTCGGCAAGGGCGGCGCCAAGCGCCACCGGAAGGTTCTGCGCGACAACATCCAGGGCATCACCAAGCCGGCGATCCGGCGCCTGGCGCGGAGGGGCGGCGTGAAGCGCATCTCGGGGCTCATCTACGAGGAGACCCGCGGCGTGCTCAAGATCTTCCTCGAGAACGTCATCCGCGACGCCGTCACCTACACCGAGCACGCCCGCCGCAAGACCGTCACCGCCATGGACGTCGTCTACGCCCTCAAGCGCCAGGGCCGCACCCTCTACGGCTTCGGCGGCTAGGGCCGGCCGACGGTCGTCACTCTTCGTCGCCGCGTGCAGATTCCAGAAGCCTGACGAAACCCCGACTTGTGTAGTTCGCCGTTTCCTCTGTAGTTCGAACTGAATCGGCGAACGAAAGTTATTCGCATATGTGATTGGAAATGAAACTTGTCTCTGCTGATACCGTGTTTCTGATTTTGTCTCGCTGGTTGGTCTCTGCTATTGGGGTGGCGATGAGTTGATTTGCCATAATTTACCAGGGGGCCTGGATGAGTCGTAGTACTGTACTTGTTTGCAGTCTAATTTGTAATGTGGAAGAACGCCAGTGACTGAACAATTTTGTGTCTTCATTCAGCAACATCATTTGCTCTTTTTCTGTTATTTGATCTGATGCATTTATACTGGACGCCATTGATGTTAGTTCTGTGGTGCAGTGTGGGTAATGGAGATTGGGGTTAGTCTGCATTTCATACATTGAGTTCTAGATTGAGTCGCTGTCCTTGACGAGAGTTCTGGGTGTACAAATTTGCTCTGGCTTGTAATGTGAAACTATCTCACAGTGACCAATTCACGATGTGGTTCGTGCTAAGTGCGTATAAGTTATTCAGGATCATAATTTGTGCTTTATTTATGTTGATTTGTACTACAATAACCTTTTAATTGCTTAAACGGTGCCTCCAACTATGGAATTGCGAATACAGATACACGATACCCTCTTGGCGGTGACAGCAAATTCATCCTTCAGTTGAACTGATCAAGAGGTGCAGTGATGTATTTGATCTGTTATGTATTACTCCCTCCGTTCCTAAATATTTGTCCTTCTAGAGATTTCAACAAGTGACTACATACGAAGCAAAATGAGTGAATCTATACTCTAAAGTATGTCTACATACATCCGTATGTTGTAGTTCATTTGAAATGTCTAGAAAGACAAATATTTAGGAACGAAAGGAGTATATTCAGATATCCAAAGCAGCTCCGATAAATGAATACTCATACTAGTCTGTCCTGAGAAGACGTGATACAGAATTCATATATATATATATGCTCAAAGGCAGATTACAGTCTTCTCTATTTGATGCCAACAGCTTTGTCACAACCCCACCCGACCAACCTCAGGAACGCCTTTATGAAACTGAACGTCTGATACAAGGATTAGATTGAATATCACAAACACACACTCTAAAGACACAAACGCACAAGAACTTTACACAACAAAAATACTCACATTTTGTACTATTAACACAACCAAAATTTGCCACTCCTGTTAAAAATATACATGTACACTGACGTATGGAGAATCAGTGAAAAATTACCATCAAGTATGGGAAGTGAGGTGACTGAAGCAGCACAGAGATGGCAAGTTCCCCTAAAAAGCTCCGAGCAGCATCAAGTTCTTGGTGTTGCATTTACCCGCTTCACAACATCCCAGTCCAGCACCGATTGGAGCAACCATGCATCGCAAAAAAGAAAGAAAGAAAGATTGGAGCAACCATGCTTTTCAAGGCACTAATACAGCAGTTCAGGTTGCTGTCATAGCGCGAAGGGAACACCAGAGTCGTCGGATGAGAACACGATTGCTCTGCCGCAAGTGCAATGGCCATATCAGTAACGCTTATGAGTGCTCTATCACATTATTCTTGATACGCTGGGGAAGCATGACCCGCGTGCTTCAGGCGCTTGCATCGGTTTGACTGGCTTGCGTCGTGAGGGAGTCAGTTTTAGAGCCACCGGTTGTAGAAAATATGACAAGTTGTTTTCAGTTATGGCATCAGTGTCCTTTTTGTGATTTTCATACTTATAAATTTGTTTTCACTAAATTAATAGATTTATGTGTTCCATTGTGCACAACATAATATGTAGATCAATATGCATGCAACAACGTCTACACGACTCAGTGAACCAGCACTCTGCACTAGAAGCTCTTCAAAAAATTATGTGGGTACACTTAAGTAGTATCACAAATAAGATATATGATCTTTTTCTCGAACTTGTAAATGATCTTAGATACCTCCAATTTCAGAATGGTCACATATTTCCGGATAAATGTTCCATTTTATTTGGCAAAAAGTATAATCTGGAAGATCAAGTGTCTATCTTGGTTTTAGCCAGCTTCCATCTTGTGCCTTAAATGATACCGTGTCAAAGTTTGAAATGAGTATTCTGGTTGGTCGCCTCTGATAAGCACGAGATGGACTTGGGGATTTCAGTTCAGCTTTGTGTATCTACCACTACTAGTTACACAAACAGTACATCAGTGCTGGATGTGCTCGTTCAGTTAAGCTTCTAGCACCAATTACCTGACTACTAAATTATTATATGTAAGTATTGTAACGTGTTATCTGAATGGTTTAATCCTAAAAAAGTGAACTCCAGTAAGCGATGAAAAATGAGAACAGCAGTGATGCATGCATTCGAGCAAGTTTTCTGTAGATTATCTTCAGATCTCCAAAACAGTTCGGATGAAGGAATAATAATCTGTGATTGGAGGACATGCTACAGAAATTCAGCAATTATATCAAGTTGAATCGATATTCATGGTGAATTAGTCACTGACTTATCTTGTTTTCTGGGTATAAAAAACAATACCACATGATCAATACCACTCTTCCTAAATTGGTGAGACCACTCCACATGATAAGCCGACCTAACTGAGAAACCCCATTCCAGGTAAAATGCCACACTATGAAGTAATCAAACGCCATGTAATTTAGTGGTATACTCAGACCTACTGAGCAAAAAATTGAGGAGACGGGAATCTCTTCCCACTGGCCAATGGAGGGGTCAATTAATTCATTAACTTTAAGTAAGAGTACTTGACCACGCTGGGATATGACCTTCCTATGAGGACTACTAGGAATCCATGGAACGGTCCAAATATTGACAATTTGTCCATCTTCAATACACCATATGCATCATCTCCAAAATGTTTGGATCACTGTGTTAAACCACATATGTCACAAGATATGGCTGTCATGTTGGGGATGCCCTCACGTCAGGAAACGGAGTAGGTTGTTAGGAGATTAGCTAGGATTCTCTCTGTAACCGAACTAGCTTATCTCTATCTCTCGATGTCTTTCTTGTACCACAAGATGTAATCCTCTCAAACAAACTTGTATGCGTATCAGGGATAAGCCTGTTGGGGAACGTAGTATTTAAAAAAATTTCCTACGATCACGCAAGATCTATCTAGGAGAAGCATAGCAACGAGCAGGAAGAGTGTGTCCATGTACCCTCGTAGACCGAAAGCGGAAGCGTCTAGTGACGTGGTTGATGTAGTCGAACGTCTTCGCGATCCAACCGATCCAAGCACCGAACATACGGCACCTCCGCGTTCAGCACACGTTCAGCTCGACGACGTCCCACGAACTCTTGATCCAGTTGAGCGTCGCGGGAGAGTTTCGTCAGCACGACGGTGTGGTGATGGTGATGATGAAGTTACCGGCGCAGGGCTTCGCCTAAGCACAACAACGATATGACCGAGGTGTGTAACTGTGTGGAGGGGCACCGCACACGGCTTGCAAATCAACTTGTGTGTCTATGGGGTGCCCCCTCCCCACGTATATAAAGGAGAGAGGGAGGAGGAGGCGGCCAAGGAGGAGGAGGCGCGCCAAGGAAGGGGCAATCCTACTCCAAGTAGGATTGGCCCTCCTTTCCTATTCCTACTAGGAGAGGGAGGGAAAGAGGAGAGGAGAAGAAGGAAAGAGGGGGGCCGGCCCCCTAGCCCCAAACCAATTTGGTTTGGGCCTAGGGGGGGCGCCCCCCACACTTCCCTTGCTGCCCTCTTCCTCCACTAGGGCCCAATAGGGCCCATAGACTCCCCGGGGGGTTCCGGTAACCTCCCGGTACTCCGGTATTTATCCGGTGACCTCCGGAACCCTTCCGGTGTCCGAATATAACCTTCCAATATATCAATCTTTATGTATCGACCATTTCAAGACTCCTCGTCATGTCCATGATCACATCCGGGACTCCGAACTACCTTCGGTGCATCAAAACACATAAACTCATAATACCGATCGTCATCGAACGTTAAGCGTGCGGACCCTACGGGTTCGAAAACTATGTAGACATGACCGAGACTCATCTCCGGTCAATAACCAATAGCGGAACCTGGATGCTCATATTGGTTCCCACATATTCTACGAAGATCTTTATCGGTCAAACCGCATAACAACATACGTTGTTCCCTTTGTCATCGGTATGTTACTTGCCCGAGATTCGATCGTCAGTATCATCATACCTAGTTCAATCTCGTCATCGGCAAGTCTCATTACTCGTTCCGTAATACATCATCTCGTGACTAACTCATTAGTTGTTTGCTTGCAAGGCTTATTACAATGTGTATTACCGAGAGGGCCCACAGATACCTCTCCAATACTCGGAGTGACAAATCCTATTCTTGATATATGCCAACACCACAAACACCTTCGGAGACACCTGTAGAGCATCTTTATAATCACCCAGTTACGTTGTGATGTTTTATAGCACACAAGGTGTTCCTCCGGTATTCTGGAGTTGCATAATCTCACAGTCATAGTAACATGTATAAGTCATGAAGAAAGCAATAGAAACTAAACGATCATATTGCTAAGCTAACGGACGGGTCTTGTCCCGTTGATCAAATGACAACTCGTGTCTATGGTGAGGAAACATAACCATCTTTGATTAATGAGCTAGTCTAGTAGAGGCATACTAGGGACACTCTGTTTCGTCTATGTATTCACACATGTATCAAGTTTCCGGTTAATACATTCTAGCATGAATAAAATACATTTATCATGATATATAAGAAAATATAAATAACAACTTTATTATTGCCTCTAGGGCATATTTCCTTCAGTCTCCCAATTGCACTAGAGTCAATAATCTAGTTCACATCGCCATGTGATTTAATACCGATAGTTCACATCGTTATTTGAATAATGCCCACAGTTCACATCTCCATGTGACTAACACCCAAAGGGTTTACTAGAGTCAATAATCTAGTTCACATCGCCATGTGATTAACACCCAAAGAGTACTAAGGTGTGATCATGTTTTGCTTCGTGAGAAAAGTTTAGTCAGTGGGTCTGTTACATTCAGATCCGTACATACAACCATAAAAGCACATGACAACCTCTGCTTCCCTCTAGGAAGGGCCTATCTATTATTCTTGCCTTATAAGAGTCAAGGTGAAAACCACCTTTCCTTTTTACATTTTATCCTTTGGCAAGCACATTGTGTTGGAAAGATCCTGACATATATACCCACTTGAATGTAAGCTATCATGATCTATTACTGTTGACATTACCCTTGAGGTAAAAGGTTGGGAGGCAATACGATAAGCCCCTATCTTTCTCTCTGTCCGATTAAAACTCCATACCCATAAGTATTGTGTGAGTGTGAGCAATTGTGGAAGACTAAATGATAGTTGAGTATGTGGACTTGCTGAAAAGCTCTTATTTTGACTCTTTCCGATGTTACGATAAATTGCAGTTGCTTCAATGACCGGGATCATGGTTTGTTAGTTTTCAATGAAGTTTTTGATTCATACTTGACATTGTGGATAGATTATTACTTTAGCATAAGAGTTATATGACTATATATATATATGTGTTGCTGTTATAAGGATGATCATGATGCCCTCATGTTCGTATTTTGCTTATCGACACCTCTATCTCTAAACATGTGGACATATTTTTCGATATCGGCTTTCGCTTGAGGACAAGCGAGGTCTAAGCTTGGAGGAGTTGATATGTCCATTTTGTATCATGCTTTTATGTTGATATTTATTGCACTTTGGGCTGTTATTACACATCATGTCACAATACTTATGCCTTTCCTCTCTTATTTTACAAGGTTTACATGAAGAGGGAGAATGCCGGCAGCTGAAATTCTGGGCTGTAAAAGGAGCAAACATTGGAGACCTATTCTGCACAACTCAAAAAGCTCCGAAACTCCACGAAACACCATTTCAGAAAATATAAAAAATATCTGGCGAAAGAGATCTGAGGGGGCCACCACCTGTCCACGAGGGCGGGGGGCATGCCCCTGGGCACGCCCCCTGCCTCGTGGGCCAGCCGGTGACCCCCCGATGCCCATATACTCCTATATGAGGTGTTTTGACCTGAAAAAAAATCGCAAGGAGGCTTTCGAGACCAGACGCCGCCGTCTCGAGGCGAAACCTTGGCGGAACCAATCTAGGACTCCGACGGAGCTATTCTGCCAGGGATACTTCCCTCCGGGAGGGGGAAATCGTCACCGCTGTCATCACCAACAACTCTCCCATCTTGGGGAGGGTTATCTTCATCAACATATTCACCATCACCATCTCCTCTCAAACCCTACTTCATCTCTTGTATCCATTCTTTGTACCAAAACGTTAGATTGGTACCCGTAGGTTGCTAGTAGTGTTGATTACTCCTTCTAGTTGATGATAGTTGGTTTACTTGGTGGAAGGTCATATGTTCAGATCCATTATGCATATTAATACCCCTCTGATTATGAACATGGATATGCTTTGTGAGTAGTTACGGTTTGTTCCTGAGGACATGGGAGAAGTCTTGCTATAAGTAGTTGTCGGTGTACTAAGATAGGGGTACCTTAGTACCCCAACTTGTGCACGGGCAGTAGCAGCTTCCCGCGGCAGGGCTTACCACGTGCTCGCCAAGAACCTTTCTGGTCCCTATGAAGCCATTCAATAACAAAGTATACAAGTCAGAAGATCAAGGCCCCGGCAAGAGGAGCTTGCCGGGAAGGCCGCACCAGGCTCAAGGTTATCACTTTATCACAAGACCCTGGCAAGTGGAGCTTGCCAGGAAGGCCAAGGAACACATTTCCCAAGAGATGCCTTGGCGCATCATGCACCCCAGCAGGGCCCGGGGAGCGGCGAGCTTCCGGGCCCGGCAAGGTCACGGCCCCGGCAAGGTGCTTGCCGGGGGAAACTTATGCTGTGTGCCCGCGCTCCAGCTCATCTGCCCACGCGTCGCCCCGGGGCCCTTCCAGGGACGCGTGGCGGACGGCTGTGCAGCCTGGGGCACACGGTGGCAAGCCACGGTGACGAGGCTACCGCCGTGGCGAACAGAGAAGCATGGACGGACACTTTTGGGGTCGACGGCGACGGGCATTTAATGCCCTTGTCCCCCATCGTCAAAGTTAGGTGAAGACCACTGTTCATCCACTGTTCATACACTATTCACGCACTGTTACAACTACCACCAAATTTACACTTTTACCCTCCTCTACGTTGACACCTGTCGGTGACCCCTTTGAGCTATAAAAGGAGGCCCATGCACAACGTAGAGAGGGTTCGAAACCTAAGCAACTCTCTCGCTCGGTGTAGCTAGTACTGTAGCTCTTCAAGCTCCCGAGCTCAAGAACTCAATACAACCAAGGCAGGAGTAGGGTTTTACGCGTCCGCGCGGCCCGAACCTGGGTAAACTGCCCGCGTGTGCCCCTCGATCTGTTCTTCGTGCCCCCTCCGCTCCCTTACCGCAACGTAGAAGGGGCTCCGGTCCCATAGGTGCTCGTGGGAGGACAGTTTCCCCCGACATCTTTGGCGCGCCAGGTAGGGGGCGTCGAGGTTGTGCGAACCTGATCCGGCGCTCACGCGGGCGCATTCTTCATCAACCTCTCCAGCTTCATCAACTTCGTCAGCAGCATCAACATGCCTCCGAAGAAGAAGGCTTCGGAGGTCGGAGGCCCGTCTGCGTCGATCCCGCCGCCACCAGAACCAACGGTTGGTGGGGGAGACGCCGGCGGAAGGGTGGTCGCCGGCGAGGAAACTCACGGCGCCACCAAGTCCAAGGACAAGACGGACGACCGGGCGAATTCCAAAGCCTCGGTGTCCGTAGACGCACCACGCCTCTCTCGGGAGGTGCCAAGCCAGCAGCGCCGTGGTACAGGAGGTACCATTCGCTTGCTGGGGCAAGGACAAACCGGAGGATCGCGGGATGCTCAAGGCCATCGTCCTGGTACGAGCAAGGCGCGGTCGCCGGGGCGAGAAACTGCTCCCTCTAACCCTGTTAGAAGTCCGAGCATATCTCGCTCCTCGCACCGCTCGCCGCCGCTCCCCTCCTCTCCAGCAGAAGCTCTAGCAAGAGCATAGCTGCTCCTCGATTTCCCTCCAGCGGCAGACAAGGCCGAAGACTGGAGGGCGACGATCCAGAGCCTCATCGCCTTCGCCAACAACGACACGCCGCAGCAGCCGGCGACGTCGCGGCCACGACAAGTCGACCAGGCGAAGGCCGATGCCGACAAGACCGCAGGGGGTGCAACCACCGTGCACTCCCCACCGCGGAAGCAGAAGACGCCACCCCGCCGGATTAACGTCGACGATGACTCCACGGCGTCGTCGGACCCGCGGGCTCGTCGGGACCAGCGCCAAGTCCTCGACGATCGGTGACAAGAAGACGCTCGGACTCGCATCGAGCGTCGACGAGAAACCCGAAGACAATCAGATCAGCGCGCTGGGACCGCTGTCGACACGCACGCGCCCGGTGAACCAGGCGACTTGCCGTACGCGGCAGGTTGCCCTGCGTTCACCCGTGAGCTGCGGCGAGTCCAGTGGCCCAGCATGAAGAATTTCAAGCCCGACGTACCCGAGAAGTACGACGGGAAGACGCACCCCTCGGAGTTCCTCAGCATCTACACCATCGCGGTGCAGGCTGCCAGGGGATGCGACGAGAAGATACTAGCCAACTACTTCCCGCTAGTGCTTAAGCCGAACGTCCGGTCTTGGCTTATGCACTTGCCGGAGAACTCCATTTCTTCGTGGGCAGATATGTGCCACCAGTTTGTTGGCGCCTTCACGGGCGGCCACAAACCCCACGGCCAGGAGAGCGATCTCCACATCCTCGCCCAGAAGGAGGGAGAGTCCCTGCGCAAGTACATCCAGAGGTTCAGCCGCGTACAACACAACATTCCCGACGTCCACCCTGCCGCGGTTATCAACGCGTTCCACCAGAACGTGCGTAACCGCCGGATGAGGGAAGAGATGGCCATGACCAAGATCCGGGATGTCAGCGAGCTCTACGCTCTGGCTGACAAGTGTGCGCGCGCCGAAGAGGGGAGGAGACTCCCCGGAGAGGATACTGGCGCAGGAGGAAGCGACAGTGAGGACGCCGCCCCGGCAAAGAAGAGCCGGCGGCGGAACAACAGAAAGAAGAAGAGCAAGGAGGTGCTAGTCGTCGAGCAGTCCGGCAAGGAGGCTCCCGCCAAGAAGGCACAGGCTGGCGGTTCCGGCAAGGAGCCTGCCCCTGTAGCGCCAGCCGACAAGCAGGACGGCTCCGACAAGCAATACTGCAAGATCCACCGCACCAAGGGCCACGATCTTCAGAACTGCAAGCGAGTCGAGTACCTCGTAGAGCAGCAGAAGGCTGAATACGAGCGTCGCGACAAGGAGAAGGCCCAAGGAGGCGGAGGAGAGCCAAGCAAGAAGCGGCCATTCAATGGCCGGGGAGGACGCCGCGACAAGGCCAAGCAGCGGCAAGGTGATAGACCTCCCCGGGGCCGCGACAAGGATGAGGAAGAAGACGACGACGACGACATGGAAGAAGGAGATAACAGCGAGCAGGAGTTCCAGAAGGCCACAGAAGTTCTGTGTGTCGACGGAGGCGCCTCTCTGCACACTTCCCACCGCCAACTCAAGCAGTGGGTGCGGAAAGTGAATGCAGCCGAGCCGCCCGTCGAGTCGCGCAGGCTGCTGAAGTGGTCCAGCATGCCCATCATTTTTGACCTTGAGGATCACCCTGACCGCACAACTGTGGTCGGGTGCTTGCCAATGTTGGTCTCACCAACTATCCGCAACCTCAAGGTCACCAAAATGTTGGTTGACGGCGGGGCCGGCCTGAACTTGATCTCCTCAGCTGTGATCAAGAAACTGCAGATCCCCGACAGCGAGCTCGAGGAAACCGGGTCGTTCCAAGGGATCAACCCGGGAAGGAGCAAGCCGAAGGGGAAGATTACACTGCCCGTGACCTTTGGCGGGGAGCTCAACTTCAGGACGGAGAGGATAACCTTTGACGTTGCCGATATCCCATTGCCATACAATGGGATACTTGGCCGTCCTGCCCTCGCCAAGTTCATGGCAGCTTCCCACTATGCCTACAACATACTCAAGATGCCGGGGCCGATAAGCGTCATCTCTGTCCCTGGCGACAAGAAGGACGCGCTTATCTGCGCCGACAAGATCTACCGGGATGCAGCAGCCGCAGCAGAAAGCAACACACTTGCCGCTGAAGCTCCCCGGGGGAAGACCAAGACCAAGTCCGGCAAGAGCTCTGGGGCCCACTCCGGCAAACGCACCTCTTCGGAGTGCTGCGCTGCCGTCGAGGACGCACCATCGAGCTCCACCGGCAAGTGCAAGAGAGGAATGGCAGCTCCACCGGCAACCAAGAAGGTGTCCGCCAAGGAGGACGACACTGGTGGTACCTTCACCATCAGTGCTACGCTCGACAACAAATAGGAAAGCACGCTCATTGCCTTCCTGCGGGCAAATGTCGACGTGTTTGCATGGCAACCGTTTGACATCCCCGGCGTTCCCAGGAAGGTGATTGAGCACAAGCTTGCTGTTTGTCCTCATGCGCGGCCCGTCAAGCAGAAGGTCAGGAAGCAAGCCGTGGAGCGCCAAGAATTCATCGCCGAAGAGATAAAGAAGTTGGAAGCAGCAGGCCTGGTTAGGGGCGTGATCCATCCTACGTGGTTAGCAAATCCAGTCATCGTGCGCAAGGCCAATGGGAAGTGGAGACTTTGTATAGACTTCACTGATGTGAATAAAGCATGTCCTAAGGATCCATTTCCCTTGCCGCGTATCGACCAGATTGTTGACTCCACCGCCGGATGTGAGCTGCTTTCCTTCCTTGATGCATACTCAGGTTACCACCAGATATTCATGGCCAAGGAAGATGAAGAGAAGACTGCATTCATTACTCCATGCGGCACATATTGCTTTATACGCATGCCCTTTGGATTGAAGAATGCAGGCTCGACATTTGCAAGGGTGGTGCACACTGCTTTTGAGCCACAGATTCACAGAAATGTAGAGGCCTACATGGATGATATAGTGGTCAAGAGCAAGAGCAAAGATACACTGATCCAAGACCTAGAAGAAACCTTTGCAAATCTGCGCAAGATCCAGCTCAAGTTGAACCCTGAGAAGTGCGTCTTCGGAGTCCCCTCCGGCAAGCTTCTCGGGTTCTTTGTGTCCTAGAGGGGGATTGAAGCCAATCCCGACAAGATCAAAGCCATCGAGCAGATTGAAGCCCCGAAGCGCGTCAAGGACGTAAGGAGACTTGCTGGTTGTGTGGCTGCCCTCAGCAGGTTCATTTCAAAATCTGCAGAACGCGCCCTGCCTTTCTTCAAAATCTTGAAAAAGGCAGGTCCTGTGAAGTGGACTCCGGAAGCGGAGGCAGCGCTGCAAGACTTGAAAGGATACCTGTCCTCTACTCCAATACTTGTCGCACCTAGACCACAAGAGAAGTTGCCGCTGTACCTAGCGGCAACCAATCAAGTGGTTAGTGCTGCGTTAGTAGCGGAGAGGGAGGTGGATGAGGAACCCACAGCCCCAGCAAGCGAATCCAGCGACAAGCAGGGGGCTTCCCCGACAAGCTCTGCCCCCGACAAGGACAAGTCTGCGCAGGAACAAGGAGAAGTAAGAAGGAAGATGGTGCAGCACCCAGTGTATTTTGTGAGTTCCCTTCTGCAGGGGGCTAGATCAAGATACTCTGGGGTGCAGAAGTTGCTGTTCGGCCTCCTCATGGCCTCAAGAAAGCTGCGCCATTACTTCCAAGCACACGAGATAACAGTGGTCACTCGCTTTCCGTTGAAGAGGATATTGCAGAATCCCGAAGCAACAGGCAGGATCGTCGAGTGGGCACTGGAGCTATCAAGCTTTGGTCTCAAGTTTGAGAGTACTTCAACCATACAGAGCAGAGCTTTGGCAGAATTCATAGCTGAATGGACCCCAACGCCCGATGAAGAAGTCCCAGAGACAAACGTCCCCATCCAAGAAGCAAGCAGCGAATGGGTAATGTACTTTGATGGTGCTTTTTCGCTGCAAGGCGCCGATGCCGGCGTGGTACTCATAGCGCCCACCGGAGAGCACCTCAAGTATGTTGTCCAGATGCACTTTCCCAAGGAACAAGCGACAAACAATACTGCTGAGTATGAAGGTTTGCTTGCCGGCCTCAGAATTGCGGCCGAGCTTGGGATCAAGAAGTTGATCGTGCGGGGAGATTCACAGTTGGTGGTCCGACAAGTGAATAAGAGTTACCAGAGCCCTTTGATGGAAGCTTATGTTGATGAAGTGAGGAAGCTTGAGGAACACTTTGAAGGTCTGCAAATGGATCACGTCCCAAGAGCTTAGAATGATATTGCAGATGGCCTCTCAAAGTGTGCTGCAATGAAGTTACCTATGGAACCAGGGACCTTCCTGCTCAAGTTAACTCAGCCATCCGTTACACCATCAGTTGGGCAAAACAAGAAGAGAAAGTTGGTCTCCGGCGACTACTTGCCGGCGGATCTTCCCGAAGCCGCCGCCAAGGTCCCCAGGATCAACAGCCAAGATGCTGAGGAACAGTTTGCTCCTGCAGACCCAAGGGTCTGTACAGTCGAAGCAAACGTTCCCGACAAGCCCTGCCCCGGCAGGCTTGCCGGGGGACCATCAACTCCGGCAGAGCCGCAGGTTCTTGCCGTAGAAGCTGAGGTTCCCGCAGCAGCCCTCATGCCTTTAGCCCTTGTTGTTGAGCCTCAGACTCCAGCATGGGCACAGCAAATCGTCCGTTTTCTGCAAACTGGAGAACTTCCCGACGAACCAAAAGAGATAGAGAAAATAACCAGACAGTCAAGTATGTACCAGTTCGTTGGCAATGAACTGTACAGAAGAAGACTCAATGGTGTCAGGTTGAAGTGCATTTCCAGAGAAGATGGACAGAAGCTGTTGGCAGAAATACATGGAGGCATATGTGGCCACCACATTGGCGCAAGGGCACTTGCCGGGAAGGCGTTCCGGCAAGGGTTCTTCTGGCCAGAAGCCCTCCAAGATGCAACTGCACAAGTAACCAAGTGTGAAGCGTGCCAGTTCCATGCCAAGCAAATTCACCAGCCAGCTCAAGCTCTCCAGACGATCCCTTTATCCTGGCCCTTCTCGGTCTGGGGGCTCGACATCCTCGGCCCCTTTCCCCGCGCAGTCGGGGGCTTTGAGTAGTTGTACGTAGCAATCGACAAGTTCACAAAGTGGCCAGAAGTGGAACCAGTGAGAAAGGTGACAGCACAGTCAGCAGTCAGGTTCTTCAGGTCAATTGTTTGCCGTTTCGGAATCCCTAACAGGATCATCACCGACAACGGCACACAATTCACAAGCCGCACCTTCATGCAGTACGTCCAAGACCTTGGCGCCAAGGTCTGCTTCGCTTCTGTTGCTCACCCGAGGAGCAATGGTCAAGCGGAGAGGGCCAATGCTGAAGTGCTGCGCGGACTCAAGACAAGAACCTTCGACAGGCTGCACAAGTGCGGAAGAAACTGGATAGAGGAGTTGCCAGCGGCTCTTTGGTCAATCAGGACGACACCAGGTCGAGCCACCGGACAGACACCATTTGCCTTAGTCTATGGGGCAGAGGCAGTTCTCCCCACGGAACTCGTATACGGATCTCCTCGAGTGCTCGCTTATGATGAGCTCGATCAAGAGCAACTGCGGCAAGATGACACATTGCTCCTCGAGGAGGAACATCTCCAGGCTGCTGTACGAGCTGCTCGATACCAGCAAGCCTTGCGTCGCTATCATAGCCGCAAGGTCAAGGCCAGGAGTCTCGAGGAAGGCGACCTTGTTCTTCGGCGTGTTCAGTCCGCCAAGAATTCCAACAAGTTGACGCCGAAGTGGGAAGGCCCTTATCGGGTGAGACAAGTCACAAGGCCCGGCGCTGTCCGCCTTGAGACCGAAGAAGGCTTACCGGTGAGCAACTCCTGGAACATAGAGCATCTTCGCAAGTTTCACCCATAAGGCGCGGTTGCCGTGATCCGCTCCGGCAACCACCTTTTGTACAAGTCTTGCCGCTGTTGCATGTAAACCTTTGTACAAAGCCGGGCGCAGATCCCGTGCATCAGTAAAGCTTTTGTGCTTCGCACTACTTGTCATTTCCATGCTTTTCTTTGTTATTTGCATGCATTATCTGACACTTTGTGCAACGCACATCCCCGGTAAGCACTAGCAAGCCGTGAGGCCCTATACTTGTTTTCCTCCTCTTTTTCTTTCTCTCTTAAGCAGAAGGAGTATTCCTCGCGCACAAGTTTGCCGGGGGGGAAGGAGATGGAGGTATAAACCAAGTATTGTTCAAGAAAGAGAAGCCTTGTCGGGGAGCAAACAATATATGAAAGCTAAGTTACCAGAATTTGAGCGGTTCAAAATTTTAAATTTTTAGTTGTCTTCCTTGAACAACCACACTTTGTATGGAAAACCTGTGCGCGGAGGAACCTACCCGTGGCTAGCCGCACCCTTACTTTGTTTTCGAGCACGCTCAACGACTTAAGTGAGCTGCGACAAGTGTCGCGCCCTTACTTCGTTTTCGAGTTCGCTCGGCAAGCTAAGTGCGTTGCGACTAGCTGCGGCAAGGTTTCTTGCCGGCAAGGCCTTTGCCAGCAGGCTGCTAAGAGTCCAACACTCAGCGCTCGCGGCAAGGGCCCCTTGCCGGCAAGTTCCCTAAAAGCGTAGGGCAAAATGCATGCAAAGTAAAGGGACCAAAACAAGGAAGATAGCACTGCATTGGTTGCTCAAAATAAGATTGTATATTACAAAGATAACTTGCCGCAATAACTAATAGATTCATGTCCATAACATACTTTGCAGCGGCAAAGGAAGCAGAAAGAAGCAAAGGAATCTAATCTACGCAGTCGCCTTCACGCCTCGTGATCTTGTTCACCTTGGCGACGATGTGGGCAACCTGCGCCTTCAACGCCTCCCGATCGGCTTCGGGCGGCAAGCTGCGGAGGACGTTGACGAGATTGATGCCGGGGTTGCGGTAGACGATCTTCGTCAAGACACGCTCCAAGGTGCCCATGCAGAGCCGACGCGACTCGTCGGCCAGCTGCACGGGGATCTTCTCCTGCAGCCGTGCAAGCGCCAGCGCAATTCCCCTGAAGAAGAGACTCAACTTGGCGCTGTGGGGGAGGTTCTCGTCCGGAGAGTACACGAGGTGCTCCACCCTCAGCGCCATCATCTCCTTGTCAATGCTGGCAGCGGAGGTGACCAGCTCATCAGTCCATTGCTCCACTGCCCGGCTGAAGTTGTTCGCTGAGACGGCGGCGCTCTCCACCAAGTTCCGCTCCTTGCGGAGCTTGTCCTTCAGCTTCGTCTCGCGATCCCGGGCGGCGTCGAGCGAATCAGTCAGAGTGGAGACCTTCAACTCTAAGTCAGCAATGGAATCCTTGGCGGCAGTGAGCTCGTCGCCTTTCTTGGAGAGACGTACCTGCAAGTCAGAGTTGGTGTGGGCATCTTTCTTCCGCTCCACATTGAGCGCGGTGACTCTGTCCTCGCTCGCCTTCAGGTACAGCTCCAGCTGCTCCACCTTGGCCTCCAGGTCCTTCTTGGCGGTCTCCGCGGCGGCTGCGGCGGCCTTCGCCTCCTTCAGGGCCCCGCCAATGGCCTGCTCCCGGGCGGTGAGGTCGTCCTCGTGGGCATCGAGGTCGACCTTCCGCTGGTTGAGCACTCCTTCTCGCCGGGACAGCTCCTCGGCGGCCAACCATTGCTGCTCGTCCACCTCGGCCTTCTCCAGGAGGAAGGCTTGCTGCGCCCCGGTGAACTCTTCGCGCTCCTCCGCTAAGTTGCGGAGGGCCGCCTGGTTGTCGGCACGAAGCTCCATGGCGCGCTTCTCCAAGTCAGCTCCAGCCTTGGCGGCAAGAGCCTCCCGAGACTCCAACTTCGCCTGCCTGGCCCGGTACAAGGCCAGGAGCCGACGAAGGAGCTTCTCCTCTTCGGGCTCGTCGCTACCGCCGGGCGCTTCAACAACCTTCAACCCCGCGGCAGCGAGGACCTCTCCGTCGTAGGTCTCTCCCTTCACGGGGGCTCGATACGAGGACGCCCACGGGACTTGTATGAAAACCCCGTTGGGGGCCTCCAGGTAGACGCCCTGCCCAGCCGTGGAGGCGGAAGGGTCGGCGGCCGGTGCAGCGCTTGACGCTCCTGCTGCCTCCGGGCCAGCAGTGTGGTCGCCGGTCCCTTCCCCAGCCGCGGCGCCTACGGGCGGGGCGGTCTCTTCAGCAGCAGGCTCGTCGACTCCAGCCATGCCCTCAGTGGCAGTGGCGTTGCCACCGTCGCCGTGCACGCCCTCCTCGCCGGTGGTCTCCGTCTCCATCCGCTCCGGTGCAGGAGGATCTAGCAGAAGAAAAAGAAAAGAAAAAGTCAAGCAAATATCCAAAAAAGAAGAATCCGAGAAGAAGAAGTTGCAAGACTTACCTTCGCGGATCTCTTCAACGACAGGGTCCCTCGCCGGGGAGTTCTCCCTTGGCGGCGGAGCAGCGGCCCCTGTGGGCGGAGGGCCATCCGCGCCCTCCCTTGGCGAGGTGCTCGCCCTTGTCGGGCTGCTCACCCTTGGCGGGGTACTCGCTCTTGGCGGAGTGCCCGTCCTTGGCGGAGCATTCTCCCTCGCCGGGGAGTTCACCCTTGGCGGGGAGGGTTGAGCAAGTAGCTCGTCGGGGGCGACCTCCTGGCGCTCCTGCGGCTGCGGCTCCACTTCTGCACAAGACAAACAAGATATCAGATGAAGATGATCACCTCAAGCGCGCCCGTCAAGCAGAAACATAAAAACCAGACTTACGCTGGGGGCTGCGCTGGGGGCTGCTCCTCGGAGCAGCAGGTTGGTCCGGCAAGTTTGCCGCTGGCACGTCTTCGGTCGCCGCGGCGGGCGAGTCGTCTTCAACCTCGACCACAGGGATCTTGGCCCTCTTCGCCATCCGCTGGGTCAGGGTCCTGAAAGCAAAACAAAAACAAGATCAGAATCAACAAGGAAAAATCAAGACAAAATCAAAGAAACTAGAGAAGTGCAAGTACTTACTCCTCTTCCTCGTCGTCGGAGCTGAGGGCGGAGAAGTCAAAATCCGCCTGAGGTGCTCCCGCGCGAGGAGCAGGAGGAGAAGGCTCCCTCGGGCGCTTGGCGGTCTCCGGGGCTGAGGGCTGCGAAGACCCAGCCCCCGTCGCCGCCGAGGACCGAGGGGCAGAAGGAGCACCCGTTCCGCTCCGGGAAGATCCCGCTCCGCTTGGCGCTCGAGCACGGGGCGCTTCCTTGACGACTTCGCTCGTCCTGGTGGTGCGCGTCGCACGGCGCGCTGGCTGCTGTCGAGGCGCCTGCGGCCTCGCCGTCTCAGCTGCCTTGCGGAGGCGCTTCTTCGGTTGCTGCGTGGGACTTGCCGGAGGCGGGGAGTTCTCTGAGGACGAGGAGGCGTCGTCATCGAGATTCAGGGATCCACCAGAGTCTTCATCAGCCCCGGCGTCCTCCTCCTCGGCAGGCCCGCTGGACTCAGCGCCATGTCCGGCGACCTCGCTCCCTCCGGCGACCTCGCTCCCTCCGGCAACTTCGCTCGTCCCGGCAAACCTCAGGGAAGGCACCCCGGCAAACTCCTCGGGCGGAAGCTTGAGCAGCTTGAGGATTTCCGCCTCCTCTGCTTGGCTCACCGCGTTCGCGGCCTGTGCCTCGTCCACAGTGTATCCAAAGTCACCCGCCGCCGCAGCTGCGGCGGCCTCCTCCATCCTGGAGGCGATGTAGGCTATATCCCGGCCAGTTGTGGCCCGGGTGAGGCCCTTGTTCTCCTCGGCGTTGCGGGGCTTCTCGACCAAGTTGTCAAAGAAGGACAACACCGTATCCGGCGGAGGCTCTATCCAAGTGGGGACGACGCCGTGGGAGTCGCACGCGGGCATCATCGCTCGTAGGGAATCACGGGCGGTGCTGTTGCACAGCGGCACCACTCCCCGGGAGGGTCTGAACCACTCCGGGTGGGCCGGGTCATGCTTGAAGAGCTCTCGGACCATCCCCTTCAACTCCAAGGCAGTGAAGTTATAGTTTAATCCAGGGCGCAGCCTCATGATATCTGCCGCATTGCCGAATTCCCAGGCGGGCCTTTTCCTTTCTTGTAAAGGGGCGATGCGGCGGCGGAGGAAATCTGCCCCAACCTCTCCAATAGTCAGATTGGCGACCCGGAGGCGAATAATCCTAATGAGGGCAATGCTGAGCTTGTTGTCCTCCGGGGCCAATTCACTCCAATCTCTGCCGCGCACTATGGCAGTCTGGCGCGGCGAGGTAAAGGGCTCGGGCCTATCTTCCACCACCCAACACCAATCAGCTCGCCACTCCTCCCACTTGGCGCGGAGTTCTCCCTTCAGGTACGAATCCTTCTTGTTCAGCCTGAAGATCCAGGAGATGCCGCCGGAGAGGGGAGCGCCAGCCTCTACTCTAGGCATGAAGAAGTGGTGGAAAAGGGCTATGTTTGGATGAATCCCAACATAGTTTTCGCACAGATGTACGAAAATGGTCATCGTAAGGATGGCGTTGGGGGTAAAGTCTAGAAGGTGGAGGCCGTATGTGTTCATGATATCACAAAAGAACTCCGAGAACGGAGGGCACAGTCCACAATGGAAGAACGCAGCGAAGAAAAAGTACTCGCCGGGGAACATATCTTTGGCCATGGCGGGGAAGACGTGGGAGCGAGGATGAGCTTTGGTCTCCCTCGCCCAGAACAAATAATATTTGTCCCGCAGCTCCCTCGGACCGAGCCTTGGCGCGAAGACCACACACTTCTTCCGCAGGGCAGCCAGCTTCGCCGCCTGCTCGGACTTCTCCTTCTTGGCCTTGTCCGCTTTCGCCTTGTCGCTCTTCGGAGCCATGGCGGGGGCGGCAAGGAAGGAGGCGAGGAGCTCGACGGTGCCGCGGATGCGGGCGGCGGTGGAGGAGGGAGTGGAGCTGGGCTCTCTGTCGACCTTTGGGAGGCGGAGGGCGACGGGGATTTCTAGGGAGTCAAGACGCAATGAAGACGATGGAGGGAACTGCCCCTGCTTCCTCTGCTTTTAAGGGGGAAGTGGGGGACGCTCCGCATTTCCCATTAAACAACAGTCCACGATCTCTCCCACGACGCCGCAATCGATGCGTGCCGTTAGGGAGGGATGCGGCGGATACGGAAGGGGATACGGCTTGCCGTGGGCCGCGTGTGCCCGTGCACTGTTCTGGGCCTGGCCCAACAGCGCTCGACACCGTGTGTGGCCCAGGCCCGGGGGCTCCTGTCGGTGTACTAAGATAGGGGTACCTTAGTACCCCAACTTGTGCACGGGCAGTAGCAGCTTCCCGCGGCAGGGCTTACCACGTGCTCGCCAATAACCTTTCTGGTCCCTATGAAGCCATTCAAGAACAAAGTATACAAGTCAGAAGATCAAGGCCCCGGCAAGAGGAGCTTGCCGGGAAGGCCGCACCAGGCTCAAGGTTATCACTTTATCACAAGACCCTGGCAAGTGGAGCTTGCCAAGAAGGCCAAGGAACACATTTCCCAAGAGATGCCTTGGCGCATCATGCACCCCAGCAGGGCCCGGGGAGCGGCGAGCTTCCGGGCCCGGCAAGGTCACGGCCCCGGCAAGGTGCTTGCCGGGGGAAACTTATGCTGTGTGCCCGCGCTCCAGCTCATCTGCCCATGCGTCGCCCTGGGGCCCTTCCAGGGACGCGTGGCGGACGGCTGTGCAGCCTGGGGCACACGGTGGCAAGCCACGGTGACGAGGCTACCGCCGTGGCGAACGGAGAAGCATGGACGGACACTTTTGGGGTCGACGGCGACGGGCATTTAATGCCCTTGTCCCCCACCGTCAAAGTTAGGTGAAGACCACTGTTCATCCACTGTTCATACACTATTCGCGCACTATTACAACTACCACCAAATTTACACTTTTACCCTCCTCTACGTTGACACCTGTCGGTGACCCCTTTGAGCTATAAAAGGAGGCCCATGCACAACGTAGAGAGGGTTCAAAACCTAAGCAACTCTCTCGCTCGGTGTAGCTAGTACTGTTGCTCTTCAAGCTCCCGAGCTTAAGAACTCAATACAACCAAGGCAGGAGTAGGGTTTTACGCGTCCGCGCGGCCCGAACCTGGGTAAACTGCCCGCGTGTGCCCCTCGATCTGCTCTTCGTGCCCCCTCCGCTCCCTTACCGCAACGTAGAAGGGGCTCCGGTCCCATAGGTGCTCGTGGGAGGACAGTTTCCCCCGACAGTAGTCATGTGAATTTGGTATTCGTTTGATATTTTGATGAGATGTATGTTGTCTTTCCTCTAGTGGTGTCATGTGAACGTCGACTACATGAAACTTCACCATTTTTTGGGCCTAGAGGAAGGCATTGGGAAGTAATAAGTAGATGATGGATTGCTAGAGTGACAGAAGCTTAAACCCTAGTTTATGCGTTGCTTCGTAAGGGGCTGATTTGGATCCACTTGTTTTATGCTATGGTTAGGTTTACCTTAATACTTGTTTTGTAGTTGCGGATGCTTGCAATAGGGGTTAATCATAAGTGGGATGCTTGTCCAAGTAAGGGAAGCACCCAAGCATCGGTCCACCCACATACCAAATTATCAAAGTAACAAACGCGAATCATATGAACGTGATGAAAACTAGCTTGACGATAATTCCCATGTGTCCTCGGGAGCGCTTTCCTTCATATAAGAGTTTGTCCAGGCTTGTCCTTTGATACAAAAAGGATTGGGCCATCTTGCTGCACCTTATTTACTTTTACTATTTGTCACTTGCTACCAATTACCTTATCACAAAACTATCTGTTACCCATAATTTCAGTGCTTGCAGAAAATACCTTACTGAAAACTGCCTATCATTTCCTTCCGCTCCTTGTTGGGTTCGACACTCTTACTTATCAAAAGGACTACGATAGATCCCCTACACTTGTGGGTCATCACACGTTCAGCTCGATGACGTCCCATGAACTCTTGATCAAGTTGAGCGTCGCATGAGAGTTTCGTCAGCACGATAGTGTGGTGACGCTGATGCTGAAGTTACCGGCGCAGGGCTTCGCCTAAGCACTGCAATGATATGACCAGGGTATGTAACTGTGGGGTGGGGTGAAGGAAATATGCCCTAGAGGCAATAATAAAGTTATTATTTATTTCCTTATATCATGATAAATGTTTATTATTCATGCTTGAATTGTATTAACAGGAAACTTAATACATGTGTGAATACATAGACAAAACAGAGTGTCCCTAGTATGCCTCTACTAGACTAGCTCATTGATCAAAGATGGTTATGTTTCCTAGCCATAGACATGAGTTGTCATTTGATCAACGGGATCACATCATTAGGAGAATGATCTGATGGACAAGACCCATCCGTTAGCTTAGCACTATGATCGTTTAAGTTTTACTGCTATTGCTTTCTTCATGACTTATACATGTTCCTATGACTATGAGATTATGCAACTCCCGAATACCGGAGGAACACTTTGTGTGCTACCAAACGTCACAACGTAACTGGGTGATTATAAAGGTACTCTACAGGTGTCTCCAAAGGTACTTGTTGGGTTGGCGTATTTCGAGATTAGGATTTGTCACTCCGATTGTCGGAGAGGTATCTCTGGACCCACTCGGTAATGCACATCACTATAAGCCTTGCAAGCATTGCAGCTAATGAGTTAGTTGCGGGATGATGTATTATGGAACGAGTAAAGAGACTTGTTGGTAACGAGATTGAACTAGGTATTGAGATACCGACGATCGAATCTCGGGCATGTAAAATACCGATGACAAAGGGAACAATGTATGTTGTTATGCGGTTTGACCGATAAAGATCTTCGTAGAATATGTGGGAGCCAATATGAGCATCCAGGTTCCGCTATTGGTTATTGACCGGAGACGTGTCTCGGTCATGTCTACATAGTTCTCGAACCCGTAGGGTCCGCATGCTTAAGGTTTCGATGATAGTTTTATTATGTGTTTATGAGTTTTGATGTACCGAAGGAGTTCGGAGTCCCGGATGAGATCGGGGACATGACGAGGAGTCTCAAAATGGTCGAGACGTAAAAATCGATATATTGGACGACTATATTCGGACATCGGAAAGGTTTCGAGTGATTCGGGTATTTTCGGAGTACCGGGGAGTTACGGGAATAGAGGAGAGAGGCCACAAGGAAGGAGGCGTGCACCCCCCTTCTAGTCCGAATAGTCCCCTCTCGTTGCTATGCATCTAGTAGATAGATCTTGCGTGATCGTAGGAAAATTTTAAAAATACTACGTTCCCCAACAGTGGCATCATGAGCCAGGTCTATGCGTAGATGATATGCACGAGTAGAACACAAGTGAGTTGTGGACGATACTAGTCATACTGCTTACCAGCATGTCATACTTTGATTCGGCGGTATTGTTGGATGAAGCGGCCCGGACCGACATTACGCGTACGCTTACGCGAGACTGGTTCTACCGACGTGCTTCACACACAGGTGGCTGGCGGGTGCCAGTTTCTCCAACTTTAGTTGAATCAAGTGTGGCTACGCACGGTCCTTGTGAAGGTTAAAACAACACATACTTGACGAAATATTGTTGTGGTTTTGTATGCGTAGGTAAGAACGGTTCTTGCTAAGCCCGTAGCAGCCACGTAAAACTTGCAACAACAAAGTAGAGGACGTCTAACTTGTTTTTGCAGGGCATGTTGTGATGTGATATGGTCAAGACATGATGAGTTATACGGTTTTGTATGAAATGATCATGTTTTGTAAAGTTATCGGCAACTGGCAGGAGCCATATGGTTGTCGCTTTATTGTATGAAATGCAATCACCATGTAATTGCTTTACTTTATCACTAAGCGGTGACGATAGTCGTAGAAGCAATAGTTGGCGAGACGACAACGATGCTACGATGGAGATCAAGGTGTCGCACCGGTGACGAAGGTGATCATGACGGTGCTTTGGAGATGGAGATCAAAAGCACAAGATGATGATGGCCATATCATGTCACATATTTTTGATTGCATGTGATGTTTATCTTATTATGCTTCTTATTTTGCTTAGTTCGACGGTAGCATTATAAGATGATCCCTTACTAAATTTCAAGGTATAAGTGTTCTCCCTGAGTATGCACCGTTGCGAAAGTTCGTCGTGCCGAGATACCACGTGATGATCGGGTGTGATAAGCTCTACGTTCAAATACAACGGGTGTAAGCCAGTTTTGCACACGCATAATACTCGGGTTAAACTTGACGAGCCTAGCATATGCAGATATGGCCTCGGAACACTGGAGACCGAAAGGTCGAGCGTGTCATATAGTAGATATGATCAACATAAGATGTTCACCATTGAAACTACTCCATCTCACGTGATGATCGGACATGGTTTAGTTGATTTGGATCACGTGATCATTTAGATGACTAGAGGGATGTCTATCTAAGTGGGAGTTCTTAAGTAATATGATTAAATTGAACTTTAATTTATCATGAACTTAGTCCTCGTAGTATTAGCATATCTATGTTGTAGATCAATAGCTCGCGATGTTACTCCCCGTTTATTTTTTATATGTTCCTAGAGAAAACTAAGTTGAAAGATGTTAGTAGCAATGATGCGGAATTGTTCCGTGATCTGAGGATTATCCTCATTGCTGCACATAGAATTATGTCCTTGATGCACCGGTAGGTGACATACCTATTGCAGGAGCAGATGTAGACGTTATGAACGTTTTGACAAAAGCTCGGTATGATGACTACTTGATAGTTTAAGTGCACCATGCTTTATGGCTTAGAACCGGGACTTCAAAAATGTTTTGAACGCCACGGAGCATATAAGATGTTCCAAGAGTTGAAATTAGTATTTCATACTCATGCCCGTGTCGAGAGGTATAAGACTTCTGACAGTACTTTGCCTACAAGATGGAGGAGAATAGCTCAACCAGTGAGCATGTGCTCAGATTGTCTGGGTACTACAATTACTTGAATCAAGTGGGAGTTAATCTTCCAGATAAGATAGTAATTGACAAAGTTCTCTAGTCACTATCACCAAGTTAGTAGAACTTCGTGATGAACTATAATATGCAAGGGATGACGAAAGGAATTCCCGAGCTCTTCGCGGTGCTGAAGTCGGCGAAGGTAGAAATCATGAAAAAGCATCAAGTGTTGATGGTTAACAAGACCACTTGTTTCAAGTAAAGGGCAAAGGGATAGAAGGGGAACTTCAAGAAGAATGACAAGCAAGTTGTCACTCCCATGAAGAAACCCAAAGCTAAAACTCAAGCCTGAAACTAAGTGCTTCTACTGCAAAGGAAATGGTCACTGGAAGTGGAACTGCCCTAGATACTTGGCGGATAAGAAGGATGGCAAAGTGAACAAAGGTATATTTTGATATACATATTATTGATGTGTACTTTACTAGTGTTCATAGCAACCCCTGGGTATTTGATACCGGTTCAGTTGCTAAAATTAGTAACTCGAAACGAGAATTGCAGAATGAACAGAGACTAGTTAAAGGTGAAGTGACGATGTGTGTTGGAAGTGGTTCCAAGATTGATATGATAATCATCGCACACTCCCTATACTTTCGGGATTAGTGTAAAACCTAAATAAATGTTATTTGTCATTTGCGTTGAGCATGAATATGATTTGATCATATTTGTTGCAATACGGTTATTCATTTAAAGTTATAGAATAATTGTTATTCTGTTTACATGAATAAAACCTTCGATGGTCATACACCCAATGAAAATAGTTTGTTGGATCTCGATCGTGGTGATACACATATTCATAATATTGAAGCCAAAAGATGCAAGGTTAATAATGATAGTGCAACTTATTTGTGGCACTGCTGTTTAGGTCATAATGGTGTAAAGCGCATGAAGAAACTCCATAGTGATGGACTTTTGGAATCACTTGATTATGAATCACTTGGTGCTTGCGAACCATGCCTCATGGGCAAGATGACTAAAACTCCGTTCTCCGGAACAATGGAGCGAGCAACAGATTTGTTGGAGATCATACATACAGATGTATGTGGACCAATGAGTGTTGAAGCTCGCGGCGGGTATCGTTATTTTCTGACCTTCACTGATGATTTGAGCAGATATGGGTATATCTACTTAATGAAGCACAAGTCTAAAACATTTGACAAGTTCAAAGATTTTCAGAGTGAAGTGGAGAATCATCGTAACAAGAAAATAAGAGTTTCTACGATATGATCGTAGAGGTAAAATATTTGAGTTAGCGAGTTTGGCCTTCAGTAAAAACAATGTGAAATAGTTTCACTACTCACGCCACCTGGAACACCATAGTGTAATGGTGTGTCCGAACGTCATAACCGTACTTTATTAGATATTGTGCGATCGATGATGTCTCTTACCGATCTACCACTATCGCTTTTGGGGTTATGCATTAGAGACAGATACATTCACGTTAAATAGGGCACCATCTAAATCTGTGGAGATGACACCGTATGAACTGTGGTTTGACGAGAAACCTAAGCTGTCATTTCTTTAAGTTTGGGACTGCGATGCTTATGTGAAAAAGTTTCAACATGATAAGCTCGAACCCAAATCGGAGAAGTAAATCTTCATAGGATACCCAAAAGAAACTGTTGGGTACACCTTCTATCACAGATCCGAAGGCAAGGTCTTTGTTGCTAAGAGTGGATCCTTTCTAGAGAAGGAGTTTCTCTCGAAAGAAGTGAGTGGGAGGAAAGTGGAACTTGATGAGGTAATTGTACCTTCTCCCGAATTGGATAGTAGTACATCACAGAAACTGGTTCCAGTGATTCCTACACCAATTAGTGAGGAAGCTAATGATGATGATCATGAAACTTCGGATCAAGTTAGTGCTGAACTTCGTAGATCAACCAGAGTACGTTCCGCACCAGAGTGGTACGGCAACCCGGTTCTGGAAGTCATGTTACTGGAATGAACCTACGAACTATGAGGAAGCGATGATGAGCCCAGATTCCGCAAAATGGCTTGAGACCATGAAATCTGAGATGGGATCCATGTATGAGAACAAAGTGTGGACTTTGGTTGACTTGCCCAATGGTCGGCAAGCCATCAAAAAATAAATGGATCTTCAAGAGGAAGACTGACGCTGACAGTAATGTTACTGTTTACAAAGCTCGACTTGTTGCGAAAGTTTTTCAACAAGTTCAAGGAGTTGACTACGATGAGACTTTCTCACCCGTAGCGATGCTTAAGTCTGTCCGAATCATGTTAGCAATTGCCGCATTTTATGAAATCTGGCAAATGGATAACAAAACTGCATTCTTTAATGGATTTATTAAAGAAGACTTGTATATGATGCAACCAGAAGGTTTTGTCAATCCTAAAGGTGCTAACAAAATGTGCAAGCTCCAGCGATCCATCTATGGACTGGTGCAAGCATCTCGGAGTTGGAATATACGTTTTGATAAGTTGATCAAAGCATATAGATTTATACAGACTTGCGGTGAAGCCTGTATTTACAAGAAGTGAGTGGGAGCACTACAACCTTTCTGATAAGTATATGTGAATGACATATTGTCGGTCGGAAATGATGTAGAATTTTCTGGAAAGCATAAAGGAGTGTTTGAAAGGAGTTTTTCAAAGAAAGACCTTGGTGAAGCTGCTTACATATTGGGCATCAAGATCTATAGAGATAGATCAAGACGCTTGATAAGACTTTCGATGAGTACATACCTTGATATGATTTTGAAGTAGTTCAAAATGGATCAGTCAAAGAAGGAGTTCTTACCTGACTTGTAAGGTGTGAAGTTGAGTAAGACTCAAAGCCAGACCACGGCAGAAAAATATAGAGAGAATGAAAGTCATTCCCTATGCCTTAGCGATAGGTTCTATAAAGTATGCCATGCTGTGTACCAAACATGTTGTGTACCTTGCCATGAGTTTGTCAAGAGGGTACAATAGTGATCCAGGAGTAGATCACTGTACAACGGTCAAAATTATCCTTAGTAACTGGATGACTAAGGAAATGTTTCTCGATTATGGAGGTGATAAAAAGTTCGTCGTAAAGGGTTACGCCGATGCAAGCTTTGACACTAAATCCAGCTGACTCTAAGTATCAATCTGGATGCGTATTGAAAGTGGGAGCAATTAGCTAGAGTAGCTCCATGCAGAGCATTGTAGACACATAGACATTTGCGAAATACATACGGATCTGAATGTGACAGACCCGTTGACTAAACTTCTCTCACGAAGCAAAACATGATCACACCTTAGTACTCTTTGGGTGTTAATCACATAGCGATGTGAACTAGATTATTGATTCTAGTAAACCCTTTGGGTGTTAATCACATGACGATGTGAACTATCGGTATTAAATCACATGGCGATGTGAACTAGATTATTGACTCTAGTGCAAGTGGGAGACTGAAGGAAATATGCCCTAGAGGCAATAATAAAGTTATTATTTATTTCCTTATATCATGATAAATGTTTATTATTCATGCTAGAATTGTATTAACCGGAAACTTAATACATGTGTGAATACATAGACAAAACAGAGTGTCCCTAGTATGCCTCTACTAGACTAGCTCATTGATCAAAGATGGTTATGTTTCCTAGCCATAGACATGAGTTGTCATTTGATCAACGGGATCACATCATTAGGAGAATGATCTGATGGACAAGACCCATCCGTTAGCTTAGCACTATGATCGTTTAAGTTTTACTGCTATTGCTTTCTTCATGACTTATACATGTTCCTATGACTATGAGATTATGGAACTCCCGAATACCGGAGGAACACTTTGTGTGCTACCAAACGTCACAACGTAACTGGGTGATTATAAAAGTACTCTACAGGTGTCTCCAAAGGTACTTGTTGGGTTGGCGTATTTCGAGATTAGGATTTGTCACTCCGATTGTCGGAGAGGTATCTCTGGGCCCACTCGGTAATGCACATCACTATAAGCCTTGCAAGCATTGCAGCTAATGAGTTAGTTGCGGGATGATGTATTACAGAACGAGTAAAGAGACTTGTTGGTAACGAGATTGAACTAGGTATTGAGATACCGACGATCGAATCTCGGGCATGTAAAATACCGATGACAAAGGGAACAATGTATGTTGTTATGCGGTTTGACCGATAAAGATCTTCGTAGAATATGTGGGAGCCAATATGAGCATCCAGGTTCCGCTATTGGTTATTGACCGGAGACGTGTCTCGGTCATGTCTACATAGTTCTCGAACCCGTAGGGTCCGCACGCTTAAGGTTTCAATGATAGTTTTATTATGAGTTTATGAGTTTTGATGTACCGAAGGAGTTCGGAGTCCCGGATGAGATCAGGGACATGACGAGGAGTCTCAAAATGGTCGAGACGTAAAAATCGATATATTGGACGACTATATTCGGACATCGGAAAGGTTCCGAGTGATTCGGGTATTTTCGGAGTACCGGGGAGTTACGGGAATAGAGGAGAGAGGCCAAAAGGAAGGAGGCGTGCACCCCCCTTCTAGTCCGAATTGGACAAGGGGTGCAGCCCCCTTTTCCTTCTCCCTCTCCCCCTCTTTCCTTCTCTCGTACTCCGGAAAGGAAAGGGGAATCCTACTAGGACTTGGGAGTCCTAGTAGGACTCCCCACACTTGGCGCGCCCCCTATAGGGCCGGCCTCTCCGTCCCTCCTTTATATACGGGGGTAGGGGGGCACCTCTAGACACAACAATTGATCTCTTGATCTCTTAGCCGTGTGCGGTGCCCCCTCCACCATAGTTCTCCTCGATAATATTGTAGCGGTGCTTAGGCAAAGCCCTGCGACGGTAGAACATCAAGATCATCACCACGCCGTCGTGCTGACGGAACTCTCCCTCGACACTCAGCTGGATCGGAGTTCGAGGGACGTCATCGAGCTGAACGTGTGCTAGAACTCGGAGGTGCCGTAGTTTCGGTGCTTGATCGGTCGGGCCGTGAAGACGTACGACTACATCAACCGCGTTGTTCTAACGCTTCCGCTTCCGGTCTACGAGGGTACGTAGACACACTCTCCCCTCTCGTTGCTATGCATCTAGTAGATAGATCTTGCGTGATCGTAGGAAAATTTTAAAAATACTACGTTCCCCAACATGGGGCACTACACATGGCTTGCAAATCAACTTGTGTGTCTATGGGGTGCCCCCTCCCCATGTATATAAAGGAGGGAGGGAGGAGGAGGCGGCCAAGGAGGAGGAGGCGCGCCAAAGGAGGGGCAATCCTACTCCAAGTAGGATTGGCCCTCCTTTTCTATTCCTACTAGGAGAGGGTGGGAAAGAGGAGAGAAGAAAAATGAAAGAGGGGGGCCGGCCCCCTAGCCCCAAACCAATTCGGTCTGGGCCTAGGGGCGCGTCCCATACTTCTCTTGCTGCCCTCTTCCTCCACTAGGGCCCAATAAGGCCCATAGACTCCCTGGGGGTTCGGGTAACCTCTCGGTACTCCGGTATTTATCCGGTGACCCCCGAAACCCTTCTGGTGTCCGAATATAAACTTCCAATATATCAATCTTGAAGTCTCGACCATTTAGAGACTCATCTCCGGTCAATAACCAATAGCAGAACCTGGATGCTCATATTGGTTCCCACATATTCTATGAATATCTTTATCGGTCAAACCACATAACAACATACGTTGTTCCCTTTGTCATCAGTATGTTACTTTCCCGAGATTCAATCGTCAATATCATCATACCTAGTTCAATCTCGTCATCGGCAAGTCTCTTTACTCATTCCGTAATACATCATCTCGTGACTAACTCATTAGTCGTTTGGTTGCAAGGCTTATTACGATGTGTATTACCGAGAGGGCCCAGAGATACCTCTCCAACACTCGGAGTGACAAATCCTATTCTTGATCTATGCCAACACCACAAACACCTATAGAGCATCTTTATAATCACCCAGTTACGTTGTGATGTTTGATAGCACACAAGGTGTTCCTCGGTATTCGGGAGTTGCATAATCTCATAGTCATAGGAACATGTATAAGTCATGAAGAAAGCAATAGCAAAAAAACTAAACAATCATATTGCTAAGCTAACGGATGGGTCTTGTCCATCACATCATTATCCTAATGATGTGATCCCGTTGATCAAATGACAACTCATGTCTATGGTGAGGAAACATAACCATCTTTGATTAACGAGCTAGTCTAGTAGAGGCATACTAGGGACACTCTGTTTCGTCTTTGTATTCACACATGTATCAAGTTTCCGGTTAATACAATTATAGCATGAACAAAAGAAATTTACCATGATATATAAGGAAATATAAATAACAAATTTATTATTGACTCTAGGGCATATTTCCTTCAAAGCACCTGCCTATAAACATGAATGCGCGCCCCTTAATAGGCGTACGATGCTGCTACTTCTTGAGCTTGTGTTGTATTCCCTCGAAGAGGAATGGGAGATGCAACACAGTAGCGTAAGTATTTCCCTCGGTTTTTGAGAACCAAGGTATCAATCCAGTAGGAGACCACGCGCAAGTCCCTCCCACCTGCACAAACAAATAAGAACTTCGCAGCCAACGCAATAAGGGGTTGTCAATCCCTTTACGGTCACTTACAAAAGTGAGATCTGATAGAGATGATAGTTTGATATTTTTGGTATTTTTGGTTATAAGAATAGAAAGTAAAAGCGGAAAAGTAAAGTAGATTGTAGATTGATATGTTGAGAATAGACCCGGGGGCCATAGTGTTCTCTAGTGGCTTCTCTCATGATAGCGATATTCTACGGCGGGTAAACAAATTACTGTCGAGCAATTGATAGAAAAGCGAATAATTATGAGACTATCTAGGCATGCTCATTATATATAGGCATCACGTCCGATACAGGTAGACCGAAACGATTCTGCATCTACTACTATTACTCCACACATCGGCCGCTATCCAGCATGCATCTAGAGTATTAAGTTCATAAGAACGGAGTAACGCCTTAAGCAAGATGACATGATGTAGAGGGATAAACTCAAACATAGTGATATAAACCCCATCTTTTTATCCTCGATGGCAACAATACAATATATGCCTTGCTGCCCCTAGTGTCACTGGGAAAGGACACCGCAAGATTGAACCCAAAGCCAAGCACTTCTCCCATTGCAAGAACTATAGATCTAGTAGGCCAAACCAAACTAATAATTCGAAGAGACTTGCAAGGATATTATAATCATACATAAAGAGTTCAGAACAGAACCAAATATTTCTCATAGATAATCTTGATCATAAACCCACAATTCATTGGATCTCGACAAACACACCACAAAAAGAGATTACATCGAATAGATTTCCTCGAAGACCGAAGATAACTTGGTATTGAGATCCAAAGAGAGAGAAGAAGCCATCTAGATACTAGCTATGGACCCGAAGGTCTATGGTAAACTACTCACAACTCATGGTGAGGCGATGATGATGATGTAGAAGCACTCCGTGGTAGATCCCCCCTCCGGCGGAGCTTTGGAGCAGGCCCCAAGATGGGATCTCATGGGAACAGAAGGTTGCGGCGGTGGAACTAGGGTTTTCTCTGTTGTTCTGATGGTTTCCGGGTACGTAGGTATATATAGGAGGAAGGAGGGCACCGGGGGCCAGCCGGGGTGCCCACAAGGCAGGGGGGCGCGCCCTATAGGGGGGGGGGCACCCTCGTGGATGCCACGTCAGCCCTACGCCGTGGTTCTCAAGTCTCCCGTGCGTATTTTGCTCCAAAAATATCTCTCCAAAAGTTTCATTCCGTTTGGACTCCGTTTGATATTCCTTTTCTGTAAAACCCTGAAATAGGCAAAAACATCAATCTGGACTGGGCCTTTGGGTTAGTAGGTTAGTCCCAAAAATAATATAAAAGTGTATAACAAAGCCCATTAAACATCCAAAACATCATAAATAATAGCATGGAACAATAAAAAATTATAGATACGTTGGAGACGTATCAAGCATCCCCAAGCTTAATTCCTGCTCGTCCTCGAGTAGGTAAATGATAAAAACAGAATTTTTGATGTGGAATGCTAACCAACATAGTTTTTCAATGTAATTCTCTTAATTGTGGCATGAATGTTCAGATCTGAAAGATTCAAGACAAAAGTCTATATTGACATAATAAATAATAATACTTAAAGCATACTAACAAAGCAATCATGTCTTCTCAAAATACTATGGCTAAAGAAAGTTATCCCTACAAAATCATATAGTCTGGCTATGCTCCCTCTTCATCACACAAAATATTCATATCATGCACAACCCCAGTTTCAGCCAAGCACTTGTTTTCATACTCTATTCTTTCAAACCTTTCAACTGTCACGCAATACATGAGCGTGAGTCATGGACATAGCACTACGTGGAATAGAGATGTGGTTGTGGAGAAGACAAAAAGGAGGGAGATAGTCTCACATCGACTAGGCGTATCAATGGGCTATGGAGATGCCCATCAATAGATATCAATGTGAGTGAGTAGGGATTGCCATGCAACAGATGCACTAGAGCTATAAATGTATGAAAGCTCAACAAAAGAAACTAAGTGGGTGTGCATCTAACTTGCTTGCTCATGAAGACCTAGGGCATTTGAGGAAGCCCATCGTTGAAATATACAAGCCAAGTTCTATAATGAAAATTCCCACTAGTATATGAAAGTGACTAAACATGAGACTCTCTATCATGAAGAACATGGTGCTACTTTGAAGCACAAGTGTGGAAAAAGATAGTAGCAATTGTCCCTTTTTCTTTTCTTTTTTTCCTTTTTTTTGGGCCTTTATTTTTTCTTTTCTTTGGCCTTTTTTTTCTTTTTCTTTGAAGGGGCTTTCTTGATTTAGCCTTTCCTCACATGGGACAATGCTCTAATAATGATGATCATCACACCTTCATTGAATTACAACTCAATACTAGAACAAAGTATGACCTATATGAATGCCTCCGGCGATGTACCGGGATATGCAATGAATCAAGAATGACATGTATGAAAAATTATGCATGGTGGATTTGCCACAAATACGATGTCAACTACATGATCATGCATGGCAATATGATAATATGAAGCGTGTCATATGAACGGAACGGTGGAAAGTTGCATGGCAATATATCTAGGAATGGCTATGGAAATGCCATGATAGGTAGGTATGGTGGCTGTTTTGAGGAAGGATATGGTGGCTATTTTGAGGAAGGATATATAGTGGGTGTATGGTACCGGCGAAAGTTGTGTGGTACAAGAGAGGCTAGCAATGGTGGAAGGGTGAGAGTGCGTAATATCCATGGACTCAACATTAGTCATAAGAACTCATATACTTATTGCAAAAATCTACGAGTCATCAAAACAAAGCAATCAACACATGCTCCTAGGGGGGAGGTTGGTAGGAGTTAACCATCGCGCTCCCCCGACCTCCACACAAAGGTTGACACTTTACAAATACCTCATGCCCTAACTTCGTCACATAGCGGTTCACCATACGTGCATGCTACGGGAATCACTAACCTTAAAACAAGCATTTCTCAATTCCATAATAACTCCACTAGCATGACTCTAATATCACTATCCTCATATCTCAAAACAATTATCAAGCATCCAACTTCTCATCATATTCAATGCACTTAGTGTGAAAGTTTTTACTACATTGATCTTGGATGTCTATCATGTGAAGGCTAGTTTTATAGACAAAGCACATTACCATGATGTTTTAATAGACTCGCAAAAGGATATAAGTGAAGCATGAGAGATCAACAATTTCTACAAAATATAATCACCACCGTGCTCTAAAAGATATAAGTGAAGAACTAGAGCCAAAACTATTCGACTCAAAAGATATAAGTGAAGCACATAGAGTGTTCTAACAATTCCTAGGCCATATTTAACTCTCTCAAATAGGTGTGTCCATTAAGGATAATTGTGGCAAACTAACAAGAAAATACTCAAATGATACATGACGCTCCAAGTAAAACACATATCATGTTGTGAATAAAAATATAGCTCCGAGTATAGTTACCGATAGATGAAGACGAAAGAGGGGATGCCTTCCCGGGGCATCCCCAAGCTTAGGCTTTTGGTTGTCCTTGAATTTTACCTTGGGGTGCCTTGGGAATCCCCAAGCTTATGCTCTTGCCACTCTTTGTTCCATAGTCCATCAAAGAAATACTCAAAACTTGAAAACTTCACAACACAAAACTTAGACAAAAATCTCGTGAGCTCCGTTAATATAAGAAAACAAACCACTACTCAAAGGTACTGCAATGAATTCATTCTTTGTTTATATTGGTGTTAAACCTACTGCATTCCAATTTCTCTATGGTTCATACTTCCCAATACTACTCATAGATATATCGAAATAAGCAAACAACACACGAAAAACAGAATCTGTCAAAAACATACCAGTCTGTAGTAATCTGCAGCTTTCGCATACTTCTGTAACTCCAAAAAATTGAAATAAATTGGTAAACGTGAGGAATTTGTCTACTAATCATCTTCAAAAAGAATCAACTGAATAGCACGCTCCATTAAAATCTGGTGACCATTCTAGCGAGTGCTAACGATTCTGTTTTTCACAGCAAGATCATATAAAGTTCACACAAGTCTTCCCAAAGGTTCTACTTGGCACAAACACTAATTAAAACACAAAACCACATCTAAACAGAAGCTAGATGCAATATTTATTCCTAAACATAAGCAAAAACAAAAAGTATAAAATTGGGTTGCCTCCCAACAAGCGCTATCGTTTTACGCCCCTAGCTAGGCACGATACATGGATAGATCTAGGGAATGCCATCTTTGGAAGGCAATTCTTTAATCAAGCACTTGTGATTCTTAGGATCTTCTTTATCCCTATTGATAATCAAACTTTTGGGCAAGAAGTCAAGAAATTCAATTGTGTCAAAAGGTTCTCTAGAAAAAGTAAGAAAATTAGGATGAACACTTATGGATTTAAGATCCGCGATTCCTTTACTAGATGTTTCACCCTTGTTCTTAGGAACATACATGAACTTAGATAATTTAGTGGTAGAAGGATTTGAAGTAGTTTTTATAGCAGAAAGAGCGGAACCCACATTAGTAATAATATCCTCAAGATTATTGATCTTAGTAGAATCTTGATCTAATTTTTCTTTAACTATGGGTTCTTTTTCCTTAAATTTTTTCAGAACAACTCCTACCTTGGATCCATATTGGGCAATTTCATTGTGGATCTTTCTATCCAAGTTCTCTACCAACTCTACCATAGCAACTTTGTTTTCAATGATTTCTAGTCTTTGCATAACATGCTCCAAAGTTATAACGGTCCCATTAACCATAAGAGGTGGTGAGCCAAATAATTCAGTCATTGCATTATAAGAATCAAAAGTATGGCTACCCAAGAAATTCCCTTCGGTAATGGTATCTAAAATTAATATATTCCACGGAGTTATGCCAACATAAAAATTGCGAAGAAGCACGGAAGTGGAAAGCCTCCTATTAGATCTATTTTGAGCATTGCAAATTCTATACCAGGCATCTTTTAAGTTTTCTTCCTTCCTTTGTTCAAAATTGAGAACCTCACTCTCGGGAGTATTGATAATGATAGGTGTGCTAGACATGATGACAAGCAAGCAAGCAACACACAAGCAAACAAGAAGCAAGCGAACGATAAACACACGGCAGGAGAAGGGCAAATAAAACGGCAAGGGTGAAGTGGGGGAGAGGAAAACGAGAGGCAAAAAAATGTAATGCGAATGATAAGGGTTTGTGGTAGGTACTTGGTATACGACTTTTGCGTAAGCCTCCCCGGCAACGACGCCAGAAATTCTTCTTGCTACTTCTCGAGCTTGCGTTGTATTCCCTCGAAGAGGAAAGGGAGATGTATCACAGTAGCGTAAGTATTTCCCTCAGTTTTTGAGAACCAAGGTATCAATCCAGTAGGAGACCACGCGCGGGTCCCTCACACCTACACAAACAATTAAGAACTTTGCAGCCAACGCGATAAGGGGTTGTCAATCCCTTCACGGTCACTTACGAAAGAAAGATCTGATAGAGATGATAGTTTGATATTTTTGGTATTTTTTGTTATAAGAACAGAAAGTAAAAGCGGAAAAGTAAAGTAGATTGTAGATTGATATGTTGTGAATAGACCTGGGGGCCATAGTGTTCTCTAGTGGCTTCTCTCATGATAGCAATATTCTACGGCAGGTAAACAAATTACTGTCGAGCAATTGATAGAAAAGCGAATAATTATGAGACTATCTAGGCATGATCATTATATATAGGCATCATGTCCGAGACAAGTAGACCGGAATGATTCTACATCTACTACTATTACTCCACACATCGACCGCTATCCAGCATGCATCTAGAGTATTAAGTTCATAAGAACGGAGTAACGCCTTAAGCAAGGTGACATGATGTAGAGGGATAAATTCAAATATAGTGATATAAACCCCATCTTTTTATCCTCGATGGCAATAATACAATACGTGCCTTGTTGCCCCTACTGTCACTGGGAAAGGACACCACAAGATTGAACCCAAAGGCAAGCACTTCTCCCATTGCAAGAACTATAGATCTAGTAGGCCAAACCAAACCAATAATTTGAAGAGACTTGCAAAGATATTATAATCATACATAAAGAGTTTAGAAAAGAACCAAATATTTATCATAGATAATCTTGATCATAAACCCACAATTCATCGGATCTCGACAAACACACCGCAAAAAGAGATTACATCGAATAGATCTCCTCGAAGACCGAAGAGAACTTGGTATTGAGATCCAAAGAGAGAGAAGAATCCATCTAGATACTAGCTATGGACCCGAATGTTTGTGGTAAACTACTCACAACTCATGGTGAGGCGATGATGATGATGTAGAAGCACTCCATGGTAGATCCTCCCTTCGGTGGAGCTCCGGAGCAGGCCCCAAGATGGGATCTCACGGGAACAGAAGGTTGCGGCGGTGGAACTAGGGTTTTCTCTGTTGTTCTGATGGTTTCAGGGTACGTAGGTATATATAGGAGGAAGGAGGGCACCAGGGGCCAGACGGGGTGCCCACGATGCAGGGGGCGCGCCCTATGGGGGGGGGGGGGCGCCCCCACCCTCGTGGACACCACGTCAGCCCTACTCCGTGGTTCTCAAGTCTCCCATGCGTATTTTGCTCCAGAAATATCTCTCCAGAAGTTTCATTCTGTCAGGGATATTACTAGCAGGTATAAACCGGCTAGGGAGATCCGGATTACGTTAATGTAGCTGTGTTATTATAAGCTCAGTAGAGGTTACGGCCCATGAAGGCTTAGGGCCCATGTGTAAAGTTTACGGTTTATAAACCGTCCTATCATGTAAACTTGAGGTACAAGGAAGAAAGAGTAGAGACCGAGGCGGACACGATTATGAGCCGGCCTCGGGACTCTGTAAACCGGACCGGGCGTTGCCTCCTATATAAAGGAACGACCCAGCGACGGTTCAAGGACAGGCAACAAACCGTCGAGACACAGGCAAGCAATCCGCTCCCTGTTCATCGACGCCCAAGCAATACCAAACCAAACTAGACGTAGGCTTTTACCTTCATCGAAGGGGCCGAACTAGTATAAACCCTTTGTGTCCTTTGTGTGTTTTAACCTCTTCAAGCTAACCCGCGCGATGGCTCCACACCTAAGTCCTCTAAACCGGACATCTGCCGTGCTAATTCCACGACAGTTGGCGCCCACCGTGGGGCTATCGCACGATGGTTTCGAGTTCTTGAAGGGCAGCTTCGAAGGACTCAAGGGTTACGCGGTCGGACGGATGACCAAGATTCGCCGCAGCCGGATCTACATCGACGACGCAGGCTGGGGCCCTGAGGCCGATTAAATCGAATACGGGTACCGGGTCCCCTTCGGCGGCATCCACGTCTTCATCGGCAAGATTGGTGAACCGGGACCAGAGCCGAACATCTTCCCCAACATCGTCGAGCCAGCTCAGCGTGCGAGATCGGCCCGGATTCAGCCTGCCATGAAGCGCGTTTTCGTTGGAGCAATACATGGAGTCCAAGCCGAGGACGGATCGGATTCTGGTGGCGAGACAGTTGTTTATTCCGACAATGAATCTTCATCCTGAGAGACTGGATCTTTGTATCTGTTGCGGGACGGTCGATCCGAGGGTGTATCCGATGGTGATAGTATTCTGGACCCCTTTGATCCGCCAAAACGGGTGGCTGTTTTTATGGCCGGATCGCAATCTGCGCAGCAGCCCACGGTGACCGGGGCGTTCACAGCGGAGGTAGCTGGTGCAGGGGGGAGCAGCCAAGCCCCCTCACCCTCTGACACTCTATCCGCCTTGGTGGAGGAGTTGACAGCCCGTGCAGTAGCAGTGGTGGCTCCTGCTGACAAGGCGCAACATGATGCAGAAATCCTTCAGTTAAAGGGCCGGATCGAACAAGCCAAACGGGATCTAGAGGCAGAGAAAGCTACGATAGCAACAAGGCAAGCAGAGCTGGATTCTCAAGCTTTCCGGCTCAGGATGGATCAGGTCTCTGCGCAGGAAGTGAGGAACAGAAGGTATCAGACTCGTCTACCACCGGTCTATGAGGCGATGAATCTCTTTGGCACACCAGGAGCGGGGGCCAGCAATAACCTCGAAGTAAACCGGAGGGGAGCCCCAGTAACAGGCACACCGGTTCAACAACCAACCACAGAGCAAAATCGCCGGGTTGTGCCTACGCCGCATGTCCCCACTCCTCCTGGCCATTACTCAAATCCCTTGGATAACATTGTCGCTGCCGCTTCACGGCTGGCCGCTTTACCCATTGAGGGAACATCTCCCGTGGCGGCGGAAGCACGCAGGGTCAAGGAATTGCTAGACACAACATTGACACAGCAGAAGGCGTACTCCTACAGCAGGGAGAGACTTCATTCAACACCCCGTCACAGCAGGAGTTATACTAGGCATTGGGATGAACCGGAGGTGTCTAGCAGCGAGCGGAGACGTCACCATCATAGGCAAGATAATCCGGCGGGGGAAGAGGCGCACGCCCAGGAGGCAGTAAACCGGGGCAGGCCTACTGCCCACGAGGATACCCGTCAAACGACGCCGGTTCACCCAACCACAGCAGAGACGGGGGTCACGGCGAGTTCTTTTGGAGTACAGTGCCTCGTTCCCGCTTTACAAAGCGTAAGGTTACCCAAGGACTTCAAAGGACCGCGCAAGGTGCCTAACTATACAGTAGATCTGGCTCCAGAGGCTTGGGTTGAGAGCTATGAGATGGCCATGGAGATGCTAGAGGTGGATGAAGCGGCGTGCGCGAAGTATTTTACCATGATGCTCGAGGGTACAGCCCGGATGTGGTTAAAGGGCTTACCCCCTAACTCCATCGGATCATGGGGTGAGCTGCGTCGTCAGTTTATCAAAAATTTCAAAGACACGTGCAAGCAACCGATGTTAATAGTGGACTTGGCGGCGTGTGTTCAAGGAGAACAGGAGCCTACGAGCACCTGGGTCCGGCGAGTGTCGGAAATCCTACACTCTTCCAATAGCATCAATCCTAGCACGGCGATAGTGACACTGGAAAACAATTGCCGGTTTGAGTCTTTGAAGCTGAAGTTGGGACGGCTCAAGCGGGATTGTAATGACATGGGGACACTCATGAGCGCTCTGGTGAAGTATGGGGACTCTAACAACACTAAATACCCAGAAGCGGAGGGAGACAAATCCGGAAAAGCAAATAAGGCTGGTAAACCGGCACAGGTTAATCCGGCAGGAACAAGCTTCAATGGTAAGCGAAAGGCAGAAGGTGGCTCTGATTTTGTGGCCAATACCAATGTCCAAGGAAACTTTCAGCGCCGCAAGGGTAGACCGCCCCCATAGAGCGGCGGAGGATTCATTAATTTGGATCAACAGTTGAACGAGCCTTGCCCGAAGCACAACCCAGAGGAACGCCCAGCTAAACACACATGGGGGCAATGCCGGGTCATGATGGAGGCCATGAGCCGGGCCGGATTCAACAACGGACCACCGGGCGGCGGTTCAGGTCCCGGATTTCATGGTCCGGGTCACCAGGGTAATGGCTCCGGATCAGGATATCATGGTGGCAATAATGGCTACAACCAAGGCAATCATCAGCATGGTCAGGGCGGTTACAATAACCAAGGCAATCATCAGCATGGTCAGGGTGGTTACAATAACCAAGGCAACCAACAGCATGGCCAGGGTAATCACAATAACCAAGGCAATCAACAACGTCAGCAGCAGCAACAATCCGGATATCAGAGTAATCCGAAGGAGCTAAGTAGTGGACAGTATCATGTGTTTACTACGAGTTTATGCAAACGAGATCAAAAAATATTAAAGCGGGCGGTACACGCGGTTGAACCGGCAACACCATGTTTCCCGCGCTGGTCGGAACAACCTATTGTGTGGAGCAGAGAGGATCACCCGCCGCGGATCGATAATCCGGTCCAGTTGGCCTTAGTGGTGGCTACAAATTCACTAAGGTACTCATGGATGGCGGCAGCAGCATCAACATCTTATATTACGAGACTTTCCTTCGCATGGGGTTAACGGACAAAAAGCTAAGACAGTCAAATACGGTGTTCCATGGAGTGGTGCCAGGTAAATCAGCTTACCCAGTTGGGAAAATTGATCTAGAAGTTACCTTTGGAGATGAACAGGATTCCAGGCCAGAGACGATAACCTTTGAAGTTGTAAAGATCCGGAGCCCATATCATGCCCTATTTGGACGGCCGGTTTATGCCAAGTTTATGGCTAGACCGTGCTATGTTTATCTAAAGCTCAAGATGCCGGGTCACAAAGGAACCATCACGGTTCATGGAAGTCCCAAGATCGCATTGGAGTGCGAGGAAGGAGACGCTGCTTATGCAGAGGCAGTATGTGCTACGGAGGAGTTGAAGTTCTACAAAGACAACGTTGATCCGGCAGATATGTCCCCATTGAAGAAGCCAACTACAGAACATGATCCGACGTTGAAGTTTAAATCGGCAGAGGAAACCAAGCAAGTCGACTTTGTACCAGGCGACTCATCCAAGCAGTTCACTATCAGCGCTAACCTTGACCCCAAATAGGAAAGCGCGCTCATCGAGTTCATCCATGAGAACCGGGATATCTTTGCATGGAAATCTTCTGACATGCCAGGTATACCGAGGGAACTCGCTAAACACAGTCTTAATATTGATCCAAAGTTCAAACCGGTCAAGCAGTGTCTGTGCCGTTTCAATGAAGAAAGGCGCAAGGCTATAGGTGAAGAAGTGGCCAGGCTTTTGGCCGCAGGGTTCATAGTTGAGGTGTTCCACCCGGAGTGGTTGGCTAATCCGGTTCTGGTGTTAAAGAAAAATGGAAAGTCAAGGATGTGTGTGGATTACACAGACCTAAACAAAGCTTGTCCAACAGATCCTTTTTCTCTCCCCCGTATTGACCAGATCATTGATGCTACGGCGGTATGTGAGCGGCTAAGTTTTTTGGATGCATATTCAGGGTATCATCAGATCAAGATGGCGATTAAAGACCTGGAGAAGACAACCTTCATCACTCCTTTTGGTGCCTTTTGCTACGTATCTATGCCTTTCGGGCTCAAGAGTGCCCAAGCAACTTACCAGTGTTGCGTACAGAACTGTCTTAAGGGATAGATAGGGAAAAATGTCCATGCCTATGTGGATGACATTGTGGTAAAGTCAAGGAAGGAGGAGACGTTGATAGAGGACCTCAAGGAAACCTTTGATAATCTCCGGGTTTATAAGATGATGCTTAATCCAGAGAAATGCGTTTTTGGTGTTCCAGCTGGCAAGCTCCTTGGATTCTTGGTGTCAAACAGAGGAATAGAAGCCAATCCAGAGAAGATCACGGCAATCACGTCCTTGACTAAACCAACTTGCATCAATGATGTCCAGCGTATCGCCGGCCGGATTACAGCGTTAAGCCGATTCATCAGTCGTTTGGGAGAGAAGGCAATTCCGCTTTATCAGATGCTGAAATAGACATACCGGTTTATATGGAGCGATGCTGCAAACGCCGCGTTTGAGGACTTGAAGCGGCAACTGGCAGAACCACCGGTCCTTGCTGCCCTTGTTGATAAGGAGCCGCTGCTGTTATACGTGGCCGCCAATGCCCGGGCAGTTAGCGTGGCAATTGTGGTCGAGCGCAAAGAAGCAAACAAGGAATATCTGGTTCAACGCCCGGTTTATTATGTCAGTGAGGTTCTAATTGAGTCAAAACAAAGGTACCCACATTGGCAGAAGCTGGTGTATGGCGTGTTCATGGCAAACCGGAAGTTGAAGCACTACTTCCAAGGCCACCCAATAACTGTTGTCAGTTCAGCTCCGTTGGGGGATATAATCGAGAACAGAGAAGCCACTAGCAGAGTAGCAAAGTGGGCCATTGAGCTTAGCCCACACAGATTGAAGTATGTGCCACGCACCGCTATCAAATCCCAAGCATTGGTAGATTTTATCAATGATTGGACAGAATTGCAAGCACCAGAGGAAAAGCCGGATCATACATACTGGACTATTCACTTTGACGGTTCAAGGCAATTAGAAGGCTCGGGGGCTGGAGTTGTGTTAACTTCCCCGCGAGGTGACACATTTTTTTATGTCCTCCGTCTAATGTTTCCTTGTACTAATAATGCAGCAGAATATGAGGCATTGCTTCATGGCCTGCGGATGGCTAAGGAGATGAACTTGAGCCGGGTCAAGTGTTTTGGTGATTCAGATTTAGTGGCACAACAAGTATCCGGCAAGTGGGACTCTAAAGACTCTCTCATGGCAGCTTACAGACGAGAAGTTGAAGCAGCCGCAGGATATTTCAAAGGGTATCAGGTGGATCACATAGACCGGCGAAAAAATGAAGCGGCCGATGCTCTAAGCCAGCTGGGTTCTCAGCGTAAACCGGTGCCACCGAATACTTTTTTAGACGAGCTACACAGTCCATCAGTTCAGGTACCATCGAAGGAAGATTTGGCTGTTCCTGATCTGGAAGCGCAGCTGGTTGCGACACTTCATGTTATTCCGGATTGGACGCTCCCTTACTTGGCATACCTAAGCCGAGGAGAGTTGCCAGATGATGAGATTGAAGCAAGGCAGATAATCCGGCGGTCCAAATCCATGACAATTGTAAACGGGGAACTTCATCATCGCAGCGTTTCTGGAGCGTTTCAGCGGTGTGTATCATCCGAGGAAGGCTGTGACATCCTTCGAGAGATTTATGAAGGGGATTGTGGTCATCACGCCGGTTCAGAATCCTTAGTAGCTAAAGCTTTCCGTCATGGGTTCTACTGGTTGACAGCCCATGCTGATGCGGAGGATCTAGTCCAGAAATGCGATGCCTGTCAGAAATTTTCACGGCGTGCTCTTGTTCCGGCACAGGAGCTGCGGATGATTCCAATTACTTGGTCGTTTGCGACTTGGGGGCTTGATATGGTTGGGCCTTTTAAACGACCCCAAGATCAAAAAACTCACCTGTTGGTCGCAGTGGATAAGTTTACAAAGTGGATTGAGGCAGAGCCTATGAGCAAGTGTGATGCGGCAATAGCGGTTAAATTCATCAAGAAGGTAATTTTCCGGTTTGGCTTTCCACACAGCATCATCACTAACAATGGCACCAATCTATCTAAAGGAGAGATGGAAGAGTTTTGTCAAAGGGAGCATATTCGCCTAGATGTGTCTTCTGTGGCTCATCCTCAATCCAATGGTCAAGCTGAAAGGGCCAATCAAGAGATTTTGCGAGGTATCAAGCCCCGGCTTATGACTCCCTTGCAAAGAACACCAGGGTGCTGGGTTGAGGAATTGCCCTCTGTCCTCTGGAGCGTCAATACTACACCGAACAGGTCCACAGGTTACACACCTTTCTTCATGGTGTACGGTGCTGAAGCGGTTCTTCCAAGTGATATCCGCCATGACTCACCACGGGTGGCGGCTTATGTTGAAGCAGCCAATGAGCAAGCAAGACATGAAAGTTTGGACCGGCTGGATGAAGAGCGCGACATAGCAGCATCACGATCTGCAATTTACCAGCAGGACCTTCACAAATATCACAGCCGCCGGGTTAAAACCAGGATGTTCCAGGAGGGGGACTTAGTACTCCGGCTCATACAGGACCAGACGGATATGCACAAACTATCCCCACATTGGGAAGGGCCCTTTGTGGTCAGCAAGAACCTACACAATGGTTCATACTACCTGGTGGACGTTCGAGAACACAAGGACTCACGGACATCAGAAGAAGAGACGAAGAGGCTATGGAACATTGCCCTCCTGCGGCCTTACTATACTTGAGCCATGAGCTCCGCTTCATGTATCCTATATATATTATGATTAATAAATAAACCGACACCTCTGGTAAACCGGGGGATCAGCCTTTTTTCTTCTAAATATATGTCTTATGAAAGTTATTACAGATACTTCGAACAGTCTGTTTTGTTATGCAGGACAATGCTATAAGGGACCAAACAGGACTTGCCTTTCAAGTGCAAACTCCTTCATAGGAACCCTACCTCCAGGATCACTAGGGGGCTACGGATCACATGTGAATCCTCGCTTAAATCTCTTCTGGTCCGGTTTACATGATTGTCTTCACATCAGCGCCCTTTGGATTACATCCATCGATTGGCAAAAACTGTTCTTGTCCCTAGGGGTACTTCCTTTGATGGCAAATGCAAAATTTCTTTCCCCTTGGTTGATACTTCCTTTGATGGCAAAAGAAAAAACTGTTCTTGTCCCTAGGGGTACTTCCTTTGATGGCAAATGCAAAAAATTCTTGCCCCTTGGTTGATACTTCCTTTGATGGCAAAAGAAAAAATTGTTCTTGTCCCTAGGGGTACTTCCTTTGATGGCAAATGCAAAAATTCTTGCCCCTTGGTTGATACTTCCTTTGATGGCAAAAGAAAAAACTGTTCTTGTCCCTAGGGGTACTTCCTTTGATGGCAAATGCAAAAATTCTTGCCCCTTGGTTGATACTTCCTTTGATGGCAAAAGAAAAAACTGTTCTTGTCCCTAGGGGTACTTCCTTTGATGGCAAATGCAAAAATTCTTGCCCCTTGGTTGATACTTCCTTTGATGGCAAAAGAAAAAGTTCTTGTCCCTTGGAGTACATCCTTTGATGGCAAAAGAAACAGTTCTTGCCCCTTGGAGTACATC
>LR738711.1:180973883-181138395 GCA_902687465.1 Secale cereale | reverse complement strand
ATGGCAAAAGAAAAAACTGTTCTTGTCCCTAGGGGTACTTCCTTTGATGGCAAATGCAAACATTCTTGCCCCTTGGTTGATACTTCCTTTGATGGCAAAAGAAAAAAAAACTGTTCTTGTCCCTAGGGGTACTTCCTTTGATGGCAAATGCAAAAATTCTTGCCCCTTGGTTGATACTTCCTTTGATGGCAAAAGAAAATATGTTCTTGTCCCTTGGAGTACTTCCTTTGATGGCAAATGCAAAAATTCTTGCCCCTTGGTCGATACATCCTTTGATGGCAAAATAAAAGTTCTTGTCCCTTGGAGTACATCCTTTGATGGCAAAAGAAACAGTTCTCGCCCCTTGGAGTACAACCTTTGATGGCAAAAGAAAAAAATCATAGCCCTTTGGGTCACACCCATTGATTGGCACATATGGAGCCTGGCAGCTCGTAAAAAGCCTCGACTACATGGTCTTCTTTGCAAACTGTGTTTTGTGTTTTGTGATTTTTTCAAAGTTTTCTATGGTTTTTTGATCCGGAACTGGGCAACTTCAAAGTTGACCACGTAAGTACAAAAAGTCTGGGTCATAGAGCACCAGCATGATTTAAACCGGTATTTATTATAACCCGGAACAATCATTGGGTACACACCAACAGAGCCAAGAGCCTCCTCAGAATCTACAATGTTCACCGGATTAAGGATGTCAAGCATACTTAATTAAAGGTATGAAATTATTTTTGGGTATAAAGCAGATACTCGTTTGATAAATATATGCCTATGAGAGTACTTTAATCGGTCCGGCGGTAAACCGCCAGGACATTTTTTCAGTGTTATCTATGCAGATACAGGTAATATAAAGGATCAACCATAGCAGACAAGGGATTAAAATTGGCAGATGCCAAATCAAAACTCTGACATCCGGGTTAAGGCAGAAAATGTTTCGAGCTATCCTATTACAAGGCACTTGAAGGCCTGGACAGATTAAGGTTTTTCGGCAACGGATTACAGCAGATAAAAATAAAACGAAGCGACTTATGCTTCTTCCTGCTACGAAGGCTGAGGATTGACTTGCTCCGGAACTTCTTCGTCCTCTTGAAGCGGCTGTAAGTCAGGAACGCGCCAGTCGATCTTGGATAATGCACGGAAGTACATCTCTTCAGTAATGAGATCGGACGGATCAACATCTGGGGCGAAAGTATGGGTGCGCACTGGCGGGATTAGATTCTCGGTGTCATAAACCGGCCGGTCCACCCGCTCATTCTTTAAGTCATATGCCGGATGATACCTGGTCAGGCCCGCTTCATCAGCAAGCTTGCTCGCAAGTGGATGCATTTCTGTAGTCAAAGCATGAAGGTCTTTGCCAGAAAAGGCAGATCCATCCTCCTTGTTGCTAGGGTACCCGTTCATAGCTTCCTTCGGATCAAAGTCCGGAACCCACGCCTTGGCTCTAGTCAGCGCTACAAGAGAACCGGCCCGTGCAGCAGATTTCTTCACTTCTTCCAAGCGTATAGGGAGTATAGAAAGCTTCTCCAAAGTACCTTGGATAGTAGTGGGGGCCGCTTTATAATGGGACATTGCACTTATAATCCTTTGAGCGCCGGAATACAGCTGCTCAACCAGAGTATAAGAAGCCTCGAGCTTCTTCCAGAGATCATCCCCAAGATGGGTGCCGCGTCGCCCTACATATAATTATTACAGTTAAACCGGAGCAAAATAAAAATTGCAGAGATGAAAGCATAGGAAAATTAAGTGCTCACCAAAGATGGCAGAGGTCATAAGCTCTATTTGCTGCCTTAAGCCGGTCAGCTCTTGCGTTACCGGATTAAGGGCCTCTTCAGCATCCTTTGCCCTTTTCTCAAGGGCGTTCCTCTGCACTTCCCAGACTGATCGCTCCGCTTAAAAATCTTTTTTCAATTGTTCAGCATTGGTTAAGCTTAGCGCTAGATCATCTTTGGCTTTGGAAGAGGCAGTTTCAGTCACAGCAAGTCTATTCCGGAGCTCAGTTATTTCTGCAGCCCTCCGGGTCAAGTCAGCCTACAAGAAAATCAAGTGGAATAGATGACAGTTCAGACAAGTCTCAAGCACATAACCAAGTTATCCACTTGACACTTGGGGGCTAATGGGCAGTTGAAGTATCAACAGAGAGATTCAGGCAAGTCCCAGGCACTTAAAACAAGTTATGCCCCTGGCACTTGGGGGCTAATGGGCAGTTGAAGTATCAAAAGAGAAACTCAGACAAGTTTCAAGCACATAACCAAGTTATCCACTTGACACTTGGGGCTAATGGGCAGTTGAAGTATCAACAGAGAGATTCAGGCAAGTCCCAGGCACATAAAACAAGTTATGCCCCTGGCACTTGGGGGCTAATGGGCAGTTGAAGTATCAAAAGAGAAACTCAGACAAGTTTCAAGCACATAACCAAGTTATCCACTTGACACTTGGGGGCTAATGGGCAGTTGAAGTATCAACAGAGAGATTCAGGCAAGTCCTAGGCACATAAAACAAGTTATGCCCCTGGCACTTGGGGGCTAATGTAAGTCATTTTTTCATACATTTGGAAGTACCGGTTCACCTACAACGAACCTAAACCGGAACTTGGGGGCTATTATGGCATAAAGACAGAAGTATAAAGAAGGCAAAAGCAAAGACAAGTAAGGTACCTCGTATTTGTCCTTCATCATATTAACCAAGCCCAATTCATAGTCGCGGCTGGTATGAAGCCGGTTCAAATACCCGGAATAAAGTTCCTGGGCACTCAATTCGGCATAGTTGGACAAATCCGTGCTCCACTTGCTCTTCTCTTGTTGAAGCTTCTCCGCTTTAGCAGTGTGCTTGGCCAAGATGATAGGTTCAGCAGGAGCGGTAAAACCTGTCCCGGTTACCTGAACATCTGGAGAAGAAGCAGTGGTTGGCTGCGAAGGGGCAGCAATACGAGCCGGACTAGCAGGAGCCGGGCTAGTCCGAGGAGGGCTAACCCGGGCAGGACTCGCCGGTTCAAGGACATCTTCTACATTTGTATCTTCAGGAGCAGCAATGTAGTCATTGTCCATGGGAGCAGGATCATCAAGTTGAATTGCAGGCTCGCTCTCTGGAGGGATGACGTCATCCAGATCAGCCACCGGATCAGCAGCAGCAGTCTCGGCAGCCGCTTTGGTGGCCTTTTCCTTTTTGCTAGGCTTGGGCTTGCTGAAAAAATTTGAAGAAGCAATCAGAATTATAAAGGAACAAATACAAATATAAACCGGATGAGGAAAAGGACTTACCCAGGTACAGTCTTCAGTACAGGGACCTATGTGGCAGTCGATTCACCGGAAGATGATAAAGGTGTCTCCTGATAGTTAGGATCAGACGGTTTAAGCGGTTTGCGTATAAGTCCGGCCTTGGGATGAAGAAGAGTTGGAAAAACTAAAACCTCAGAGCGGCGCCTCCGAGCCGGAGTGAGAGATATTCCGGAAGACTCTACTACATGGCCACTATGGCGTGTAGTCCGGCGGGCTTCATGTTGCTGTTTCTTCAAAAGAAATTTGGGGTCCAGTTGAGCGTAAGGATGAGAAAAAGGGTACTTCCGGGATGCCTTACGAATTTTGGGCACCGGCAGTTCAGAATCTGAAGAAAGAGAGATTACCTCAACTTCTGCCGCTTTACTTCCTTCAGCCAAATCCTGTGAGAAGACACTGTTAAACATAAATCTGGATAAAAAGAGATCAAAACATATCAGGATCAACTCATACCTCAGAATCCATATCATCCTCCTCAAGATGTGAACCGGAGCCAGCGGCTGCCTTCTTCTTCTTGACAGCGCACGTCTTCCGGCGTGGCTGTTTACCTGACTTGTCCTGAGATTTTCTTTTCCAAAAAGGATCGTTGGCCTATGCAGAAGAGGAAAAATGAATAGAAGTTATTGATATGAACGGATTAGAAACAAACAGAAGGGATTAGAAAAAAAAACTTACTGCTGGCAGTTTGTTCTTCTCATAGTATGGAGCCAATCCGGTTTGGCTGCATTCTTCCAGAGAGATGTTGAGCAGTTTCTTGGCGGATTCAGTAACTTCCTTCTCAGGAAGCATTATGTCGATGTGGCGTTGAGGGTCATCCGTTTTTTCGGCATACTGATACATCAGACCGGAGCGCCGGTTTAGAGGAAGGATACTCCAGGCAAGCCAACAACGAACGAAATCGACTCCAGTCAAACCGTTGGCCATAAAGGCCTTAAGCTTGGCAAGCTGAGGGGCAAATCGGGCTCGCTCTGAGGAACTAAGACGCTGGGCAGGGGATGATCTTCAGGAAGACGATGTTCGCGGTAACCCGGCAGTGGGTTTTCTCCTTCAGGCGAGGTATCCTTGCAATAAAACTAGGATTGGTTCCAGTCCTTGGGGTGTGTATGGAGAGCAGCATGAGGAAAGACCACGTCTCTTCTCTTCTGAATACTGACACCGCCCAGCTCTTGATGTGGTCCGGCAGTAAACTCTGTCCGCCGGTTTAAGTGGAAAAAGTCCCGGAACAAGTCTACTGACGGTTCTTCTTGAAGGTATACTTCCGAGAAGACTTGGAAATTGCAGACATTGGATATAGAGTTTGGACCTATATCTTGAGGATGGAGCTGAAAGGCGGCCAGCACATCCCGATTTTTTTTGAACCGGGAGGGCTAAAACCACGGGCCAGATGATCAAAGAAAACGATAACTTCTCCTTCTTTAGGGGTAGGAGGACACTCATCCCCTGGGGCCCGCCATTTCAGAACTGCTTGGGGGCCCAGAACACCAATTGAAACAGCATTGATTAAGTCCTCTTCCGTAATGCGGGAAGGAACCCAGTTGCAGGAAACGAACTGCATGGCAGCCATGTGAGCAAAAGGAAAACGCTGAAAAAGCATAGTGCAAAATCCGGATTATTTAGTACTGAAGCATAAACCGGAGTGTATTATCAAATTATATCGACGGTTTAGACAGGGGACTAATGGCATTGGCAACCCGGGAGCAGATGTGAAACGAACTGCTACCGGTTTATGACAAAAAAAAGAGGAGGCTAAACCGTCGGGATCAGGGTTAATGCTTTGCAAGGGGAATAGATGATTGGTTAAACCGGCGAGTAACTTGCAGATCTATCAAGACGAAGAAACATGTTTCTACAGAAGGCTAAAGTAAAAATGGATCGGAGCGGTAAGAAAAAGATGAAGTATACGCAAGTCTATCACATGAAGAACTACAAAGGATTTCTACAAATCAAATGAATCTAAGGGGCGAATCTAAAGGTCCGAATCTAAGTTTAAACTACGGAGCAGGAGCGCGTTCGAAGCAAATCCAGGGTTTGAATCTACAGCAGATATAACCTACAAGATGAACAACAAAGCTTCGAGGTCTCATGGCGGAAGCCATGGAGGAACCCTAGATTAAAGATCTGCAGAGAGAGGAAAGGAATACCTGAGAAGGAAAGGGGCGGCGGCGAAGTACTCTGGACGCGTTTCAGGGTGATGTAGTGGCCTGACTGGACGACGACGATGAGCTCGAAGGCAGCGGCGGAGCTTCGGGCGACGGAGGAAGAAGAAGTGCGGAAGGAAAGGAAAGAATATGACTCAGCGGTATTTATAAAGACTGGAGAGGTGAAACGGCAAGCGCGAGAATCAAGGTGGTCAGAGATTGGATAAAGATTCCATTGTCGCCTCGATTTTCGGGGTAGCTTTTAAACAAAAGTAACAAAAAGCTGTGAGCAATAAATGCGGGGGTGATGTCACGACCGAATAAAATGATTTCCGAAGATGACGTCATAGCCGGTTTACAAAGCAAAGAAGATACAAAGAAGAAGTTTATGCAAGATTTAGAAGACTGACATGAACAAGTTCAAATCATTCTGGGGCCTAATGTCAGGGATATTACTAGTAGGTATAAACCGGCTAGGGAGATCCGAATTACGTTAATGTAGCTGTGTTATTATAACCTCAGTAGAGGTTACGACCCATGAAGGCTTAGGGCCCATGTGTAAAGTTTACGGTTTATAAATCGTCCTATCATGTAAACTTGAGGTACAAGGAAGAAATAGTAGAGACCGAGGCGGACACGATTATGAGCCGGCCTCGGGACTCTGTAAACCGGATCGGGCGTTGCCTCCTATATAAAGGAACGACCCGGCGACGGTTCAAGGACAGGCAACAAACCGTCGAGACACAGACAAGCAATCCGCTCCCTGTTCATCGACGCCCAAGCAATACCAAACCAAACTAGACGTAGGCTTTTACCTTCATCGAAGGGGCCGAACTAGTATAAACCCTTTGTGTCCTTTGTGTGCTTTAACCTCTTCAAGCTAACCCGCGCGATGGCTCCACACCTAAGTCCTCTAAACCGGACATCTGCCGTGCTAATTCCATGACACATTCCGTTTGTACTCAGTTTGATATTCCTTTTCTGTAAAACCCTGAAATATGCAAAAAACAACAATCTGGACTGGGCCTTTGGGTTAGTAGGTTAGTCCCAAAAATAATATAAAAGTGTGTAACAGAGCCCATTAAACATCCAAAACATCATAAATAATAGCATGGAACAATAAAAAATTATAGATACGTTGGAGATGTTTCAGACGCTTACCGCAAGTTTCACATGGTATAAAGAGCATGTCTCTTCCATTACATCTAGGTCTTTCCATCTCCACAAAAAAGCTCCACCATGTCTTCCTTCAGCGCTCCCCAGGGCAGCCTCATCGGCCAAATCACGGAGAAGCTCACTCGCGACAACTATGTGCTCTGGCGTGCCCAGATCATGCCCCAGATCAGAGGTGTAGGGTTCTTCGGCTATGCCGATGGAACTGTGCTGGAGCCCGTCCAGATGATCACCACCAAGGACAAGGACAGGAAGGAAGAAACATCGCTGAACCCACTTCACTCGATCTAGGTTAGGGAGGATCAGTAGGTACTTGGATACTTGCTTAACAATCTGTCAAAAGAAGTGCTTGTGCAGGTCACTTCAATCTCCCATGCCCATGAGCTATGGTCTGCGTTGGCGAACATGTTCTCCTCGCAGTTCGTGGCCCGCGTCAACAATGTGCGCATAGCACTGGCCAACATGCAGAAGGGGCAACAGACAGCCGTGGCATACTTCGCGCATATGCACGCACTGGAGGACAAGCTTCCTGCCGTTGGCAAACCCCTGCAAGATGACGAGCTGGGCTCGTACATCCTTGCCGGGCTGGATATGGAGTACCAGCCCTTGGTGTCTTCTCTTGACGCCAGAACCGTCCCCGCCTCCCTCGATGAGATCTTTGCCATGATGGGCAATTTCGATCAGAGGGCGGCTCTCTACTCGGGCTCCGGCGGCGGCTTCAAAAGCTCCGCCAACGCTGCTGCTCGAGGCCGCGGCAACGACTCCTTGCGGTACCGTGGACCACCAGGGACCAAGGGCAAGAGCGGCGGCAGCAACCACGCCAACAACTCTCGCAGCAATGGCACCGGCGGGTGGCCCCTCTCCTCCAACAACAGGGGTCAACGCAACTCCTCCAACAACAAAAACTCCCACCCTGATGCGATTCGCTACCAGATCTGCAGCAAGCCGGGTCACTCCGCCAAAGACTGCCGGTACAGGTTTGAGGAGGATGATGACACCTCTTCTCAGGATGAAAAAGTTACCGGGGCACCAGAGGGGTCCTATGTAGTCGATACCAACTGGTATGTCGACATTGGCGCCACGAATCACATCACTGGCGATCTAGAGATGGTCACTATGAGGGAAAAGTACCACGGTCAGGAACAAATCCACACCGCAAACGGAGCAGGTATGAGGATTCAACATGTTGGTCATTCAGTTATAAAAAAACCTCATCGAAAAATACATCTTAGAATTTTTTTGCACGTCCCTAGTGCCTCTATGAATCTCCTATCAGTTCACCGTATTGCCATTTACAATCATGTTTACCTTGAGTTTCACCCTTATTTATTTTTGATCAAGGATCAGGCCACGAAGAAAATCCTCTATCGAGGTAGATGTGTTCGAGGGCTTTACCCGTTGGTTCCCGAGCTTAGGAGATCTAATAAGCAAGCATGTGGTGTCACCAAATTATCTTCGTCCCGGTGGCATGATAGATTAGGGCATGCATCTTTTTCTTTAGTTGAACGAGTGCTTAGGAAAAATAAGTTCCCACATGTTGGTGAGCGTAGCATTGAAACAATATGTGATTCATATCAAAAGGCTAAAAGCCATCAATTGCCATATCCAATCTCTACTAGCATTTCTGCCAAACCATTGCAACTCATTTTTTCGATGTTTGGGGTCCTGCCCCTAGTTTTGTTGGTAGACACACCTATTATGTGAGTTTCATTGGTGATTACAACAAGTATTCTTGGATTTATCTTCTTAAGAAAAGATTCGATGTTTTCCAAGTTTTTCACAATTTTCAAGCACTCATTGAACATAAGTTTGATAGCAAAATCATTGCTCTCCAATCTGATTGGGGAGGGGAGTATGAGAACAAAAGATCGGTATTTTCCATCATGTGTCATGCCCTCATGCTCACCAAAAAAACGGTTCTGCCGAGCGCAAACATAGGCACATCGTAGAAGTTGGGCTTGCTCTTCTAGCTAGAGCTTCCATGCCCCTTAAGTTCTGGGATGAAGCATTTCTTACGGCTGTCCATCTCATCAACATGCTACCTAGTCGTGTGATTCATAATGAAACTCCAGTAGAAAGACTCCTTCATACCAAACCCGACTACACAACACTCCGTGTTTTTGGGTGTGCTTGTTGGCCCAACCTCACACCATACAACAAACGGAAACTTATGTTTCGATCTACACAGTGTGACTTTCTAGGTTATAGTCCATAACATAAAGGTGTCAAATGCCTTGATCTGTCCACTGATACGTCTCCAACGTATCTATAATTTTTGTTTGTTCCATGCTATTATATTATCTGTTTTGGATGTTTAATGGGCTTTAATATGCACTTTTCAATTATTTTTGGGTCTAACCTACAAACCAAAGGCCCATTGCAAATTGTTTTTTTTGCCTATTTCAGTGTTTCACAGAAAAGGAATATCAAACGGAGTCCAAATGGAATGAAACCTTCGCGACAATCGTTTTTGGAACAAACGCAATCCAGAAGACTTGGAGTACATGTCTGGGAAGCCACGAGGAAAGAGGGAGCGCCCGGGGGTAGGCGCGCCCCCACCCTCGTGGGCCCCTTGTAGCTCCACCGACGTACCTCTTCCTCCTATATATACTCATATACCCTGAAAACATCCACGAGCACCACGAAACCCTATTTCCACCGCCGCAACCTTCTATACCCGTGAGATCCCATCTTGGGGCCTTTTCCGGAGCTCCGCTGGAGGGGGAATCGATCACAGAGGGCTTCTAAATCAACACGTGTGAGTAGTTTGCCATAGACCTTCGGGTCCATAGTTATTGGCTAGAGGGCTTCTTCTCTCTCTTTGGATCTCAATACAAAGTTCTCCTCGATCTTCTTGGAGATCTATTTGATGTCATACTTTTTGTGGTGTGTTTGTCGAGATCCGATGAATTGTGGGTTTACGATCAAGATTATCTATGAACAATATTTGATTCTTCTCTGGATTCTTATATGCATGATTTAATATCTTTGCAAGTCTCTTCGAATTATCAGTTTGGTTTGGTCTACTAGATTGATCTTTCTTGCAATGGGAGAAGTTCTTAGCTTTGGGTTCAATCTTGCGGTGTCCTTTCCTAGTGACAGTAGGGGTAGCAAGACACGTATTGTATTGTTGCCATCAAGGATAAAAAGATGGGGTTTATGTCATATTGCATGAGTTCATCCCTCTACATCATGTCATCTTGCTTAAGGCGTTACTCTGTTCTTATGAACTTAATACTCTAGATGCATGCTGGATAGCGGTCGATGTGTGGAGTAATAGTAGTAGATGTAGAATCATTTCGCTCTACTTTTCACGGACGTGATGCCTATATACATGATCATGCCTAGATATTCTCATAACTATGCACTTTTCTATCGATTGCTCGACAGTAATTTGTTCACCCACCGTAAAATATGTTATCTTGAGAGAAGCCACTAGTGAAACCTATGGCCCCCGGGTCTATTTTCCATCATATTAATCTTCCTTCAACTAGCTATCTTTATTGTTCTTTTACTTTGCAATCTTTACTTTTCAATCTATACAACAAAAATACCAAAAATATTTATCTTATTATCTCTATTAGATCTCACTTTTGCAAGTGGCCGAGAAGGGATTGACAACCCCTTTATCGCGTTGGTTACAAGGTTCTTAATTTTTTGTGCAGGTATTAGGGACTTGCGTATAGTCTCCTACTGGATTGATACCTTGGTTCTCAAAAACTGAGGGAAATACTTACGCTACTTTGCTGCATCACCCTTTTCTCTTCAAGGGAAAAACAACGCATGCTCAAGAGGTAGGAAGAAGAATTTTTGGTGCCGTTGCTGGGGAGATCTACGCACAAGTCAAGACATACCAAGTACCCATCACAAACTCTTATCCCTCGCATTACATTATTTGCCATTTGCCTCTCGTTTTCCTCTCCCCTACTTCACCTTTGCCGTTTTATTTGCCCTTTTTCCGTTTGTCTCTTTCCGTTGCTTCTTGTTTGCTTATGTGTTGGATTGCTTGTTTGTCACAATGGCCCAAGACAATACTAAATTGTGTGAATTTTCCAATACCAACAACAATGATTTTTTTAGCACTCCAATTGCTCCTATTACCAATGCTGAATCTTGTGAAATCAATGCTGCTCTCTTGAACCTTGTCATGAAAGATCAATTTTTTGGCCTTCCTAGTGAAGATGCCGCTACCCAGCTAAACAACTTTGTTGATTTGTGCGATATGCAAAAGAAGAGAGATGTGGATAATGATATTGTTAAATTAAAGTTATTTCCGTTTTTGCTTAGAGATCGTGCTAAAGCTTGGTTCTCTTCTTTGCCTAAAAATAGTATTGATTCATGGAATAATTTCAAAGATGCCTTTATCTCTAAGTATTTTCTTCCCGCTAAGATTCTCTCTCTTAGAAACGATATTATGAATTTTAAGCAACTTGATCATGAGCATGTTGCACAAGCTTTGGAGAGGATGAAATTAATGATACGTAATTGCCCCACTCATGGTTTGAATTTATGGATGATTATACATTTTTTATGCTGGATTGAATTTTGCTTCTAGGAATCTTTTAGATTTCGCTGCGGGAGGCACTTTTATGGAAATCACTTTAGGAGAAGCTACTAAACTCCTAGACAATATTATGGTTAATTATTCTAAATGGCACACTGAAAGATCCACTAGTAAAAAGGTTCATGCGATTGAAGAGATTAATGTTTTGAGTGGAAAGATGGATGAACTTATGAAATTATTTGCTAAGAAGAGTGTTTCTTCTGATCCTAATGATATGCCTTTGTCCACGTTGATTGAGAATAACAATGAATCTATGGATGTGAATTTTGTTGGTAGGAACAATTTTGGTAACAACGCATATAGAGGAAACTTTAATTCTAGGCCTTTCCCTAGTAATTCCTCTAATAATTATGGTAATTCCTACAACAACTCTTATGGAAATTTTAGTAAGATGCCCTCTGATTTTGAGACTAGTGTTAAATAATTTATGAATTCACAAAAGAATTTCAATGCTTTGCTTGAACAAAAATTGCTTAAGATTGATGAGTTGGCTAGGAACGTGGATATAATTTATCTTGATGTTGATTCTTTGAAACTTAGATCTATTCCACCTAAGCATGATATCAATGAGTCTCTCAAGGCCATGAGAATTTCCATTGATGAGTGCAAAGAAAGAACCGCTAGGATGCGTGCTAAAAGAGATTGCTTTATGAAAGCGTGTTCTTCAAGTTTAGATGATAACAAAGATGAAGATCTAAAAGTGATTGATGTGTATCCTATTAAATCTTTGTTTTCCAATATGAATCTTGATAAAGATGGGACTGTAGATGAGTCAACTTTATTTGAAAGGCGTCCCAATGATTCGGAGTTTTTAGATGTTGATAAAAATTGTTAAAAGTGGGATTGAAGAGGTCAAAACTTTACATAGCAATGAACCCACTATTTTGGATTTCAAGGAATTTAATTATGATAATTGCTCTTTGATAGATTGTATTTCCTTGTTGCAATCCGTGTTAAATTCTCCTCACGCTTATAGTGAAAATAAAGCTTTTACCAAACACATCGTTGATGCTTTAATGCAATCTTATGAAGAAAAACTTGAATTGGAAGTTTCGATGCCTAGAAAACTTTATGATGAGCGGGAACCTACTATTAAAATTAATATTAAAAATCATGAATGCTATGCTTTGTGTGATTTGGGTGCCAGTGTTTCCACGATTTCAAAATCTCTGTGTGATGTGTTAGGTTTCCATGAACTTGATGATTATTCTTTAAATTTGCATCTTGCGGATTCTACCATTAAGAAACCTATGGGAAGGATTAATGATGTTCTTATTGTTGCAAATAGGAATTATTTTCCCGTAGATTTCATCGTTCTTGATATAGATTGCAATCCTGCATGTCCTATTATTTTTGGTAGACCTTTCCTTAGAACGATTGGTGCAATTATTGACATGAAAGAAGGAAACATTATATTCCAATTTACGTTATGGAAAGGCATGGAACACTTTCCTAGAAAGAAAATAAAATTACCATATGAATCTATTATGAGAGCCACTTATGGATTGCCTACCAAAGACGACAATACCTAGATCTATGCTTGTTTCGTGCCTAGCTAGGGGCGTTAAACGATAGCGCTTATTGGGAGGCAACCCAATTTTATTTTCTTTGATTTTACTTCTATTTAGTAATAAATAATTCATCTAGCCTCTGGTTAGATGTGGTTTTATGTTTTAATTAGTGTTTGTGCTAAGTAGAACCTTTGGGAAGACTTGGGTGAAGTCTTTGCGATCTTGCTGTAAAAAAACAGAAACTTTTGCGCTCACGAGATTAGCTGCCATTTTTTACTGGAGAGTTCTTTTAGGTTGATTAATTTGGAAGATAATTAATAGACAAATTCCTCACTTCCACCAATTTATTTCAGAATTTTTAGAGTTACAGAAGTATTTGAAAGTTACAGATTGCTACAGACTGTTCTGTTTTTGACAGATTCTGTTTTCCGTGTGTTGTTTGCTTATTTTGATGAATATATGAGTAGTATCGGGGGGTATGAACCATAGAGAAGTTGGAATACAGTAGGTTTAACACCAATATAAATGAAGAATGAGTTCATTATAGTACCTTAAAGTGGTGGTTTGTTTTCTTATACTAACGGAGCTCACGAGATTTTCTGTTGAGTTTTGTGTTGTGAAGTTTTCAAGTTTTTGGGTAAGGATTTGAAAGACTATGGAATAAAGAGTGGCAAGAGCCTAAGCTTGGGGATGACCAAGGCACCCCAAGGTAAAATTCAAGGACAACCAAAAGCCTAAGCTTGGGGATGCCCCGGGAAGGCATCCCCTCTTTCATCTTCGTCTATCGGTAACTTTACTTGAGACTATATTTTGATTTACCACATGATATGTGTTTTGCTTGGAGTGTCTTGTATGATTTGAGTCTTTGCTTTTTAGTTTACCACAATCATCCTTGCTGTACACACCTTTTGGGAGAGACACACATGAATTGTAATTTATTAGAATACTCTATGTGCTTCACTTATATCTTTTGAGCTAGATAATTTTGCTCTAGTGCTTCACTTATATCTTTTTAGAGCATGGTGGTGGTTTTATTTTATAGAAATTATTGATCTCTCATGCTTAAATATATTATTTTGAGAGTCCTTTATAACAGCATGGTAATTTTCTTTGGCTACAAAATTAGTCCTAATATGATAGGCATCCAAGATGGGTATAATAAAATTTTTCATATAAAGTGCATTGAATGCTGTGAGAAGTTTGATGCTTGATGATTGTTTTGAGATATGAGGATGGTGATATTAGAGTCATGCTAGTAGAGTAGTTGTGAATTTGAGAAATACTTGTGTTGAGGTTTGCAAGTCCCGTAGCATGCACGTATGGTAACCGTTGTGTGACAAATTTGAAGCATGAGGTATTTCTTTGATTGTCATCCTTTGTGTGGAGGTTGGGATTGCGCGATGGTTAACACCTACCAACCCTTCTGAGGAGTCCTGTATTCATGAGTCCTCAGGCATCCGGGTCGTTGAAGCTAGGCCTTATTGGTGGGCCACGTAAAGAAGAAGCAGAAGACCCTCCCCCGTGTTCGGTCAGGACTCCTATGTACGTAGAAAGGCAAGTGTAGAGTCCGCATGTATCAAATTACTTCCTCCCCAAGTCACCCTTGTAACCCTAGGTCCCTTCTGGCATGTATATAAGCCAGGGGGGGGGGTTTAGTCTGTAGAGGGGATCATCGACATCATAATATCCACATTGGCTAGACTTTAGGGTTTAGCCATTACGATCTCGAGGTAGATCAACTCTTGTATTCATATTCATCCATATTAATATAGCAGGAAGTAGGGTATTACCTCGATCGAGAGGGCCTAAACCTGGGTAAACATCGTGTCCCCAGCCTCCTGTTACCATCGATCCTCTAACGCATAGCTTGGGCCCCCTACCCGAGATCTGCCAGTTTTGAAACCGACAATGGTGCTTTCATTGAGAGCTCCGCTGTGCGCTCACGATGAGCGATCGATGACTCATCTCGTCATCAACGAAGGGATCACCCTCGGAAACAACTAGGCCATGGGCCAGGTTCTCCAGCTCGGCGGATTCACTATATGCGCCCGCATGGCCTCAGGGCCGGCCGCACTCCCTGCGGTCATCAAGCACCAACCTTACGTCAACTCTAGCCACTCCGATGAGGTAACCGCGACAGATCTCTCGCCCTTAACGAGCTACTGGATTGCATCGCCGCCCTGGGGCTTTCATCGCCAGGAGAACAGATCGGACTTAAATCCGGCCATTATGAGATCGATCCTTTCCCGATCACTCATTTGATGGCAGCAGTTGAGGACGGAGCCATAGAGACTTCTCCACTCGAGACGGAGACCGTTACAATTCAGATCTCCGAACCCTTCGAGCCAAACACGCCCCTGTCAGGAGGCACTTTATGTTCTTTGAGCTCTGGGACTGACACTGGACCCGAAAGATGATTAGATCATGTCGAACCCGGATCGTCCCCATCGGAGATTATCAAAACCCCGAATACCACTTTGGGTCGGGACCCAAAATTACCAACACCCACCCACCCTGGAAAAAACTCTCCAAGTAAACCCGGATTTCCGGACATAGATGATCTCGCGAACATACAGCAGCAGCCCGAGGAAACGGTCAACCACTTTTGGGCCATATTCCTGCTTGTTAAAAACAAGATCAAGGACTGTTGCGACGACAAGGCCGTCTCTCTATTTTACCGCAATTGCATGGACGAGGGAGTCTTGAACGCCCTCAACCGACGTCGTGTTCTGAGTTTCACAGAACTATCACATTTGGTACAAAAAACCTACGCAATGGAAAACACTTGGAAAGCCCAGAATACACCTCTCGAACAGTCCATACCTGGACAATACGTTATCAAGGGTAGACAGACACACCTAGCAGGTCATCCAATAACATGCCTATTGGCAAGAAGAACAAACCTTTCTTAAAGCACAAATCCGTACTGGACGAACTGCTCGATACACCTTGCCAAATACACGCAACCCCGGACAATGTCCCAAACCATCGCCTTAGAGCATGTTGGGCACTCCGGCAGGGAGCAAAGAGCGGTACGACAATTCTTGCCACCAAGGTTGTCAGAATCGTGATTTTGAATCAGATCGGAGCCCCGATGGTAGGATCACAAATCATAGAATCTTCACTATCAGGATCGTAGAAATGTAGATTCTATGAACTGAAGTCATAGAATCATAGGGGTTAGTTTGGATCGTAAGGTCGTAGAATAGTATAACAGAATCACGATTCTGACAACCTTGCTTGCCACCACCGTATCAAGGGAGAAAGATGTCGATGTCTTCATTGTATTCGAGACGTTCTCCTCAAATAGCCGCCGCAAGAGAGCGAATCGTGAACTTGCCGAGGTCTACCAAATCAGCTCTGCAAGCCCATGGAGCGACACATCAATTAGTTTTTTGTGCCGAAGACGCACCTCGAGTCCGGCCGATCCGAGCATCAGCAGCTCTTGTACTAGATCCAATAGTGGACGGCTTCCGCCTCACTAAAGTACTTATGGACGGAGGAAGCGGACTGAATCTCATATATGAGGAAACCCTTGCAAAAATGCAGGTCGAAAAATCCCGCATTGAGCACACTAACACAACCTTTAGAGGAATTATACCCAGCCGTGAGGCCCGGTGTTCGGGAAGCATTAAGCTCGATGTAGTATTCGGCACATTCGATAATTACAGATCGGAGGAAATGCTCTTCCACATTGTCCCCTTTCATAGTGGATACCACGCCCTTCTAGGACTGGACGCTTTTTCACGCTTTCAAGCTATACCCCATTACGGGTACTTGAAGCTTAAAATGCCAGGGCCCAATGGAGCGATCACATTAACAAGTGATCCGGATAGAGCACTCCGTACCGAGAACAAGACGGCATCCTTAGCCTTAGAGGCATTATCCGAAGCCCTCGCGGTGAAGCACTAACTACCCTACGATCAAAGGTAGATAAGGACAATGTAATCCTCGCCAAAAGATCGAAGTTTACCTTCTTCAAGCCAACAGATGAAATCATCAAATTCCAAGTGCACCCAACGGACCCTAATAAGACAGCATCTATCGGGGCACAGCTGGATCCGGCGGTAGACAGCGCGTTGCGCGCCTTCCTTTGGGGAAATTGGGAGATATTCGCCTGGCACCCTTCAGATATGCTGGGAATCCCACGCAGGTTGGCCAAACACAGCCTCAATATCATCAAAGGGTTCAAACCAGTCAAGCGGTCACTGCGACAGTTTTGTGAACTGAAAAGACAAGCAATGGGAGAAGAGCTAGCCAAGCTATTGGAAGCTGGATTCATCAGAGAAATTAAGCACCCGGATTGGCTAGCCAACCTAGTCATGGTACCAAAGAAGGATAAATCTTGGCGCCTCTGCGTTGACTTCACAGACCTAAATAAGGCCTGTCCAAAGGATCCCTTTCCTTTGCCCCGCATTGATCAAATTATCGATGCAACGGCCGGGCACGACTCATTGTGCTTCCTTGATGCTTACTCCGGATACCATAAGATAAAGATGAAGGAATCCGATCAGGCCGCAACGGCATTTATCACCCCGTACAGCCCGTTTTGTTTCAACACTATGCCCTTTGGACTCAAAAACGCTGGCGCCACATATCAATGCATGATTCAAACATGCTTAGAAAAACAAATTGGCAAAACAGTGGAGGCATATGTTGACGACGTAGTCGTGAAGACCAAACACATCGAGACCTTGGTGGAAGATCTCTGCCTTATGTTTGCCAACCTTCGAGAATATGACATAAGGCTCAATCCGGAAAAATGTGTTTTCAGCGTTCTTGCTGGAAAGCTATTAGGGTTCATCATATCCCATAGAGGAATCGAAGCTAACCCAGCCAAAATTCGGGCCTTGTCAGAGTTCAAAATACCAACCGACCTCAAGCAAGTGCAAAAACTAGCAGGCTGCGTAGCGGCCTTAAGCCGCTTCATCTCTAGATTAGGAGAAAAAGCATTGCCACTTACAGATTGCTACGATGCACTGACAATTTCAAATGGACGGATGCGGCCACAACTGGATTGGAAGAAATGAAAACTCTACTAGCGAGCAACCCAATCCTTGCCGCCCTCGGTGTTGGCGAACCAATGTTGCTATATATATCAGCCACTCACCAGGTAGTGAGTGCCGTGCTCATCGTCGAACGAGCCGAAGAGGGACATAAATTCCCCGTTCAAAAGCCAGTATACTATGTATCCGAGGTTCTGACACGTGCAAATCACGGTACCCCCACTATCAGAAAATTGCCTATACGGTCTTCATGTCATCTCGCAAACTTCGACACTACTTTCAAGAGTGTTCAATCACAGTGGCATCCGAAGTACCACTCAACAATATCATCAACAATAAAGACGCCACTAGACGCATAGCCAAATGGGCCATTGAGCTCTTACCGTTCGACATATCTTATAAACCACGCCGGACTATTAAATCCCAGGCGTTGGCCGATTTTGTAGCAGAATGGACGGAACCGAACTCCCTAAAGAGTACGGCTCATATTCCCACTGGACAATGTACTTCGACGGTTCCAAAATGCTAGCCGTATTGGGGGCCGGCGTAATATTGATATCTCCAACTGGGGATAAAGTCTGGTACATCCTGCAAGTTATGTACATGGACTTGAACAATGCGGCCGAGTACGAGGCCCTATTAGATGGTCTCCGCCTAGCTATATCCATGGGCATACAACGCCTCGAGGTACGCGGAGACTCAAACCTCGCTATCTCCCAAATTAATGGAGATTAAGATGCGAAGGATGCAAAAATGGCAGCTTATCGCAATGCAATATTGAAAATATCGGCTCGATTTGAGGGGTTGGAATTCCATCACGTAGTCCGGGATAGTAACCAGGCCGCTGACGTACTCGCTCGTATGTGCGCTTGATAACCCACAAGTGTAGGGGGTCAATTGTAGCCTCCTTCAATAAGTAAGAGTGTCGAACCCAACGAGGAGCTAAAGGTAGAACAAATATTCCCTCAAGTTCTATCGACCACCGATACAACTCTACGCACGCTTGACATTCGCTTTACCTAGAACAAGTATGAAACTAGAAGTACTTTGTAGTTTTTGTGGGATAGGTTTGCAAGAATATAAAGAGCACGTAAATAAAAACTAGGGGCTGTTTTAGGTAAAGAAGCAATAAAGTTAGTATAGCGAGTGTGGAAAAGTGGTGGTAGGAGTTGCGAAATTGTCCCTAAGCAATTGACTACGTTACTAGACCGATAGCAAGTTTTCTGTGGGAGAGGCCACTGCTAGCATGTCATCCCTGACTTGGAATTCTATGCACTTATGATTGGAACTATTAGCAAGCATTCGCAACTAGTAACGTTCATTGAGGTAAAACCCAACCATAGCATTAAGATATATATTGCCCCCCCTTCAATCCTGTATGCATCCATTTCTATGCTAGGTTGAAGCTTCTGTCACTCTTGCCCTTCAATACGTAGTCCTATCAACATACAACTAACCCTATGGTGTGATCCACGTGCGCTCATATGATGGGAACCAAAGGACAACAACATAACCACAAGCAAATTAAACCGATCATAGCAATTCACCAATTACCGATAGGACAATGAAAATCTACTCAAACATCATAGGATGGCAACACATCATTGGATAGTAATATGAAGCATAAAGCACCATGTTCTAGTAGAGGGTACAACGGGTTGCGGGAGAGTGGACCGCTGTAGATAGATGGGGTAAGGTGCTGAAGATGTTGGTGAAGATGACAGAGGTGTTGGTGTAGATCGCCGTCACACGATGATAGCCTCGATGGCACTCTGGCGCCACCGGAAGCGAGGGGGGGGGGGAGAGGCCCCCTCCTTCTCCTTCTTCGTTGGCATTCTCCCTAGGTGGGAGAAGGGTTTCCCCTCTGGTCCATGGCCTCCATGGCGGCGAAGGGGCGCGAGCCCCTCCGAGATTGGATCTGTCTCTCTATCTCTCTTTGTTTCTGCGTTCCCAGATTCTGGCCTTTCACCGTTTCTTAAATTCCCGGAGATCCGTAACTCTGATTGGGCTGAATTTTTGACAGGATTTGTATCCGGATATTAGCTTTCTTGCGGCGAAAAAGGGCATCAACTGCCTTATGGAGTGGCCACGAGGGCCCAAGGCACGCCTGAGCGCCTGGGGTACGCCCCTCACCCTCGTGGGCCACTCAGGCATCGTCTCACGTTGATTCCACTTCCCAAAATTCACATATATTCCAAAACAAATCTCCGTCCGTTTTTATCCCATTTGGACTCCATTTGATGGATATTCTGCGAAACAAAAAACATGCAACAAACAGGAACTGTCACTGGATCAATATGTTAGTCCCAAAAATAGTATAACAAGTTGCCAAAAGTATATGAAAGTTGTAGAATATTGGCATGGAACAATCAAAAATTATAGATACGACGGAGACGTATCAGCATCCCCAAGCTTAATTCCTGCTCGTCCTCGAGTAGGTAAATGATAAAAAAGATATTTTTTGATGTGGAATGCTACCTAGCATAATCTTGATCATGTAATCTAATCATGGCATGGATATTAAGACTCAAGTGATTCAAAGGAATAGTCTATCATTTGACATTAATACAATAATACTTCAAGCATACTAATAAAGAAATCATGTCTTTTCAAAATAACATGGCCAAAGAAAGATATCCCTACGAAATCATATGGTCTGGCTATGCTCCATATTCACCACACAAAGTATTTAAATCATGCACAACCCCGGTTTTAACCAAGCAATTGTTTCATACTTTAGTATTCTCAAACATTTTCAACTTTCACACAATACATGAGCATGAGCCATGGACATAGCACTATGGGTGGAATAGAAGGTGGTGATAGACAAAAGGAGGGAGAAAGTCTCACATCAACTAGGCAAATCAGTGGACTATGGAGATGTCCATCAATCGATATCAATGTGAGTGAGTAGGGATTGCCATGTAACGGATGCACTAGAGCTATAAGTGTATGAAAGCTCAAAAGAAAACTAATGGGTGTGCATCAACTTGCTTGCTCATGAAGACCTAGGGCATTTGAGGAAGCCCGTCGTTGGAATATACAAGCCAAGTGTCGGTGTACTAAGATAGGGGTATATTAGTACCCCAACTTGTGCACGGGCAGTGGCAGCTTCCCGCGGCAGGGTTTACCACGTGCTCGCCGGAAACCTTTTCGGTCCTTATAAAGCCATTCAAAAACAAAGTATACAAGACAAAAGATCAAGACCCCGACAAGTGGAGCTTGCCGGGAAGGCCGCACCAGGCTCAAGATCATCACTTAAACACAAGACCCTGGCAAGAGGAGCTTGCCAGGAAAGACAAGGAATGCATATCTCAATAAGATGCCTCGGCGCACTCTGCGCCCCGGCAGGACCCGGGGAGCGACAAGCTTCCGGGCCCGGCAAGATCAAGACCCCGGCAAGGTGCTTGCCGGGGGGAAGCCTGCGCTGTGTACCCGCGCTCCAGCTCATCGGCCCACGCGTCGCCCTGGGGCCCTACCAGGGACGCGTGGCGGATGGCTGTGCGGCCTGGGGGACACGGTGGCACGCCACGATGACGAGGCTACCACCGTGGCGAACGGAGAAGCATGGACGGGCGCTTTTGGGGTCGACGGCGACGGGCATTTAATGCCCTTGTCCCCCACTGTCAAAGTTAGGTGAAGACCACTGTTCATCCACTGTTCATGCACTGTTCCCGCACTGTTACAACTACCACCAAAGTTACATTTTTACCCTCCTCTACGTTGACACCTGTCGGTGACCCCTTGAGCTATAAAAGGAGGCCCATGCACAACGTAGAAAGGGTTCGGAACCTAGACAACACTTCCGCTCGGTGTAGCTAGCTCTTCAAGCTCCCGAGCTCAAGAACTCAATACAATCCAAGCAGGAGTAGGGTTTTACGCATCCGCGCGGCCCGAACCTGGGTAAACTGCCCGCGTGTGCTCCTCGATCCGCTCTTCGTGCTCCCTCCGCTCCCTTACCGCAACGTAGAAAGGGGCTCCGTTCCCATAGGTGCTCGTGGGAGGACAGTTTCCCCCGACATCTTTGGCGCGCCAGGTAGGGGGCGTCGAGGTTGTGCGAACCTGATCCGGCGCTCACGCGGGCGCATTCTACATCAACCTCTCCAACTTCATCAACTTCGCCAGCTCCAACAACATGGCCCCGAAGAAGAAGACTTCGGAGGTCGCAGGCCCGTCTGCGTCGATTCCCCCGCCACCAGAACCAACGGTGGGTGGAGGAGACGCCAGCGGAAGGGTGGTCGCCGGCGAGGAAACTCACGGCACCGCCAAGTCTAAGGACAAGACGGACGACCGGGCGAATTCCAAGGCCTCGGTCTCCATAGACGCACCACGTCCCTCTCAGCAGACGCCAGGCCAGCAGCGCCGTGGTACAGGAGGTACCATTCGCTTGCTGGGCCAAGGACAAGCCGGAGGCTCGCGGGATGCTCAAGGCCATCGTCCTGGCACGAGCAAGGCACGGTCGCCGGGGCGGGAAACTGCTCCTTCTAACCCTGTTAGAAGTCCGAGCATATCTCGCTCCTCGCACCGCTCGCCGCCACTCCCCTTTTCTCCGGCAGAAGCTCTAGCAAGAGCACAACTACTCCTCGATTTCCCTCCAGCGGCAGACAAGGCCGAAGACTGGAGGGCGACGATCCAAAGCCTCATCGCCTTCGCCAACAACGACACGCCGCAGCAGCCGGCGACATCGCGGCCATGGCAAGTCGACCAGACGAAGGCCGATGGCGACAAGACCGCCGGGGGTGCAACCACCGTGCACTCCCCGCCGCGGAAGCAGAAAACGCCACCCCGCCGGATTAACGTCGACGACGACTCCACGGCGTCGTCGGATCCGCGGGCCCATCGGGACCAGCGCCAAGTCCTCGACGACCGGCGGCAAGAAGACGCTCGAACGCGCATCGAGCGCCGACGAGAAGCCCGGCGACAATCGGATCAGCGCGCTGGGACCGCTGTCGACACGTACGCGCCCGGTGAGCCAGGCGACTTGCCGTACGCGGCAGGTTGCCCTGCGTTCACCCATGAGCTGCGGCGAGTCCAGTGGCCCAGCATGAAAAACTTCAAGCCCGACGTACCCGAGAAGTACGACGGCAAGACGCACCCCTCGGAGTTCCTTAGCATCTACACCATCGCGGTGCAGGCTGCTGGGGGACGCGACGAGAAGATACTAGCCAACTACTTCCCGCTAGTGCTTAAGCCGAACGTTCGTTCTTGGCTTATGCACTTGCCGGAAGGCTCCATTTCTTCGTGGGCAGATCTGTGCCACCAATTTGTTGGCGCCTTCACGGGCGGCCACAAACCCCACGGCCAGGAGAGTGATCTCCACATCTTGGCCCAGAAGGAAGGAGAACCCCTGCGCAAGTACATTCAACGATTCAGCCGCGTGCAACACAACATTCCCGACGTCCACCCCGCTGCCGTTATCAGCGCGTTCCACCAGAACGTGCGTAACCGCCGCATGAGGGAAGAGATGGCCATGACCAAGATTCGGGATGTCAGCAAGCTCTACGCTCTGGCTGACAAGTGTGCGCGCGCCGAAGAGGGGAGGAGACTCCCCGGAGAGGATGCTGGCGCAGGAGGCAGCGACAGTGAGGACGCCGCCCCGGCGAAGAAGAGCCGGCGGCGAAACAACAGAAAGAAGAAGAGCAAGGAGGTGCTGGTCGTCGAGAAGTCCGGCAAGGAGGCTCCCGCCAAGACAACACAGGCTGGCGGTTCCGGCAAGGAACCTGCCCCTGTAGCGGCAGCCGACAAGCAGGACGGCTCCGACAAGCAATACTGCAAGATCCACCGCACCAAGGGCCACGACCTTTCAAACTGCAAGCGAGTCGAGTAACTCGTAGAACAGCAGAAAGCTGAATACGAGCGTCGTGACAAGGAGAAGGCCCAAGGTGGCGGAGGAGAGCCAAGCAAGAAGCGGCCATTCAATGGCCGGGGAGGACGCCGCGGCAAGGCCAAGCAGCGGCAAGGTGATCGACCTCCCCGGGGCCGCGACAAGGATGAGGAAGAAGACGACGACGACGACATGGAGGAAGGAGATAACAGCGAGCAGGAGTTCCAGAAGGCCACAGAAGTTCTGTGTGTCGACGGAGGCGCTTCTCTGCACACTTCCCACCGCCAACTCAAGCAGTGGGTGCGGGAAGTAAACGCAGCTGAGCCGCCCGTCGAGTCACACAGGCTGCTGAAGTGGTCCAGCACGCCCATCATTTTTGATCTTGAGGATCACCCTGACCGTACAACGGCGGTCGGGTGCTTGCCGATGTTGGTTTCACCAACTATCCGCAACCTCAAGGTCACCAAAATGTTGGTTGACGGCGGGGCCGGCCTGAACTTGATCTCCTCGGCTGTGATCAAGAAACTCCAGATCCCAGACGGCGAGCTCGAGGAAACCGGGTCGTTCCAAGGAATAAACCCGGGAAGGAGCAAGCCGAAGGGGAAGATTACTCTGCCAGTGACCTTTGGCGGGGAACTCAACTTCAGGACGGAGAGGATAACCTTTGACGTGGCCGATATCCCATTGCCATACAATGGGATACTTGGACGTCCTGCCCTCGCCAAGTTCATGGCAGCTTCCCACTATGCCTACAACGTACTCAAGATGCCGGGGCCGATAAGCGTCATCTCTGTCCCTGGCGACAAGAAGGACGCGCTTGTCTGCGCCGACAAGATATACCGGGATGCAGCAGCCGCATCAGAAAGCAACACACTTGCCGCTGAAGCTCCCGGGGGGAAGACCAAGACCAAGTCCGGCAAGAGCTCTGGGGCCCACTCCGGCAAACGCACCTCTTCGGAGTGCTGCGCTGCCGTCGAGGACGTTCCATCGAGCTCCACCGGCAAGTGCAAGAAGGGGATGGCCGCTCCACCGGCAACCAAGAAGGTGTCCGCCAAGGAGGACGGCACTGGTGGTACCTTCACCATCAGTGCTACGCTTGATAACAAATAGGAAAGCGTGCTCGTTGCCTTCCTGTGGGCGAATGTCGATGTGTTTGCGTGGCAACCATCTGACATCCCCGGCGTTCCCAGGAAGGTAATTGAGCACAAGCTTGCTGTTTGTCCTCATGCGCGGCCCGTCAAGCAGAAGGTCAGGAAGCAAGCCGTGGAGCGCCAAGAATTCATCGCCGAAGAGATAAAGAAGCTAGAAGCAGCAGGCCTGGTTAGAGGCGTGATCCATCCGACGTGGTTGGCCAATCCAGTTGTCGTACGCAAGGCCAATGGGAAGTGGAGACTTTGTGTAGACTTCACTGATGTGAATAAAGCATGTCCCAAGGATCCATTTCCCTTGCCACGTATCGACCAGATTGTTGACTCCACTGCTGGATGTGAGCTGCTCTCCTTCCTTGACGCATACTCAGGTTACCACCAGATTTTCATGGCCAAGGAAGATGAAGAGAAGACTGCATTTATTACTCCATGCGGCACGTACTGCTTCATACGCATGCCCTTTGGATTGAAGAATGCAGGCTCAACATTTGCAAGGGTGGTGCACACTGCTTTTGAGCCACAGATCCACAGAAATGTAGAAGCTTACATGGATGACATAGTGGTCAAAAGCAAGAGCAAAGATACCCTGATCCAAGACTTGGAAGAAACATTTGCAAATCTGCGCAAGATCCAGCTTAAGTTGAACCCCGAGAAGTGCGTCTTCGGAGTCCCCTCCGGCAAGCTTCTCGGGTTCTTTGTGTCTCAGAGGGGGATTGAGGCCAATCCCGACAAGATAAAAGCCATCGAGCAGATCGAAGCCCCGAAGCGCGTCAAGGACGTAAGGAGACTTGCTGGTTGTGTGGCTGCCCTCAGTAGGTTCATTTCAAAATCCGCAGAACGCGCCCTGCCTTTCTTTAAAATTTTGAAGAAGGCAGGTCCTATGAAATGGACTCCGGAAGCGGAGACAGCGCTGTAGGATTTGAAAGGATACCTGTCCTCCACTCCAATACTTGTCGCACCTAGGCCACAAGAGAAGTTGCTGCTGTACTTAGCGGCAACCAATCAAGTGGTTAGTGCTGCGTTGGTAGCGGAAAGGGAGGCAGAGGAAGAGCCCACACCACCGGCAAGCGAATCCAGCGACAAGCAGGGGGCTCCACCGGCAAGCTCTGGCCCCGACAAGGACAACTCTGTGCAGGAGCAAGGAGAAGTGCGAAGGAAGATGGTGCAGCGCCCGGTGTATTTTGTAAGTTCCCTCTTGCAGGGGGCTAGATCAAGATACTCTGGGGTGCAGAAGTTGCTTTTCGGCCTCCTCATGGCCTCGAGAAAGCTGCGCCATTACTTCCAAGCACACGAGATAACAGTGGTCACTCGCTTTCCGTTGAAGAGGATACTGCAAAATCCAGAAGCAACAGGCAGGATCGTCGAGTGGGCGCTGGAACTGTCAAGCTTTGGTCTCAAGTTTGAAAGTACTTCAACCATACAGAGCAGAGCTTTGGCAGAATTCATAGCTGAATGGACCCCAACACCAGATGAGGAAGCTCCAGAGACAAGCGTCCCCGTACAAGAAGCGACAAGCGAATGGATGATGTACTTTGATGGTGCTTTCTCGCTGCAAGGCGCCGGTGCCGGCGTGGTACTCATAGCGCCCACCGGAGAGCACCTCAAGTATGTTATCCAAATGCACTTTCCCAAGGAACAAGCGACAAACAATACTGTGAGTATGAAGGTCTGCTTGCCGGCCTCAGAATTGCAGCCGAACTTGGGATCAAGAAGTTGATTGTGCGGGGAGATTCACAGTTGGTGGTCCGACAAGTGAACAAGAGTTACCAGAGCCCTTTGATGGAAGCTTATGTTGATGAAGTGAGGAAGCTTGAAGAGCACTTTGAAGGTCTGCAAATGGAGCATGTCCCAAGAGCTTAGAATGATATTGCAGATGGCCTCTCAAAGTGTGCTGCGATGAAGTTACCTGTGGAACCAGGGACCTTCCTGCTCAAGCTAACTCAGCCATCCGTTACACCATCAATTGGGCAGAATAAGAAGAGAAAGTTGGTCTCCGGCGACTACTTGCCGGCGGATCTCCCTGGAGCCGCCGCCAAGGTCCCCAAGATCAACAACCAAAACGCCGAGGAACAGTTTGCTCATGCAGACCCAAGGGTCTGTACAGTTGAAGCAAGCATTCTCGACAAGCCTTGCCCCGGCAGGCTTGCCGGGGGACCATCAGCTCCGGCAGAACCAGAGGTTCTTGCCGTAGAAGCTGGGGTTCCCGCAGCGGCCCTCATGCCTTTAGTCCTTGCCGTTGAGCCTCAGGCTCCGGCATGGGCGCAGCAAATCGTCCGTTTTCTGCAAACTGGAGAACTTCCCGACGACCCAGAAGAAATAGAGAAAATAACCAGGCAGTCAAGTATGTACCAGTTCGTGGACAACGAACTGTACAGAAGAAGACTCAATGGTGTCAGGTTGAAGTGCATTTCCAGAGAAGATGGACAGAAGCTGTTGGCAGAAATACATGGAGGCATATGTGGCCACCACATTGGTGCAAGGGCACTTGCCGGGAAGGCATTCCGGCAAGGGTTCTTTTGGCAAGAAGCCCTCCAAGATGCAACTGCACAAGTAACCAAGTGTGAAGCGTGCCAGCTCCATGCCAAGCAAATTCACCAGCCAGCTCAAGCTCTCCAGACGATCCCTTTGTCCTGGCCCTTCTCGGTCTGGGGGCTCGATATCCTCGGCCCCTTCCCCCGTGCTGTCGGGGGCTTTGAGTACTTGTACGTTGCAATCGACAAGTTCACAAAGTGGCCAGAAGTGGAACCAGTGAGAAAGGTGACAACACAGTCAGCAGTCAGGTTCTTCAGGTCAATTGTTTGCCGTTTCGGAATCCCTAACAGGATCATCACCGACAACGGCACACAGTTCACAAGTCGCACCTTCATGCAGTACGTCCAAGACCTTGGCGCCAAGGTCTACTTCGCTTCCGTTGCTCACCCGAGGAGCAATGGTCAAGCGGAGAGGGCCAATGCTGAAGTGCTGCGCGGGCTCAAGACAAGAACCTTCGACAGGCTGCGCAAGTGCGGAAGAAACTGGATAGAGGAGTTGCCGGCGGCTCTTTGGTCAATCAGAACGACACCAAGTCGAGCCACCGGACAGACACCCTTTGCTCTTGTCTATGGAGCAGAGGCAGTTCTCCCCACGGAACTCGCATACGGATCTCCTCGAGTGCTCGCTTATGATGAGCTCGAGCAAGAGCAACTGCGACAAGATGATGCACTGCTCCTCGAGGAGGAACGTCTCCAGGCTGCTGTACGAGCTGCTCGATACCAGCAAGCCTTGCGTCGCTATCATAGCCGCAAGGTTAAGGCCAGGAGTCTCGAGGAAGGCGACCTTGTTCTTCGGCGTGTTCAGTCCGCCAAGAATTCCAACAAGTTGACGCCGAAGTGGGAAGGCCCTTATCGGGTGAGACAAGTCACAAGGCCCGGCGCTGTCCGCCTTGAGACCGAAGAAGGCTTACCGGTGAGCAATTCCTGGAACATAGAGCATCTTCGCAAGTTTCACCCATAAGGCGCGGTTGCCGTGATCCGCTCCGGCAACCACCTTTTGTACGAGTCTTGCCGCTGTTGCATGTAAACCTTTGTACAAAGCCGGGCGCAGATCCCGTGCATCAGTAAAGCTTTTGTGTTTCGCACTATTCGCCATTTCCATGCCCTTTTTCTTATTTGCATGCATTATTTGGCAATCTTGTGCAACACGCATACCCGGTAAGCACTAGCAGGCCAAGAGGCCCTATACTTGTTTTCCCTCCTCTTTTTCTTTCCCTCTTAAGCAGAAGGAATGTTCCTCGCGCACAAGTTTGCCGGGGGGGAAGGAGGTAGAGGATGAACCAAGTGCTGTTCAAGAAAGAGGAGCCTTGCCGGAAACAAACAATCCAGGAAAGCTAAGCTAAGTTACCAGAATTTGAGCAGTTCAAATTTTTAAATTTTAGTTGTCTTCCTTGAACAACCACACTTTGTATGGAAAACCTATGCGCGGAGGAACCTACCCGTGGCTAGCCGCACCCTTACTTTGTTTCCGAGCACGCTCAACGACTTAAGAGAGCTGCGACAAGTGTCGCGCCCTTACCTCGTTTTCGAGTTCGCTCAGCAAGCTAAGTGTGTTGCGACTAGCTGCGGCAAGGTCGCTTGCCGACAAGGTCCTTTGCCAGCAGGCTGCTCAGAGTCCAGCACTCAGCGCTCGCGGCAAGGGCCCCTTGCCGGCAAGTTCCCTAAAAAGCGTAGGGTAAAAAGCATACAAAGTAAAGGACCAAAGCAAGGGAGATAACACCGCATTGATTGCTCGAAAATAAGATAATATGTTACAGAGATAACTTGTTGCAATAACTAATAGATTCTTGTCCAATAACGTGCCTTGCAGCGGCAAGGGAAACAGAAGGAAAGGGGCCTAATCTACGCGGTCGCCTTCACGCCTTGAGATCTTGTTCACCTTGGCGATGATGTGGGCGACCTGCGCCTTCAACGCCTCCTGATCTGCATCGTCCGGCAAGCTGCGGAGGACGTTCACAAGATTGATGCCAGGGTTGCGGTAGACTATCTTCGTCAAGACGCGCTCCAAGGTGCCCGCGCAGAGCTGGCGCGACTCGTCGGCCAGCTGCGCGGGGAGCTTCTCCTGTAGCCGTGCGAGCGCCGGCGCGATTCCCCTGAAGAAGAGACTTAACTTGGCGCTGTGGGGGAGGTTCTCGTCCGGAGAGTACACAAGGTGCTCCACCCTCAGCGCCATCAACTCCTTATCGATATTGGCAGCAGAAGCGACCAGATCGTCAGTCCATTGCTCCACCGCCCGGCTGAAGTTGTTCGCTGAGGTGGCGGCACTCTCCACCAGGCCTCGTTCCTTGCGGAGCTCGTCCTTCAGCTTAGTCTCGCGATCCCGGGCGGCGTCCAGCGAATCAGTCAGAGTAGAAACCTTCAACTCCAAGTCAGCAATTGAATCCTTGGCGGCTTTGAGCTCGTCGCCCTTCTTGGAGAGGCGTACCTGCAAGTCGGAGTTGGTGTGGGCGTCTTTCTCCCGCTCCACATTGAGTGCGGTGACCCTGTCCTCGCTCGCCTTCAGGTACTGCTCCAGCTGCTCCACCTTGAGCTCCAGGCTCCTCTTGGCGGTCTTCGCGGCGGCAGCGGCATCCTTCGCCTCCTTCAAGGCTCCGCCAATGGCCTGCTCCCGGGCGGTGAGGTCGTCCTCGTGGGCGTCGAGGTCGACCTTCCGCTGGTTGAGCGCTCCTTCTCGCCGGGACAGCTCTTCACCAGCCAAGCGCTGCTGCTCCTCGGCCTCAGCCTTCTCAAGAAGAAACTCTTGCTGCTCCTCAGCAAGCCTTTCGCTCTCCTCCGCCAAGTTGCGGAGGGCCGCCTGGTTGGCGGCGCGGAGCTCCGCGGCGCGCTTCTCCAAGTCTGCTCCAGCCTTGGCGGTGAGGGCTTCCCGGGACTCCAGTTTCGCCTGCCTGGCCCGGTACAGGGCCAAGAGTTGGCGAAGAAGCTTCTCCTCTTCGGGCTCGTCGCTCCCGCCAAGCGCTTCAACGACCTTCAACCCCGCGGAGGCGAGGACCTCTCCGTCGTAGGTCTCTCCCTCCACGGGGGCTCGCGACGAAGACCCCCACGGGACTTGTATGAAGACTCCGTTGGGGGCCTCAAGATAGATGCCTGGCTGCTCCGTGGCAGCGAAGGGGTCGGTGGCCGGTGCAGCGCTTGACGCTCCTGCTGCCTCCGGGCCAGCAGTGTCGTCGCCGCCCCCTCCCTCAGCCGCGGCGTCTGCGGTCGGGGCGGTCTCCTCAGCCGCAGGCTCGTCGGCTCCGGCCCTGCCCTCAGCGGCAGTGGCGTTGCCGCCGTCGCCTTGCGCGCCCTCCTCGCCGGCGGTCTCTGTCTCCATCCGCTCCGGTGCCGGAGGATCTAGCAGAAGAAGAAGGAAAGAAACGATCAAGCAAATATCCAAAAAGACAAGTTCAAAGAGATGAAGTTGCAAGACTCACCTTCATGGACTTCTTCGACGACAGGCTCCCTCGCCGGGGAGTCCTCCCTTGGCGGTGGAGCGTTGGCCCCTGCTGGCGGAGGGCCGCCCGCGTCCTCCCTTGGCGGGGTGGCCACCCTTGTCGGGCTGCTCACCCTTGGCGGGGTGCCCGTCCTTGGCGGAGCGCTCTCCCTCGCTGGGGAGTTCACCCTCGGCGGGAAGGGTGGAACCTGTGGCTCGTCGGGGGCAGTCTCCGGGCGCTCCTGCGGCTGCGGCTCCACTTCTGCACAAGACGAACAAGACAAACAAGGCAACAAGATATTAGTACAAGCAAAAACATCAAGTGCGCCCGGCGAACAGAAAACTCAAGACCAGACTTACCCTGGGGGCTGCGCTGGGGGCTGCTCCTCGGAGCAGCGGGTTGAGCCGGCAAGTTCGTCGCCGGCGCGTCCCCTGTCGCCGCGACAGGCGAGTCGTCTTCGACCTCAACCACGAGGATCTTGGCCCTCTTCGCCATCCGCTGGGCCAGGGTCCTGAAAGCAAAGCAAGAACAAGATCAGAATCATCAAGAAAGACCAAGACAAAATCGAAGAAGTTACAAGCAGCAAGTACTTACTCCTCTTCCTCGTCGTTGTCGGAGCTAAGGGCGGAGAAGTCGAACTCCACCTGAGATGCTCCCGCGCGAGGAGCAGGAGGAGAAGGCTCCCTCGGGCGCTTGGCGGTCTCCGGGGCTGGGGGCTGCGAAGACCCAGCCTCCGTTGACGCCGAGGCCCGAGGAGCAGGCGGAGCGGCCGCTTCGCTCCGGGAGGATCCCCCTCCGCTTGGCGCTGGTGCGTGGGGCGCCTCCGTCGCGGCTTGGCTCGCCCTGGTGGCGCGCGTCGCCCGGCGAGCAGGCTGCTGTCGAGGCGCCTGCGTCCTCGTCGCTGTAGCTGCCTTGCGGAGGCGCTTCCTCGGTGTTTGCGCAGGACTTGCCGGAGGCGGGGAGTTCTCTGAGGACGAAGAGGCATCGTCGTCAAGTCCCAGAGATCCGCCGGTGTCTTCATCGGCCTCGACGTCCTCCTCCTCCTCCCCAGCAGGGCCGCTAGGTCCCGCATCATGCCCTGCGGCCTCGCTCCCTCCGGCGGCTCCGCTCCCTCCGGCACCTCTGCTCCCTCCGGCAACCTCGCTCCCCGCGGCGGCCTCGCTCACAACCCCGGGTATCCCGGAAAGTCTCAGGGAAGGAACCCCGGCAAACTCGTCGGGCGGAAGCTGAAGCAGCCTGCGGATTTCTGCCTCCTCCGCTTGGCACGACGCGTCCGCAGCCTCTGCGTCGTCCAAGGTGTATCCAAAATCTCCCGCCGCCGCAGCTGCGGCGGCCTCCTCCATCCTGGAAGCAATATAGGCAATATCCCGAGCTGTAGTGGCCCGGGTGAGGCCCTTGTTCTCCTCGGTGTTCTTGGGCGTCTCGACCAAGTTGTCGAAGAAGCTCAGTATTGCATCTGGCGGAGGCTCTATCCAGGTGGGGTCGACGCCGTGGGAATCACACGCGGGCATCATCGCGCGCAAGGAATCCCGGGCAGTGCTGTTGCACAGCGGCACCACTCCCCGGGGAGATCTAAACCACTCCGGATGGGCCGGGTCATGCTTGAAGAGCTCCCGGACCATCCCCTTCAGCTCCAAAGCAGTGAAGTTGAAGTTCAATCCCGGGCGCAGTCTCATAATATCCGCCGCATTGCCAAATTCCCATGCTGGCCTTTTCCTTTCTTGTAAAGGGGCAATGCGGCGGTGGAGGAAATCTGCCCCTACCTCTCCAATGGTCAATTTGGCTACCCGGAGGCGAAGTATCCTGATGAGGGCAATATTGAGCTTGCTGTCCTCCGGGGCCAAGTCGCTCCAGTCTCTACCGCGCACTATGGCAGTTGTGCGCGGCGCAGTGAAAGGCTCCGGCTTGTCCTCCACTACACAACACCAATCTGCGCGCCATTCTTCCCACTTGCCGCGGAGTTCTCCCTTCAGGTATGAATCCTTCTTGTTCAACCGGAAGATCCAGGAGATGCCGCCGGAGAGGGGAGCGCCAGCCTCTACTCTAGGCATAAAGAAATGGCAAAAGAGTGCTACGTTTGGATGGATCCCCACATAGTTTTCGCACAGATGTGCGAAAACGGCCATCGTAAGGATGGCGTTGGGGGTAAAGTCTAGGAGGTGGAGGCCGTATGTGTTCATAATGTCACAGAAAAACTCCGAGTACGGAGGGCACAATCCACAGTGAAAGAAAGCAGCAAAGAAGAAATACCCGCCGGGAAACAAATCTCTGGCGACGGCGGGGAAGGCTCTGGTGCGGGGATGAGCTTTGGTCTCCCCGGACCAGAAGAGATAGTACTTGTTCCACAGCTCCTTCGCGCTGAGCCTCGGCGCGAAGACCACGTTCCTCTTCCGCAGGGCGGCAAGCTTCGCCGCCTGCTCGGACTTCTCCTTCTTGGTCTTCTCCGCTTTCTCCTTATCGCTCTTCGGAGCCATGGCGGAGGCGGTGAGGGAAGAGGCGAGGAGCTCGACGGCGCCACGGATGCGGAAGACGGCGGAGGAGGGGTGGAGGCAAAGAGCAGCGGAGGATTTCTGGAGGATGAAGGCGCAATGAAGACGAAGGAGGGAAACTGCCCCTGCTTCCTCTGCTTTTAAGGGGGGAGTGGGGGACGTTCCGCATTTCCCATTAAAGAACGAGGCCACGATCTCTCCCACGACGCCGCAATCGACGCGTGCCGTTAGGGAGGGGCGCGGCGGATGCGGAAGGGGATTCGGCGTGCTGTGGCCGCGTGTGCCCATGCACTGTTTTGGGCCTGGCCCAACAGCGCTCGGCACCGTGTGTGGCCCAGGCCCGGGGGCTCCTGTCGGTGTACTAAGATAGGGGTATATTAGTACCCCAACTTGTGCACGGGCAGTGGCAGCTTCCCGCGGCAGGGTTTACCACGTGCTCGCCGGAAACCTTTTCGGTCCTTATAAAGCCATTCAAAAACAAAGTATACAAGACAGAAGATCAAGACCCCGACAAGTGGAGCTTGCCGGGATGGCCGCACCAGGCTCAAGATCATCACTTAAACACAAGACCCTGGCAAGAGGAGCTTGCCAGGAAAGACAAGGAATGCATATCTCAATAAGATGCCTCGGCGCACTCTGCGCCCCGGCAGGACCCGGGGAGCGACAAGCTTCCGGGCCCGGCAAGATCAAGACCCCGACAAGGTGCTTGCCGGGGGGAAGCCTGCGCTGTGTGCCCGCGCTCCAGCTCATCGGCCCACGCGTCGCCCTGGGGCCCTTCCAGGGACGCGTGGCGGATGGCTGTGCGGCCTGGGGGACACGGTGGCACGCCACGGTGACGAGGCTACCGCCGTGGCGAACGGAGAAGCATGGACGGGCGCTTTTGGGGTCGACGGCGACGGGCATTTAATGCCCTTGTCCCCCACTGTCAAAGTTAGGTGAAGACCACTGTTCATCCACTGTTCATGCACTGTTCCCGCACTGTTACAACTACCACCAAAGTTACATTTTTACCCTCCTCTATGTTGACACCTGTCGGTGACCCCTTGAGCTATAAAAGGAGGCCCATGCACAACGTAGAAAGGGTTCGGAACCTAGACAACACTTCCGCTCGGTGTAGCTAGCTCTTCAAGCTCCCGAGCTCAAGAACTCAATACAATCCAAGCAGGAGTAGGGTTTTACGCGTCCGCGCGGCCCGAACCTGGGTAAACTGCCCGCGTGTGCTCCTCGATCCGCTCTTCGTGCTCCCTCCGCTCCCTTACCGCAACGTAGAAAGGGGCTCCGGTCCCATAGGTGCTCGTGGGAGGACAGTTTCCCCCGACACCAAGTTCTATAATGAAAATTCCCACTAGTATATGAAAGTGACAACATAGGAGACTCTCTATCATGATGAACATGGTGCTATGATGAAGCACAAGTGTGGTAAAAGGATAGTAACATTGTCCCCTTCTCTTTTTCTCTCTTCTTTTTTTCTTTTTTTTCTCTTTTTTATTTTGGGCTCTTTAGCCTCCTTTTTTTGGTGGGCTTCTTTGACCTCTTTTTTGGGCTTCATTGGCCTCTTTCATTTTTTTTATAACCTCACATGGGACAATGTTCTAATAATGATGATCATCACACTTTTATTTACTTACAACTCGATACTAGAAAAAATATGACTCTATATGAATGCCTCCGGCGGTGTACAGGGATGTGCAATGATCTAGCATAGCAATGACATAAAAAACGGACAAGCCATGGAAACATCATGCTAGCTATCTTACGATCATGCAAGGCAATATGAGAATGATGGTGCGTGTCATAATAAACTGAACAGTGGAGTTACATGGCAATATATCTTGGAATGACTATGGAAATGCCATAATAGGCAGGTATGGTGGCTGTTTTGAGGAAGGGTATAAGGTGGTTTGGTGCACCGGCGAAAATTGCGCGGTACTAGAGTGGCTAGCTAGGTGGAAGGGTGAGAGTGCGTATAATCCATGGACTCAACATTAGTCATAAAGAACTCACATACTTATTGCAAAAATTTATTAGCCATCGAAACAAAGTACTACACGCATGCTCCTAGGGGAAGGGTTGGTAGGATTTAACCATCGCGCGATCCCGACCTTCACACAAAGGATGGCAATAAAAAAAATCATGCTCCGACTTCATCACATAACGGTTCACCTTACGTGCATGCTTCGGGAATCACAAACCTCAACACAAGTATTTCTACAATCCACAACTACCCATTAGCATGACTCCAATATCACCATCTTTATGTCGCAAAACTATTGCAAGGAATCAAACATATCATATTCAGCGATCTACAAGTTTATGTAGGATTTTATGACTAACCATCTGAATGACCAATTCCTGTCAACTCTCTAAATTGATATAAGTGAATCAAGAGAGTTTGAATTCTTTCTACAAAAGGGATGCCCATGCTCTAACACATATAAGTGAAGCAAAAGAGCATTCTAGAAATGGCGGTTTTCTATGTGAGGAGAAACATGCAATCCAAACTTCAAATGATATAAGTGAAGCACATGAAGCATTCTATAAAGCCATACTCAAAATATATAAGTGAAGTGCAAAGAGCATTCTATGAATCAACCAAGGATTATCTCATACCAGCATGGTGCGTTTATTAAAAGGAAAAATAAAAAGCACATGACGCTCCAAAAGTTTACGCATAACATGTGAACGAAACAAATCCAAAAACATACCGACACTTGTTGAAGAAAGATGGGATGCCTTCCAGGGCATCCCCAAGCTTAGACGCTTGAGTCTCCTTGAATATTTACTTGGGGTGCCTTGGGCATCCCCAAGCTTGAGCTCTTTCCTCTCCTCCTTCTTCTCACATTGAGACCTCCTCGATCTTCGAACACTTCATCCACACGAAACTTAACTGAACTTTTAGTGGCGGGGTTAGTGCATATGATCAATGAAATCCCATCATGTACTGCTCTAAAATTATTGTATAACTATGAAAAAACATTATCCACTGTATGCTATCACAATTCTATGGCCCCAAGTCAAGGATGCTTCAACAAGAATTCAAACATATGCAAATAATGAAGCTATAACAAGAATCTGTGAAAACAGGACAGTCTGTAGTAATCTGAACATTAACCATACTTATGTAACTCTAAAACTTTTGGAAAAAATAGTAAAAATCAACAATTTTTATAGCAAGACTTTTCAGAATATTTCAGATCCTTTCGATGTTCCAGTAAAAAAAAATGTAAAATCGCGCACTACAGCCAAAGTTTCTGTTTTTGCACCGCACAAACCAACAAGCGGTTTAATCATCCTAAAGGAAACTCTTGGCGCATTATTTTTATAATACAATGGAATTGTACAAGGGGATAATTATTTTTGTTGAAAAGTTTATGTAATTAAGATTTGCAAACTTTCCATGGGCATGAACAAAGTTCGAGGAGCTCCCCCATTTCAACGGTGCTCGTCCTTCTTACTTTCACTTTTCTTTTTGAAAAAGTTTTAGGTTCCCCTCTTAATTTTTTTATTTTTAAACTTTATAAAAGCACACAACAGAAGTAAATGACTCTCTAAAACTTCCGGGTTGTCTCCCTGGTAGTCTTTAAAGCCATTAAGCTAGGCCTATAGTGCTCAAGTAATGGATCCACCCGGATCCCAAGGTATATCAAAGTCAATTTTAATTAACAATGATTTGTGATTTAGTAGTGAGCACAAAGTGATATGTGTCATGCAAAAACGAAGTCTAACTCTCTTCCGATGGATAGGCATGTCATACAAGAACAATTCATGCACATCAAGTAAAGGCCAATGCATAGTATAAGCAGTTTCTTGCAATTTTATCGTGTTGGAAACATAGAGAGGCGGAGATGTAGTTCCTCTTGCATAATAATTGCAAGTAGGAGCAGCAAGCACATGCATATTATATTCATCAAAAACATCATGTGCAACGGAAAAAGGCAACCCATCAATATAGTCCTTAATAAGTGCAAACTTCTCCAATATAGTGTAGTTTGGAGAATTCAAAAAGATAATAGGACTATCATGTGTGAGTGCAGTAGCAACTATCTCATGTTTAATATAAGGAACTATATCAAGTTCATCTCCATAAGCATAATTCATATTGGCATCTTGGCCACAAGCATAGCAAGCATCATCAAAAAGGGATATTTCAAAAGAATCAACGGGATCATAACAATCATCATAGCATTCATCCTTCGTTAAGCATGAAGGGAAATCAAAAAATGTATGAGATAAAGAGTTACTCTCATTAGAAGGTGGGCACGGGTGATCAATCCGCTCTTCCTCCTTTTGTTCTTCGCTCTCCTCCCCATCTTTTACATCCAATGAGCTCACAATGTCATTAATTTCTTCTTCCATAGACTCCTGCAAAATATTAGTCTCTTCTTGGACAGCGGAGGAGTCTTCAATATATGGTTTAATATAAGGATTAGAAGCGTAATTATCATAGAAATATTTAAGTATGGCCAAATTTTCAGATTTGTAGAGAGTAGTATCACATTCTTCAATAAAGGAAGCAATTTCACAAGTACCCCTAAAAGCAACAAATTCTTAAATTTGTTGAACATCATAGTAATTATAAACACCCTTAGTATACGAAGATACGATTCTATCATCACTAAACTTACATTGTTAAGGAAGGTGTTTCTTAGGGTCTTTAGAACAACAAGTACAATCATGTATTTCACATAAATTCCAAGCATAGCACTGCAAACGATGAATTTGATCCAGTAAAAGTTTCCCTTCTTCAGATATGCGGTGTCGCACATAACAAGCATGCTCATCTAAAGATTTGCCCTCAACTAAGCTAGTTGGGGTTTCAGCCCGAGCACATAGGGATCGAATATGATCCAAGTAAAAAGCTTCAGGAGTGTGATAGATTTTGAGTGGTTCTTCAACCATTGGTTTAGCAGGTACCACTAATGTCTTCGGTATTTTGCGTTTCCTACCCATAACTAAAGATAGAAAACAACTTAGAACAGCAAATAAAATCTACTTAGTGATAAAGCAAACAAGCACACATGAGAATATTCACCCCACGCTATTGCTCCCCGGCAACGGCGCCAGAAAAAGGTCTTGATAACCCACAAGTGTAGGGGATCAGTTGTAGCCTCTTTCGATAAGTAAGAGTGTCGAACCCAACGAGGAGCTAAAGGTAGAACAAATATTCCCTCAAGTTCTATCGACCACCGATACAACTCTACGCACGCTTGACGTTCGCTTTACCTAGAACAAGTATGAAACTGGAAGTACTTTGTAGTTTTTGTGGGATAGGTTTGCAAGAATATAAAGAGCACGTAAATAAAAACTAGGGGCTATTTTAGGTAAAGAAGCAATAAAGTTAGTATAGCGAGTGTGGAAAAGTGGTGGTAGGAGTTGCGAAATTGTCCCTAAGCAATTGACTACGTTACTAGACCGATAGCAAGTTTTATGTGGGAGAGGCCACTGCTAGCATGCCATCCCTGACTTGGAATTCTATGCACTTATGATTGGAACTATTAGCAAGCATCCGCAACTACTAACATTCATTAAGTGTAAACCCAACCATAGCATTAAGATATATATTGGCCCCCCTTCAATCCCGTATGCATCAATTTCTATGCTAGGTTGAAGCTTCTGTCACTCTTGCCCTCCAATACGTAGTCCTATAAACATACAACTAACCCTATGGTGTGATCCACGCGCGCGCTCATATGATGGGCACCAAAGGACAGCAACATAACCACAAGCAAATTAAACCGATCATAGCAATTCACCAATTACCGATAGGACAACAAAGATCTACTCAGACATCATAGGATGGCAACACATCAATGGATAATAATATGAAGCATAAAGCACCATGTTCAAGTAGAGGGTATAGCAGGTTGCGGGAGAGTGGAACGCTGTAGATAGATAGGGGAAGGTGGTGAAGATGTTGGTGAAGATGACGTAGGTGTTGGTGTAGATCGCCGTGACACGATGATGGCCCCGATGGCACTCCGGCGCCACCGGAAGCAAGGGGGAGAGAGCCCCCCTCCGTCTCCTTCTTCCTTGGCCTTCTCCCTATGTGGGAGAAGGGTTTCCCCTCTGGCCCATGGCCTCCATGGCGGCGGAGGGGCGAGAGCCCCTCCGAGATTGAATCTGTCTCTCTGTCTCTCTATGTTTCTGCGTTCCCAGATCTCGCCTTTCACCGTTTATTAAATTCCCGGAGATCCGTAACTCCAATTGGGCTGAATTTTAGACACAATTTTTATCCGGATATTAGCTTTCTTGCAGCGAAAGAAGGGCATAAACCGCCTTACGGAGTGGCCAGAAGGGCCCAGGGCGCGCCTGACCGCTTGGGGCGCGCCCCTCACCCTCGTGGGCCACTCGGGCATCGTCTCATGTTGATTCCACTTCCCAAAATTCATATATATTCCAAAAAAAAATCTTTGTCCGTTTTTATCCCGTTTGGACTCCATTTGATATGGATATTCTGTGAAACAAAAAACATGCAACAAACAAGAACTGGCACTGGGCACTGGATCAATATGTTAGTCCCAAAAATATTATAAAAAGTTGCCAAAAGTATATGAAAGTTGTAGAATATTGGCATGGAACAATCAAAAATTATAGTTACGATGGAGACGTATCAGCGCTAAACGTGACCCCGTCCCACCTAAAACATTTGTGGAGAGGCTATTTAAGCCGTCAGTAACATGGTAGGACGCGAGCAGCGATACAAATTAGGATCCGAACACACCCCTGGCCGAACTTAACCAAGACGTCATCGGAGACCCAGACATGGAGATAACTCCTTCGACTCACGAAATCATGGCTGTCATAGCCTCCTAGACAGAGCCCTTCCTAGCTTACCTTAAAAGGTAGGAACTCCCCGATGACCAAAATGAGGCCCGCCGCATAGTCCGGTGTTCTAAAGCCTACAAAGTTCACGAAGATGAACTATATAAGAAAAGCACAACTGGTATTCTACAAAGGTGCATCTCCGAAGAGGTGGGAAGGCAAATTCTCACTGAATTACACGCTGGAATCGGCGGACACCATGCCGCAGCCCGGGCGCTCGTAGGCAAAGCTTTTTGAGCTGGCTTTTACTGGCCTACTGCCCGAGCAGATGCCCAGACCTTAGTCCAACACTGCGTTGGCTGCTAGCTCTTTGCAAATCAAAGTCACATGCCTCCCACCACTCCGAGAACAATCCCCATTACTTGGCCTTTTGTGGTCTGGGGGCTTGATATGGTCGGGCCTCTTAAAGGGGGAAGCCATAAAAATAAATACTTACTAGTTATGGTAGATAAATTCACTAAATGGATAGAAGCCAAGCCAGTAAAAACAGCTGAGGCAGGGCCTGTGATAGATTTTATATCTGGCGTAGTACACCGTTATGGTGTCCCACATAGTATTATCACAGATAATGGCTCCAACTTCATAGCTGGCGAGGTAAAAAATTGGTGCGCAAAGTTAGGTATTAAACCTGACTATGCTTCTCTATACCATCCTCAAACAAACGGTCAAGTCGAAAGAGCCAATGGTCTGATAATGAGTGGCATTAAACCCCGACTAGTGCGCTCCCTACGGGAGTCTGATAAACACTGGGTCGAAGAGCTTGACTCCGTACTCTGGGGGCTGCGGACCACACCCAATCGTACGATCGAATATACACCTTTTTTATTGTGTACGACGCACAGGTTGTTCTGCCCTGCGACATTATTCATGACTCACCTCGAGTGCGCATGTACGAGGAGGGAGAAGCCGAGCTAGATCGGCAGGATGACCTAGATGGACTTGAAGAGGAGCGCGATACAGCACAAGCCCGTTCAACATTTTATCAACAACACGCCAGGCGATACCAGAGCAGAGAAGTGCGGGCCAAGACATACAATGTGGGCGAACTCGTTTTATGCCTCCAGGAGAAGAAAAAGGACAAGCTCAAACCAAAATGGGAGGGCCCCTTCATTATCGATGAAGTACTCACCGGTGGAGCCTACTGCCTTCGCAATGCATAGGACAACCGCCTTGAGCCGAACCCGTGGAACGCTACCAGGCTCCGACGATTTTATGGATTGTTCGGTAGCACTTTTTTCCTCCTTATAAGTTAGGTCTTGTCTTTTACCTTTTATTTTTTCTCCTTTTATTTTTACATTTTCCCTCATTGGCAAGTATTCGGCTCGCCCGAACTGCCACGGGATAAGTACATCTTCGAATGTATCTACCTCAAATATACCTGGGGGCTTCTTTAACGAATCCCATTACCAATAAAGCTTATTGCTTAAAATGTCGTCTGTTTTTTACAGTCCATCCTTGCCATTATATGCACCAATATGACTTAAGTTCTGTCCAAGTTGGGTTGCCTGGCTCCTATGCTTACCCCTACGTTCCCGATTGTTCGGCTAGGGTGTAAAGAGAACACCTCTGCGATTGTTACAATCGGGTAATCCGGACATGTACCTCAGACTGGGTGAAGCCGAAAGCTAGCGCTCTTAAGGGAATGATCCGTCGGCGGATACACGACATATCGCATTCTAAATCATACTTTAAACTACCACATGATATGGCATCCTACAATCCTTTTCAGAGGATCAAATGCCTAGGCCCGCATCTTTATGCACGCCGACCCAGGGAAAGGAACCCCTAAGGAACTATTCTCTCTGGAAGATGTTTCTTACGTTAAATAGTAATATAACATAACTCCCCGAACACAGTTTGTCTGTTCAAGCAATTATGACCGGATTGCTTGGTTTCCGAACATATCACATGTTTTACCATAGATATAGTATTCGGAAGCACTCTAGCCTTTGGGTTTATGGAGGTTAAAGTAGATGGTCGGCCATGCCAAACTTTATATAAATTCGGCTGGAGATAAGTTTGATGGTAAAAGTACATTAATACATAGAATCAAATGACTATTCTTCCTCTATTCCCTCTATAAGGCTGTCTAGTTTACAGTCCTGTTGGGAAAGCTTGGTAGTGTAACACCCCATATGTGATGCTTTCCTATAATGGAAATAAAGCATTCTCATTTTGATCCCTGTCCTTATCCTTTGGGGTTCTTGTCTTTTGAGCTCATTTTATTTTTGCATTGCCATGTCATTTATTTTATTTTGCATCCATGCATTGCTTTCATCATCATGACATCTTAGCTTACCTCTTGTTGATGTGTGTGAGGCACCTTGTGATGTATGTGAGTGTGGTTCTAGCCTTGGCTTGCTAAACCCTAGACCCCCCTCCTTCTTTCTTTTTCTTTTCCTTCCTTTCTTTACTCTATTTTGCAAGCCACCTAGCCAAGTCCTTTAATGTTCTTTCTTTTCCAAACAAACCTTGCACCATGTCTACACCCTCTCTACCAAATATCACCCCATTTGGAATTGATTTGGTTGGGTTTAAAAATGACAAGAGTTTGAACCATATTCAAACTCCTTTTATTTTTCTGCCGCTAAAAATGTCCAAACCAATTTTATTAAATAGGGCATAAATCAAGAAGCATGGGGATATTTTCTTTTCCCCCTAACTCTTTTCCTTTAAGCCTGTGCTTTTCTTTTCTTGTTTGTCTGAAGAAAAAAAGAAAAGGGAAAAGAAGCAACAGAGCAGCAGTGGCCTGGGCCTCCTCTTCCTCCTTCCCCCCAGGCCCAGTCCTTCTCTAGCAGTCTGCGCGGCCCATCTCTTCTCTCCCGCAGTGGCCCAGCCAGCCAGCGTCGCGCGCAATCGCGCCGTTCGTTTTCCCCCGGGCCCGCATGTCAGCCTCACACCCCCGAGTCGCCGTCTACCTCCGTCAAGCGCTGCAGAGCCAGAGCACGCGCTCGCCGTCACGCGGTGATCACAGACATCGAGGTCTCGTGATCCGAGCCCTCCTTTTAAACCCGCAGCGTGTCGAACCCCTTTCCCTAGGGTTCCTCTTCCTCCTCCCGCCGCCTGGAGAGCCAAGCTCCACCAGATCCGCCGCTCCAGTGAAGTCCCGCACGCATCTGGGAGCGCCAGCTCGTCGCCGGCGTGCCTCCCGTCGACCTTAGCCTCGCCAAGCGTGTCTAGCTGCTTCCTCGTTGTCGACTATGTCGACTACGTCCTCTACGCGAAGCCGGTCGCCTCACCGCCGACGTCTTCTTCCTCTTCTTCCACTCCGACGCCCGCAACTGTTCGAGCCTCGCCGTCGTCGACTCCGACCGCCTCCGGGCCATCCGAACACACCTCCGTGTACGTGGTGAGCGCCTCCACCTCCTCGTGCCCTTTTCCCCCTCCTTAGCACCCTCTAGCTCCGAGTTCATCGAGCGCCCGAGCTCGACGCCGGCGAGTGTCCCGACCACCGTAGGCCGTCTAGTGCTGCCCGTTCGTTTCAGCTCGTCGCGTAGATGATGCCTGTGCAGTCGCCGCTCCGCCTAGGCCGTTGCATCATCTCGTCGTTGCCCACCGCCGCCGTTCTGTCAAGTGCTCGCCGCCTGCGCTATAGTGCATGTTAGGTGCTGCAGATGTTTCGAGTGGGTGCGGAACTCCCCCAGGAGCGCACCGCACCACTCCGCCGTCTCTTTTGGTCGCCGGAGCAGCTCCGACGAGCACCTCCGACGAGCTCTGCTTTTCCCCTGTTTCTGCATCTTCAGATATGTCTTCAGAGTTAGCACCTGTTTTCTGTCAAGATTCGAACGCTAGCGCAGTGGCTTGTGTCTCCGTCAGATATGCATCAGGTCATGGGTTCAAATCCGTGCGGGGCAGTGGGTATTTCGCCCCCTTTTATTTTTCCTGAGAGGCTGACAGGCAGGCCCCACCTGCCAGACACTCAGCTGACTCCACCCACTTGCACACCCGCTGGTGCCACCTCAGCGAAGCCAGGCCCACCTCGTCAGTGGCTTGGGCTAGCGCAGGCGTGGGTCAACTTTGACCCCTGCGCCTGTTTTCTTTTCTGTTTTTCTTTTTCTTTTTCTTTTTCTGCATTTTCTTTCTTTAATTAATATCCGTTGATATATTCATCTGATGCAAATAAGTTGTGTATGAAAAGTGCTTAGAATTTCATGTAGATTATGAATATGCTGGTTGTTGCCATGTTTAAAAACATTTAAAATGCTGTTTGAATTTATTCTTGTTTTAAATATGCTAAAACTTGGAAAAATCATAACCAAATATCTACAACTCCAAATTTAACAAACTTTATATGCATTTGGGGTGGAAAAATGTGTATAATATTTTGGTGCTGTTTTTTAGCATGTTTAACAACTTTATAACAGAAGTTTTTCAGATCTGTCCCAAATGCAATTAAATTAATATGAGAGTTTCTGGAAAATGTTGTTTGGTATTTCCAGCCCATTTAAATGTGCTAGCATGTTGCTGTAATATTAGTTGCACCCTTGCCATGTTAACCAACCCCTTTAAACTTGTTGGGTGCTTGTTTGAATAATCTACATAAACTTGATAGTTGTTCTTTTGTTTGTTTTATTTCATGTGGGTGATCTTGTTGCTTTGATGATATTGCACTCTTGTGACCCTAGGCCATGCACCATATTTACTCTTGTCCTTGTTCATCATGTTCATGCATCATGTGTTTGAGCATTGCATTATGATTGATTGTGTTCCGGTGTTGCATTGTTGTGTTTGGTTAGAGCCCGGTGACGATTCGGAGTACGAGGTTCCTACCGAGGTTGAGTTTGAGGAGCAAGGTTACGATCCCGCCATGGAATCAATAGGCAAGATGACCTTACCCAGATATCACTACTATCTTTGCCTATGCTAGATGTCTCGCTCTTTAGATATTGCCTCGATGCCTATGTCTGTTTGTAAGCCCTCCTATTGTTGCCATGAAACTCTCTAACCACCCACCGGGCAAACCGTTGTTTGGCTACGTAAGCATCGCTCAGCCCCTCTTATAGCGTTGTTAGTTGCAGGTGAAGACTTGAAGATTCTTGCTTCATGATGAAGTTATTGTTGGGATATCACCATATGTAAACTGCTAAACTAAATCATCTATATATTGGTAATGGGTGGAAGGCTAAGCCTCTTGCTTGGTGTTTTGTTCCACTCATGCCACCCTAGGAACCGTTAAACCGGTGTTATGTTCCTTGATTTTGCGTCCCTAACATGGTTGGGGTTTATGGGCCCCCCTCAATAACCCGCTTAGCGCTAAAGCTTTTCCAGCAAGGCCCAACTTTGGTTTTACATTTGCCTAATAACTAAAACTTACATAGGGACTAGCTACCCCGAGGACTTAATTAACAACCCCCCGAGCCAGTGCTCCTCATGAGTGTTGGTCCAAACTGGAGCCACTTGCGGTGCCACCCAGTTCGCTGGGATCTTCGGTTGTTGTACGTAGTGCTCATCCGGTCGTGGCCTGAGACGATATACGCGCGGCTACTATCAGGGTGTCGGCACGCCGGGAGGTCTTGCTGGATTAGTTTTACCTATATCGGAATATCTTGAGCACGGGATTCCGAGAATACTCGGGTCTTCCCACCTTAGAGTTGCGACTCCGTAGATCGTGAGCTTGTGATGGGCTAAGTTGGGACACCCCTGCAGGGTTTGATCTTTCGAAAGCCGTGCCTGCGGTTATGTGGCAGATGGGAATTTGTTAATATCCGATTGAAGATAACTTGACACTATGTTCATAATACACTACATGAGTGAGTAATCGTGACGGCCTCTTTTCGAAGGGGTTCGGGAAGTGAACACGGTGGGGTTATGTTTGATCATGAGTAGTTAGGATCACTTCGTGATCACTTTGGCGATCATTGTCACTTGTTCTCTCCTCGCTCTAAACCCATAAGTTAGTGCTAGTGCTGCTGCAACCCTGTTTAAGCCTTTTCCACACCTAAGGCTTTGATAGCATTGCTACCCGGGTTCGGGATTGCTGAGTCCTCTGTTGCTCACAGATTCAACACAACACCAGACGCAGGTACCGTGGAGAACTACACAGGTGATGGTTCAGAGTTGTATTGGGAGTTCGATGAAGAGAGTGGACGTTACTACGTGTCTTATCTCGAGGATCGGTAGGGCTCTTACTAGGATTATCGGGACCTTGTGTTGCTTTATTTATGGTATCTTTCATTTGGATTTCGTCTGTAGTCGGACTCTGATGTTATTTGGATTATGTATGTTAATGTATTACATTGTGTGACGTGGCGAGTGTAAGCCAACTACTCTTTTACATTTTCATCCCCTCTTTTACATGAGTCGTGCAAAGATACCATACTTGAGATCATTCTAGTATGTGATTATGTCTTTAAGTCGTGCCTCGACACGTGGGAGACATAGTCACATACTGGGCATTACAGGCAGCTATCTCTACTTGGTCGTATACCAAATACAGAGGAATTTCTTGTCCATCGTACCTTCGAGGTCCCACGCAGGCCATATTATTTGTATCAACGCGAGTATAGCGCGTCTTCACCATGGCCCAGGCTTCTCGAGCACCCATGCGACATGATGATGCTTTCCATAGTTCGAAGAGGCGTCGAGCCCCTTTGAACAAGTCCGCCAAGTCCTCCATAGTTTCTGGAGGTGAGTCGCCCGGCCATAAAGCCCTGACCATACTCTTCATGGCCTTTCGAGCCCGCTCGTGGACCCTGGAAAGCTCTTGCAGCACGTCACCCTCAAAACCGGACACTTCTCATTCGGGCTGCCTAGTTAATAAACCTGCAGGATAAGTTTTATGAGAAACTTCCAAAATAAGAGACTATAAGGAGAGCTAGGTATAAGGGACATACTGAACATGCCGCCTTTTAGCCTCTGGTTCTCTTCCATGGTACTTGAAAGCTGGGCTCTTACACCCTTTAGCTCCTGTTCAAACCTAACACTTTTATCATGCGCTTGGTTTCTTTTTTCTATGGCTTGCGTCAATACGCGCTTGCCAACGGCTGTTTCCCCTTCGGCAAATTTTATGTCCGCCGAAGCAGCTCTTAGCTCCCTCTCCAGTTGGTCGGCCGACCCTGTTGTTGTATTACAAATTAGTATATACATAACATCCTAGTGATCAGCACAACTATCATAGTACTCGGACATCATTGTTCTTACCACCAGCATCCTTTCCGGATTCCTTCGAATTTTTCAATTCGGCGAGCTAGGTCTAGCACTCTTCAAGCTCCTTGGAGAAGGAGTTATTCTTTTCTTGAAGCACCTAAAAAAACACAACGATCCTCAAATCAGTTGTACCAACTGCTTTAAGTCTTGGGTGCTATTGGCATGGGAACACCAAAATATACACTCACCCACATATCTTTTGAAAGCTGGTGAGTGGCTCCAGCGAGTCCGTCTTGAGCGGCTCGGATATAAGCATCTGCAGAGCTGAGGGCGTTAAATGCCTCCTCAAAAAAGACGGGGTCATGCATGGCTGCTTTCTGCCGCCGGTGAACCATCGCAACCTCCACTTCAGAATTAGTAACTGACATTCCGTCTGAATCCTCCTGGAGAGTACAATCCGGCACCGAATAAGCATTAACCCCTGACAGGCCTAATGCCGGATTGGCTGGAGCTTGGTCTGCATTGTCTCCGGAGACGGCCCGGTGTGTATTCCTCCTAAAAGGAAAAAACAAAAGCGGAAAGTTGTGATACCGATTTCACCACCCAGCGCGTGTCAAAATAAACATATCTCTTTGAAGGTCTGCTGGTGTTCGTGGTCCTCTTTCCCTTCGAGGCGTCACCCGACGCAAGAATCACCCTCTGGGTTGATGGTCTTCGCATAGTTTGGCGTGAGGAGCGCCGTCCCTGTTCAAGTATGATAAAATACGGTGGGTAAGACGCACTGGGAATCTTCTCTTTGATGAGATATGTCCTAAAGTACTTACACGAGAAGAAGGAATGAGGCCTGGGTAATCGGCTTCTATAGCCACCAGGGTGCCCTCACGGCAGGCCTGGTAGAAGACTCCCTCTTCTAGCTTGATGCCTATGTCTGGATCTTCATCATATCCGGGGCCCGCATTTTGGAATCGGTCCTCTGGCTGAGGGGCGGGGCTATTAACCCACTCGATCACCTTCCTCCACTCCTGTAGGGAGAAAACCGAGTTTAGTTCGGTCAATACATCATAGCGAAGAAAAAGTGGGCGGTCAAGAGAGAGACTTACCCAGTCAGGAGGATTGTACATAGAAAAACCCTCCCGGCACATTAAACGAATGAAGTCTTGCTTATCTCCCTTATAAAGACCTTCCAGGACAGCGGCTAGAGCGGCAGGGTCATCTAGACCTAGGTGTAAGCAGTGCGAGGCATCATCCTGGCCATTATAGTGCCACATTAGAAATCCTCTCGCTTGAAGCTGCTGCACGCATCGCTTTACTGAAATGTCCATCACTTCGATTATAGATAACCCCGAACTGGCGAGCAATTTGATCTTGCCAGCCAGTCTACTAACCTCTGCTCTCTCTTCTTATGAAGGACTGCGGGGATACAAGTTGAAAAGCTTCTTTGGTGGAGCACTGGAAAATTTGGGGAGGCCTCGCCGAACTGGATCCGGCAGAGCAATGTCCTCAATGTAAAACCACTCCGGAGGCCACTCTTCGGATGCTTTCTTTGGAGTACCGGGCAGATAGCATGTCCCGGCTATGTGCCATACTTCGGCGCCCCCAACTTCAAATATGGATCCCTTCTCTGAGTGAGGGACAAGACAAAAGAACTTTTGCCACATCTCGAAATGAGGCTCGCAGCCCAAGAACAGTTCGCATAAAGCGACAAAACCCGCGATGTGCAGGATAGACCCCGGCGTAAGATCGTGCAGTTGGAGACCATAGAACTCCAGGAGTCTCCTAAGAAAGGGGTGGACGGGGAACCCTACGCCTCTTAAAAGGAAGGGACAAAACATACCCGCTCTCCATCGGAGGGGTTGGGAAAGCTCTCTGCCAGAGCTTGGTTGTCGATAGAAGTTAGTCCGGCCCGGACGGTGACTAGATCCTCAGGTGGGAGATATCCCTGCGCTTGAAGTGTCCTCAGATGTGAAGGAAATATGCCCTAGAGGCAATAATAAAGATGTTATTTGTATTTCCTTATATCATGATAAATTTCTTTTATTCACGCTAGAATGGTATTAACCGGAAACTTAGTACATGTGTGAATACATAGACAAAACAGTATGTCCCTAGTATGCCTCTACTAGACTAGCTCATTGATCAAAGATGGTTATGTTTCCTAGCCATATACATGAGTTGTCATTTGATCAACGGGATCACATCATTAGGAGAATGATGTGATGGACTAGACCCATCCGTTCGCTTAGCACTATGATCGTTTAGTTTTACTGCTATTGCTTTCTTCATGACTTATACATGTTCCTATGACTATGAGATTATGCAACTCCCGAATACCGGAGGAACACCTTGTGTGCTATCAAACATCACAACGTAACTGGATGATTATAAAGATGCTCTACAGGTGTCTCCGAAGGTGTTTGTGGTGTTGGCATAGATCAGGAATAGGATTTATCGCTTCGAGTGTCGGAGAGGTATCTCTGGGCCCTCTCGGTAAAACACATCATAATAAGCCTTGCAAGCAAATGACTAATGAGTTAGTCATGAGATGATGTATTACAGAACGAGTAAAGATACTTGCCGGTAACGAGATTAACTAGGTATGGTGATACCGACGATCGAATCTCGGGCAAGTAACATACCGATGACAAAGGGAACAACGTATGTTGTTATGCGGTTTGATCGATAAAGATCTTCATAGAATATGTAGGAGTCAATATGAGCATCCAGCATACGCTATTGGTTATTGACCGGAGATGAGTCTCGGTCATGTCTACATAGTTGTCGAACCCGTAGGGTCCGCACGCTTAACGTTTGATGACGATCAGTATTATGAGTTTATGAGTTTTCATGTACCGAAGGTAGTTCGGAGTCCCGGATGAGATCACGGACATGACAAGGAGTCTCGGAATATCTGAGACATAAAGATTTATATATTGGACGGGCACATTCGGACACCGGAAGTGTTCCGGGTGATTTCGAAGATAACCGGAGTGCCGGAGGGGTTACCGGAACCCCTCGGGGAAGTATTGGGCCCTGGTGGGCCTTAGGGAAGAGAGAGGGCAGCAGCCCAGGAGGTGGCGCACCCCCTCCCATGGAGAGTCCGAATTGGACTAGGGGATGGGGCGCGGCCCCTCTTTACCTCTCCCTCTCCCTCTCTTTCCTTCCCCCTTCCCCTTCCTAGTAGGACTAGGAAAGGGGAGTCCTAGTCCTACTAGGAAGAAGACTCCTCCTCTCCTTGGTGCGCCTAGGGCCGGCCGGCCTCCTTCCCTTGCTCCTTTATATACGGGGGAAGGGGGCACCCTCGGACACACAAGTTGATCAAGTTGATCTCTCCTAACCATGTGCGGTGCCCCGCTCCACAGAAACACACCTTGGTCGTACCATTGCAGGGCTTAGGCGAAGCCTTGCACCGGTAGCTTCATCATCCCCGTCACCACGCCGTCGTGCTGACGAAACTCTCCTGTGAAGCTCTACTAGATCAAGAGCTCGTGAGACGTCATCAAGCTGAACGTGTGCTGAACGCGGAGGTGCCGTATGTTCAGTGCTTGATCGGTTGGATCACGAAGAAGTTCGACTACATCAACCACGTCACTAGACGCTTCTGCTTTCGGTCTACGAGGGTACGTAGACACACTCTCCCCTCTCGTTGCTATGCATCTAGTAGATAGATCTTGCGTGACCGTAGGATCTTGTTTTGAAATACTACGTTACCCAACAGTGGTATCAGAGCCCGGTCTATGCGTAGATGATATGCACGAGTAGAATACAATGAGTTGTGGACGATAATAGTCATACTACTTACCAACATGTCATAATTTGGTTCGACGGTATTATGAGATGAAGCGGCCCGGACCGACATTACGCGTACGCTTACGCGAGACTGCTTTCACCGTTACGAGCACTCATTGCTTAAAGGTGACCGGCGGGTGTATGTCTCTCTCACTTTAATTGAATCAAGTGTGGCTACGCCCGGTCCTTGTGAAGGTTAAAACAACACATACTTGATGAAAAATCGTTGTGGTTTTGTATGCGTAGGTACGAATGGTTCTTGCTAAGCCCGTAACAGCCACGTAAAACTTGCAACAATAAAGTAGAGGACGTCTAACTTGTTTTTGTAGGGCATGTTGTGATGTGATATGGTCAAGACATGATGAGTGATATGTTATTGTATGAGATGATCATGTTTTGTAAAGTTATCAGCAACTGGCAGGAGCCATATGGTTGTCGCTTTATTGTATGAAATACAATCGCCATGTAATTGCTTTACTTTATCACTAAGCGGTAGCGATAGTCGTGGAAGCAATAGTTGGCGAGACGACAAAGATGCTACGATGGAGATCAAGGTGTCGCGCCGGTGACGATGGTGATCATGACAGTGCCTTCTAGATGGAGATCAAAAGCACAATATGATGATGGCCATATCATGCCACATATTTTGATTGCATGTGATGTTTATCTTTTTATGCTTCTTATTTTGCTTCGTACGGTGGTAGCATTATAAGATGATCCCTTACAAAATTTCAAGGTACAAGTGTTCTCCCTAAGTATGCACCGTTGCGAAAGTTCATCATGCCGAGACACCACGTTATGATCGGGTGCGATAAGCTCTACGTTCACATACAACGGGTGCAAGCCAGTTTTGCACACGCAGAATACTTTGGTTAAACTTGACGAGCCTAGCATGTACATACATGGCCTCGGAACCCTGAAAATCGAAAGGTCGTGCGTGAATCATATAGTAGATATCATCAACATAAGATGTTCACCATTGAAAACTACTCCATCTCACGTGATGATCAAAGATGGTTTAGTTGATTTGGATCACGTGATCATTTAGATGACTAGAGGGATGTCTATCTAAGTGGGAGTTCTTTAGTAATATGATTAATTGAACCTTAATTTATCATGAACTTAGTCCTGATTTTTTTTGCATATCTATGTTGTTGTAGATTAATGGCCCGTGCTACCGTTCCCTTGAATTTTAATGCATTCCTAGAGAAAGCTAATTTGAAAGATGATGGTAGCAATTACACAGACTGGGTCCGTAACTTGAGGATTATCCTCATTGTTTCACAAAAGAATTATGGCCCGTGCTGCCGCTAATGTAGACGCTTTGAACGTCTGGCAGACGCGGTCTGATGACTACACGATAGTTCAGTGTGCCATGCTTTACGGCTTAGAACCGGGACTTCAACGACGTTTTGAACGTCATGGAGCATATGAGATGTTCCAGGAGTTGAAGTTAATATTTCAAGCGAATGCCCAGATTAAGAAATATGAGATTTCCAATAAGTTCAACAGCTGCAAGATGGAGGAGAATAGTTCTATCAGTGAACACTTGCTCAGAATGTTTGGGTACTACAATCATATGACTCAACTTGGATGCAAAGTTGATGACGATAGTGTTATTGATAGAGTTCTTCAATCACTGCTACCAAGCTATAAAGGCTTCATGATGAACTATAACATGCAAGGGATGCAGAAGACAATTCCCGAGCTCTTCGCTATGCTCAATGCTGCGGTGGTAGAAATCAAAAAGGAGCATCAAGTGTTGATGGCTAACAAGACCACTAGTTTCAAGAAAAAGGGCAAGGGAAAGAAGGGGAACTTCAAGAAGAATAGCAAGACAGTTGCTACTCCCACGAAAAAACCCAAGTCTGGAGCCAAGCCTGAAACTGAGTGCTTCTACAACAAAGGGACTAGACACTGGAAGTGGAACTGCCCCAAGTATTTGGCAGATAAGAAGGATGGCAAGGTGAACAAAGGTATATGTGATATACATGTTATTGATGTGTACCTTACTAATGCTCATAGTAGCACCTGGGTATTTGATACCGGTTCGGTTGCTAATATTTGTAACTCGAAACAGGGACCATAGATTAAACAAAGATTGGCTAAGGACGAGGTGACGATGCGCGTGGGAAATGGTTCCAAAGTCGATGTGATCGCCATCGGCACGCTACCTCTACATCTACCTTCGGGATTACTTTTAGAGCTGAATAATTGTTATTTGGTGCCAGCGTTAACCATGAACATTATATCTGGATCTTGTTTATTGTGAGACGGTTGTTCAATTAAATCTGAGAATAATGGTTGTTCTATTTATATGAGTAATACCTTTTATGGTCATGCACCCTTGAAGAGTGGTCTATTCTTGTTGGATCTCGATCATAGTGATACACATATTCATAATATTGAAGCCAAAAGATGCAAGGTTAATAATGATAGTGCAACTTATTTGTGACACTGCCGTTTAGGTCATATTGGTGTAAAGCGCATGAAGAAACTCCATAGTGATGGACTTTTGGAATCACTTGATTATAAATCACTTGGTGCTTGCAAACCATGCCTCATGGGCAAGATGACTAAACTCCGTTCTCTGGAACAATGGAGCGAGCAACAGATTTGTTGGAAATTATACATACTGATGTATGTGGACCATGAGTGATGAAGCTCGTGGCGGGTATCGTTATTTTCTGACCTTCACACATGATTTGAGAAGATATGGGTATATCTACTTGATGAAACACAAGTCTGAAACATTTGAAAAGTTCAAAGAATTTTAGAGTGAAGTAGAGAATCATCGTAACAAGAAAATAAAGTTTCTATGATCTGATCGTGGAGGTGAATATTTGAGTTACGAGTTTGGTTTTCATTTGAAAAAATGTGGAATAGTTTCACAACTCATGCCACCCGGAACACCACAGCGTAATGGTGTGTCTGAACGTCGTAACCGTACTTTATTAGATATGGTGCGGTCTATGAAGTCTCTTACTGATTTACCACTATCGTTTTGGGGTTATGCTTTAGAGACAGCTGCATTCACGTTAAATAGGGCACCATCTAAATCCGTTGAGACGACGCCTTATGAAATGTGGTTTGGCAAGAAACCGAAGTTGTCGTTTCTTAAAGTTTGGGGTTGCGATGCTTATGTGAAAAAGCTTCAACCTGATAAGCTCGAACCCAAGTCGGAGAAATGTGTCTTCATAGGATACCCAAAGGAGACTGTTGGGTAAACCTTCTATCACAGATCCGAAGGCAAGATATTGGTTGCTAAGAATGGATCCTTTCTAGAGAAGGAGTTTCTCTCGAAAGAAGTGAGTGGGAGGAAAGTGGAACTTGATGAGGTAATTGTACCTTCTCCCGAATTGGAAAGTAGTACATCACAGAAACTCGTTCCAGTGATTCCAACACCAATTAGTGAGGAAGCTAATGATGATGATCATGAAACTTCGGATCAAGTTTCTGCTGAACTTCGTAGATCAACCAGACTACGTTCCGTGGTACGGCAACCCAGTTCTGGAAGTCATGTTGCTAGACCATGACGAACCTACGAACTATGAGGAAGCGATGATGAGCCCAGATTCCGCAAAATGGCCTGAGGCCATGAAATCTGTGTCAGGACCCCGATCCTAAGTCACACCGATCTAGCTATAACATGTCATATCACTTTGCGGCCTCACGCATGGTAACCCCACGGGTGCCACCTTACCTGCCCCGGGACCGTTTGCGCATTTTGGCACACGTATATGACAGTGTCGCTAGCATCCATATGACAGAGAAACCGGGCCGACATGGCTAGTTATAAACCAAAAGTGGCACTAAATTAAAGAGACAGGCATCCATGACCCAGCAACGAACGTGTCGGTCATCAACGTATGAACCCAAGTCGTAGCAAGCTACATGGACTTAAAGGAACAACGCGTGACATTTCCCCTAAGGGACAGACACATGAACGAAGAAGGACACATGCCGGCCAGCCTACGTGTTCTGAGCAGTAGCAAGCTACCAAGGCTCATTGGAAACACTAGGAGGCATTTCCCTGTAAGATAGGCTACCAAAGGAAAACAACTAGGTGTCGAATCCCACACATACCAAGCATTTCAATCATACACACAATATGCTCAATATGTGCAAATACAACATTGCATCACAACAAAACTCTATGACTCAAAGTACTTTATTTAAGAGGCTCCAAGAGCCATACATAACATATCCATACAGATAGGGGTCACATGACCCAACACTCAAGTCATACAGTCATACAAGCACAAGCGGAAGCTACATGTCTGAGTACAGACAACTTAGAAAATAAAACAGGCTTGGTGTTGCCTGACTATCTACAAGGCCCTTCACAAGCTCCAGATCTCCGTCTGGGTGTCAAGCTACTCGTCGACGTCAACGTCTATGTAGAACCCATCAGCAGGGGCAGGGTTCTCCTCTGCAACAGTTATTAAGCAAACATGAGTACAAAAGGTACTCAGCAAGTCTTACCACAGAACCTATCATACATGCAACATTATCAACAGGGGACAGTGGAGTTTATAGCAGAAAGCCTGCTTTGACTCTTGGCTAACCTATACTACAACTCTCAACGGATTGCAACATGTTATTACGAACACGAGTCCTCTACTCTCCACAACAATACACTACCGAGGATCCTCTTCCGTCATCCTACGGAAGGGCCATCCATGGCACTCACACTTATCTTGAGGCTTTTAGTAGTATCCATCAACTTGTCTATGAACTGTAAGCGTAACCAAGTAGTCCGTACCGCGAACAACGGCTATTCGAATGGATTGATAACCCTGCAGGGGTGTACTTCTTCACACACGCTCCCACCACTTATCGCCGTTTACTCGACGTGTACTCGGCAACCTTCAAGCGGAAGCCCAGCGTGGGTGTCGGCCACGACCTGACTAACTACACAAGTCTCTCGTCCAGGTTTATCGCCTATTTGGGTTCCATTCGTGGGGAGATCCGGCCGAGGTGTCGCTCACGGCCCCAAACGATGTGTACAGGGTTCTCGAGTCACCAAACGGGCAACCGGTACACCGTGCCACGTACCTATCGCATCACAACCCACCCCGAGGGTCAGCGCTGTGCACGACCTCCAGTAAACTATAAACACCAGAAACTAGTTGCAACTCCTGGACAGAGATCGAGGGTAATTAATAAGCCGAGAGGGTCAATTAAGGATCCCAATGTGTGGTAGTAGCTGTAACTTGAACCACACATACAGATCTCGGGTCCTATGGACGATTCCAATGAAACAACCCACCATGTACTCCTACATGGCCTTTCATCGATACCTTTACCAAGCATATTCCACACTTCCTTCTCTTTACCGGTATGATCATTTCACTCTGATCCATCACCCAGATGAACCAGACCAGACACAACTCTAAGCATAGCAGGCAACATAAGCAAATAGCATGGTGGATCACACATCACATGGCTCAATCAACTCCTACACATGCTAGTGGGTTTCAACTATTTACTGTGGCAATGACAGGTCATGCAAGGGAATAGGGTTCAACTACCGCAGCAAGTAGCAGTTCACACGCTGTTCCTTTAATGCAGTAAAAGAGAGCAGGAGCGAGGACATTGGGTTTGTATCGGAATGATCAATGATTGCTTGCCTGACAAAGTGGTTGTCGGGTACTGCTCTTCAGCTGGATACGCAGCAGTATCCTCGGGAGCAGGACCTAACACGGAGAATACCGGTGATACAATCATTAAACAAACAAATGCACCAATATGATGCATGCTCATGACATGGCAAGATTCATGTGTTTTGGGCTAATGCAACTATAACCAGAAGGGTTTGAGCTTATTTGAATCAAAGATTCAAATTGGCACTTTAGCTATTATTTAATTAAGTGCATTATCATGTTTTAATGTATAAAGCAAGGTTAACTTGCTCAAACATGCATGAAACCAGTGCCATTGGAAAGATTGGATTTTTCTGATCAATTTTCATATATAAATCTTTTCCATCTGAGCTACTGTTGAATTTATATGATTTTTTTGAAGTTTAGGCATTTCCTGGAATTTCCTGAATTATTTTTAAATCTAAAAATCCCAGAAAATCCTTTACTGCGTCAGCATGACATCATGCTGACGTCAGTCAGTCAACAGGGCGGCCCAGGTCAAACCTGACCAGTGGGACCCACTGGTCAGTGTCACAGTTAACTAATTAGCTAATTAGAATTAAATTAACACTTAAACTAGGTTTGACTAGCAGGTAGGGCCCACATGTCAGTGACCCTGGGGGGTCAAACCCGTGGTCAAACAGGCTCAACTCGCCGGTGTTTAGCCGCTGGCAAGGCCAAACACGGCGGTAAGGTGCGGGTTTCGTGCTCCGGGTGCCAAAACGACGGCGGAGCACACGTACGGGTAGCTGGAGGCAAACCGCATCGAATGGAGGTGGTGGCTGGCCTCGGGGTCGCCGGAGATGACGCCGGTGACGAGTCCAGCGGCTGCCGGAGTTCGGCGAAGTCGAAAACGACGGTGCGGTGCTCGTAGAGGTGCGTGGAGTGGTCCTACAACACCTACGCGTGACAGTGAAGCTGATAGGCACGGTGGCCGGACCATTGGATGGCCGGAGCCTCGTCGACGACGAGCTCCGCGGCGGTGTGTGCAGGTGAGCTACGTGCGGTGCATTCCAGGGCAGGAGAGAGCAAACGGAGAGGGGGAGGATGAAGCTGGGCTCACAGAGGTTGCAGCAAACGCCGGAGCGAGCTTGGGGGCGGTCGGAGCTGAGCGGAACGGCGAGGGGGATCTCCGCGGCCGGAGTTGGGGAAGAAGGGGTCGGGGCCGTCTTTGGGGCGGGCGAGCGCTCGGGGCTCGGGCTGCTCGATGTAGTCGAGGACGGCGGAGACGACAGACACGACGACAGGGCTCAGGGACGACGGTGGGCGCGGCTACTACGACGGTGCGAGCACGGCGTCGTCGGGCATGGTGCGGAGAGGGCGAAGGAGAGGAGCTGGGGAGAGTGGAGAGTGTCTACGAGGTCGGGGGCGAGGTGAACGTTCGATCCAGGCCTCCAGGGCGGCGAGGGGAGGAAGCAGGGCGGCGGACAGCTGCGTGGCGCGCGCTGCGGCCGCCGTCGAGCACCTGCCTGCCTGCCTGGCCGAGCCAAGGAGCTCGCTGGAGCGGCAGCTGGGCTGGGCCGGCAGGTGGGCCGGGTGGGGCCTCAGGTAACCTTTCTCTCTCTCCCTTTCCTATTTCCTTTCTGTTTCATTTCTTTTGCAACTTTGTTTAATTAATAAAAATGCCAGAACATTTTTATAACTCATAAAACTTGTCATGCCCACTGTATATAATATGAACAGCATGGAACATTATAGTTTATGATTATTTGAGCATTTAAAATATTTTATAGCATTTAAATCACTGTTCAAGATATCTTTCGATATGCCGATAAATCGGCCGATTTATCGCTTACCACTGTCTGACCGATAAGATAAATCAGCCGATAAATGAGCCGATATGGCGTTAAATCGGCCGATACGCCGATAAACTAGCCGATTTACCCCTTATCATGGGTCGACCGATAAGTTCCCGATAAGCGATATCCCAAACATTGATTTAAATGCCCAAATACAAATACCATATGATTTAATCCAAAGACCTTAGAGGTCCTAGAAAATTGTGCACCATTTTTGGCAGAGGTTTAAGACCAAGGCAGAAATGATGGACATTTTTGAAGGGCATTTTGGGTACATTGGAAAAGATTTTATCAAACCCTAGTTGTTAGAAGAGGGGTGCTGGGGTTTCTGTCATTCCCATTTCAAGTTTCTTTGATAAGTAAACATGATGCACACTCTAGCTAGTCGTAATGCAAGTACTAAACTAGGGATGTGACAACTCACCCCCACTTAAAAGAATCGCGTCCCGAGATTCGGGTTCCTCCGGAAAGAGGGTGGGGTACTCAAGTCGAAGACGATCCTCCCTTTCGCAAGTAGCTTCACTCTCGGAATGATGTGACCATTGAACCTTGAGAAACTTGATATTGTGGCGTCGAGTGGTGCGCTCGGTTTGATCAAGAATACGAACGGGGTATTCTCAATATGTGAGATTGTCCTGGAGATCAAGCGTTTCGTGGTCCACTCCGCGGATAGGATCCGAGAAGCAACGCCTGAGTTGAGAGACGTGGAACACGTCATGAACTCTAGATAGGTGCGGAGGTAGTTCCAGTTGGTAGGCAACTTCTCCTCGTTTAGCAAAAATGCGAAAAGGACCGATGTAACGAGGGGCCAACTTGCCTTTGATACCGAAGCGATGGGTTCCCATAAGAGGAGTAACCCGAAGGTAAGCCTTATCGCCGACTTCAAAAGTCACAGCCTTATGATGACTATCATATTGGCTCTTCAGGCGAGACTGGGCTGTTTTCAATTTCTCACGAACGATGCGAACTTGCTCTTCTGCTTCCTGGATCATATCCGGGCCAAAGAATTGTCTTTCCCCGGTTTCTGACCAGTTAAGAGGTGTTCGACACCTTCGTCCATACAGAACTTCGAAGGGGGCTTTACCCAGGCTGGCTTGATAACTATTGTTATAAGCAAATTCGGCAAATGGAAGACACTTCTCCCAATCCATACCGAAAGAGATGATAGAGGCTCGAAGCATGTCTTCCAGAATTTGATTGACTCGTTCCACTTGACCACTTGACTGGGGATGGAAGGCGGTACTGAAAGAGAGATGAGTTCCCATAGCATTCTGGAAACTTTCCCAAAATCGTGAAGTGAAAAGACTTCCACGGTCTGAGTTAATATCCAACGGCACACCATGAAGTGATACTATCCGAGAGACATACAAGTCTGCTAGCTGGCTAGCGGTAATACTCTCTCGAACAGGCAGGAAATGAGCTACTTTAGAGAGGCGGTCGATAACGAGGAAGATAGCATTATTCCCTTTCCTGGTCCTGGGAAACCCGGTAATGAAGTCCATACCGACTTTGTCCCATTTCCATTCAGGAATAGCTAAAGGTTGAAGGGTGCCAGCAGGCCGTTGATGCTCTGCTTTGACTCGACGACAAACGTCGCAGTTAGCAATGAATTGAGCGATTTCTCTCTTCATCCTAGTCCACCCGAATCTTTGACGTAGGTCCTGATACATTTTGGTACTACCTGGATGAATCGTGAGAGGAGATTCATGAGCCTCCTTAAGAATCATTTGTCGTAGTTGTTGTTTCTTGGGTACCACCAAGCGGTTCTCGAAGTACACAACACCTCGATCATTCATAGAGAAACTTCTAGCAACTCCGCTAGCAATGTTCTCCTTGATCCGAGATATGCCTTTATCATACCGCTGGGCAACTATGATTTGATCCATAAGGGTAGGTTTCGCCACCAAGGTGGAAAGGAATCCTCGAGGAACAATGTGAAGGTTAAGCTTACGAAATTCCTCGTGGAGAAGTGGTTACCCTTGTTGTAACATTAAGTTGTTACAATAAGACTTACGACTTAGGGCATCAGCCATGACATTGGCCTTTCCAGGGGTATAAGTGATTCCTAAGTCGTAGTCTGTGAGCAACTCAACCCAACGTCTTTGCCTGAGATTCAGATCCGGTTTGGTGAAGATGTACTTCAAACTTTGATGATCAGTGAAGATTTCACAGCGATTTCCAACGAGGTAGTGTCGCCATGTTTTGAGTGCATGGACTACAGCTGCAAGCTCTAGTTCATGTGTAGGATAGTTATCCTCATGTGGACGCAACTGTCGAGATGCGTATGCAATCACTTGACGATCTTGCATGAGTATGCAACCTAGTCCTTGTCGTGAGGCGTCGCAATAGATTATAAAATCCTTGGAAAAGTCTGGTGGTACCAGTACAGGTGCAGATGTCAGGCGTCTTTTCAGTTCCTGAAAACTGGACTTGCACTATGGGGTCCACTCAAACTTTTTATCTTTCTTGAGGAGCTCAGTTAGAGGTTTAGCAACCTTGGAGAAATTCTCGACGAAGCGTCGGCAATAGCTCGCTAAGCCAAGAAAACTTCTAACTTGCTTGACCGATTCAGGGGGAGTCCAATCAAGGACGGCTTGAACTCGCTCGGGATTGACAGCAATACCCTTGCCAGAGATCACATGACCTAGATAGGTTACTTCCGGCAACCAAAATTCACATTTGGAGAATTTGGCATAAAGGCGGTGCTCTCGAAGTTTCGTCAATACCAGCCTTAAATGCTCGGCATGATCTTCCTTGTTCTTGGAATAGATAAGTATATCGTCGAGGTATACCACGACGAATTTATCTAAGTACTCCATGAATATAGAAGTCATTAACCGAGAAAAGGTAGCTGGGGCATTGGTTAACCCGAAGGACATGACGGTGTACTCATATTGGCCATAACGAGTAACAAAAGCCGTTTTAGGAATGTCCCCGTTCTTGATTTTGATTTGATGGTAACCCAACCTCAAATCCATCTTAGAGAAGACTGAGGATCCAGCGAGCTGATCATACAGGTCGTTGATCCTGGGGAGTGGATACTTGTTCTTTATGGTGACCAGATTGACAGGTCGGTAATCTACAACCATCCGCTCCGTTCCATCCTTCTTCTTAACGAAGAGGACGGGACAAGCCCAAGGGGAAGAACTAGGACAGATGAAACCTTTCTGCAAGGACTCATCGAGTTGTTTCTTAAGCTCATCTAATTCTAGGGGTGCCATCTTATAAGGTCTCCTAGAGATTGGGATAGTTCCTGGAATAAGATCTATCACGAACTCGACATCTTTGTCAGGTGGAATTCCTGGCAGTTCTTCTGGAAAAACATCCGGAAAGTCACGGACTACTGGGATATCTTCGAGTTCTGGTAGAGGGCTGGCATTAAGAGAGTAGAGCTGACGCTCAGCCATTCGAGTCAAGACATTGACTATCTTGCCGGATGGATGTGTAAGTTGAACGGTCCTAGTATAGCAATCAATCTTGGCGTAATGAGTTGTCATCCAATCCATACCCAAAATGACGTTTATGTCCGAGGACTTGAGAGCGATTAGAGATGCTAGGAAAACAAGTCTATCGACCAGGATTTCATTTCCATGGCTTACCCTAGAGGTTTGCCACTTTGAACCAGGAGTTTGAATAACCATGGAAGTAGGCATGTCACAAAAAGTCATGTTGTGCATTCGAGCATAGCTCTCGGATATGAATGAATGTGATGCTCGAGTTTCGAAAAGAACAGATGCCGGATGGCAGTTAACGAGAAGCGTACCAAGAACGACGTTAGGATCCTCATAAGCTTCCTCAGCAGAGACATAGTTGACATGACCACGTGCAGTGGGGATTGGCTTGACATAATTCACCTTGCCGGTTGGCTTACCACGGCCAACGGGTTTTCCTGGTTGGTTCTGGGGACACTCACGCATGTAGTGTCCCGGTTCTCCACACTTGAAGCAGGTCGCAGTGCTAGTGCGTGGAGCAAAGTTGGAAGGTGGTCCTCCATAGGTCTTAGCAGGTGCAAACTGTTGAGTTGGGCGAGGCGCCTCATAGGATGGCCTCGGTGTGTACTTGGGTGGCAGAGCAGTGTTAGGAACCCACACACGACGCTTTTGAGAGCCAGAGCCGGATGAGGAACCAAAGTCTCGAGTATGCTTGCGTGTGGCCTCGAAGTCGGTCTGGCCCGTTTCAGCACTGATAGCCTTGTTTACCAACTTCTGGAAGGAAGTGCACTCGTGCAGACGTAGATCTCGACGGAGTTCAGGGCTGAGTCCCTTGCAGAACCTCGCCTTCTTCCTGGCATCGGTGGATACTTCCTCAGGTGCATAGCATGCCAAGTTGCCAAACTCGTGACTATAGCCATCCACAGTTAACCGGCCCTGGGTGAAATTGCAGAATTCCTCCCGCTTGCGATCCATGAGACCTTCCGGAATGTGATGTTCACGGAATGCCTCACTGAACTCAACCCAAGTAGTGATTTGGTCAGCAGGACGCATAGCTTCAAAGTTCTCCCACCAAAGACTGGCAGGGCCCTCAAGATGGTAGGCGGCGTAGGTAACCTTGTCAGCTTCGGCCACACGGGCAAAGTGTAGCTTGTGGGTGATACTACGTAGCCAGTCATCCGCATCCAGAGGTTCAGTGGAGTGATCGAACTTCGGTGGGCACATCTTGATAAAGTCATTGATTGACACCACATCATTCCTCTGGCGGAACCCAGTGTTCTGCTCTATGCGTTCCAGCAAACGGTTGGTCTCTCTCTTGTTCCGTTCTGCCTCGAGCATAACTTCCGCCAAGGAGGGTGGCTGGGGCAGATTCCCATCTCTAGCCCCACTAGCCTCACCCTGCTCCTGAGCAGCAGGAGTGTTGCGAGTGTTGACCATCCTAAGAAAACAAAGCAACGGTTTAGACAAGGATGGCAAAAATTTGACATAGGAGTGCAGAATGTAATGGATGACACGGAATGCAGAGATGCTCATCCGTACGACATGGTAATATAGAACTGCTATATATACACCAGTGGTCATACACACCATACATAGTTTAGTACAAGCCAAGGCTAAAGTACAACTACGGTGAAAAATGATACATCCCATCAGAGGCATTCCAAGCTCCTATACATTATTTAACTACACCTCTGGAACTCAGTACACACTAAGTCATATTCCACAAGACGCGCAGGACTGTGGGAATACAACTACTACAATACTACTACTGCCACGGTCTAGCTCAGACATTCCCGTAGTAATCTTCGTAAAGATTACCACTGTAGCCTGGAAGTGGAACAGACGGATCTTGAAACTCTCGAGCACTCGAAGGCTGTGGACCATAGGGACATGGATGTGGCCTCGGTCCCGATGCTGGTGGTAACCGACGCCCACGTGGAGGTGTAATACCCCCAACGTCACGCCAATCCATGCGATCAGGCAGACGAGTCCGCACGGGGTACAAATCCTGCATGTCCAGATATCCGGCGTGCACAGCAGGTGCAAGCCGTGTCAAAGTAGTCCAGTGGGCGGCTCGAGTGTTATATAGCTCCATTCGGAGGGCACGGACCTCACGGTCCCTATCCTCCAGCATCTGAACAGTAGTCTGAAGCAGTGGCTCTTCATGAGCAGCATCAGTATACAGACCAGTGTAGTAGCCTTCTTCTCCGGGAAGTGAGGCTGGCATGTAGCAGAACTCAGTGTTCAGCAACAGGGCATGCCTAGCCCGGAGAGTGGTCATCATCGAATAGGCGGCGTCCTGTACTGCCATCTCGATGGTAACCCCGAGTCCATAAGACCAATGGATGGGGTCGTTAGCTTCGGGATATGAGGGGTATATCCGGACTGTGCAGAAATACTGACTCTGATTGAAATCCCGGTACTGTTCCTCCATGGTGTACTCAGGATACCAGCGATAACCGGTCTCAGTCAGCACACGGACTAGCATGGCCGTGTGACCGGGCACATTAATGCACTGAGTCAAATGAACCACTTGGTGAGGGGTGCGGCCAGACATCTGAAACACGACGTAATGCAAAGGCATTAGTGTTTCTGGAAGAAATCGGGCAGCATAACAACTGTAAATGCTCAAACAAAGATTTGAGACATCATACAAATGATAGCATAGCCACTCAACAATTCCATATCAAGGTTCTGGGTCCAACAATCATCATACTAAAAGGATAGAAACTAAACTGAGGCTTGAAACCAACAATCCTAAGAGTCTACGGATTAGTAACACGTGAACCTAGTAAGGATAAGAGGCCTAGTCCTAAATCCCCGTAGAAAGAATAGACTGACTCAGATCAGAAGGGCATAAGGTAAAGGAGTAAAAAGAGCCTTATGTTCCCTTCCACAATCAATTCCCCTACATATAACTAAGAATTTTTCTAGACTCAACATCGACCAGTTTGGCTTGAGAAACCTACAGGCAGTCCAGCTCTGATGCCAACGCTGTCAGGACCCCGATCCTAAGTCACACCGATCTAGCTGTAACACGTCATATCACTTTGCGGCCTCACGCACGGTAACCCCACGGGTGCCACCTTACCTGGCCCGGGACCGTTTGCGCATTTTGTCACACGTATATGACAGTGTCGCTAGCATCCATATGACAGAGAACCCGGGCCGACATGGCTAGTTATAAACCAAAAGTGGCACTAAATTACAGAGACAAGCATCCATGACCCAGCAACGAACGTGTCGGTCATCAACGTATGAACCCAAGTCGTAGCAAGCTACATGGACTTAAAGGAACAACGCGTGACATTTCCCCTAAGGGACAGACACTGGAACGAAGAAGGACACATGCCGGCCAGCCTACGTGTTCCGAGCAGTAGCAAGCTACCAAGGCTCATTGGAAACACTAGGAGGCATTTCCCTGTAAGGTAGGCTACCAAAGGAAAACAACTAGGTGTCGAATCCCACACATACCAAGCATTTCAATCATACACACAATATGCTCAATATGTGCAAATACAACATTGCATCACAACAGAACTCTATGACTCAAAGTACTTTATTTAAGAGGCTCCAAGAGCCATACATAACATATCCATACAGATAGGGGTCACATGACCCAACACTCAAGTCATACAGTCATACAAGCACAAGCGGAAGCTACATGTCTGAGTACAAACAACTTAGAAAATAAAACAGGCTTGGTGTAGCCTGACTATCTACAAGGCCCTTCACAAGCTCCAGATCTCCGTCTGGGTGTCAAGCTACTCGTCGACGTCAACGTCTATGTAGAACCCATCAGCAGGGGCAGGGTTCTCCTCTGCAACAGTTATTAAGCAAACATGAGTACAAAAGGTACTCAACAAGTCTTACCACAGAACCTATCATACATGCAACATTATCAACAGGGGGCAGTGGAGTTTATAGCAGAAAGCCAGCTTTGACTCTTGGCTAACCTATACTACAACTCTCAACGGATTGCAACATGTTATTACGAACACGAGTCCTCTACTCTCCACAACAATACACTACCGAGGATCCTCTTCCGTCATCCTACGGAAGGGCCATCCACGACACTCACACTTATCTTGAGGCTTTTAGTAGTATCCATCAACTTGTCTATGAACTGTAAGTGTAACCAAGTAGTCCGTACCGCGAACAACGGCTATTCGAATAGATTGATAACCCTGCAGGGGTGTACTTCTTCACACACGCTCCCACCACTTATCGCCGTTTACTCGACGTGTACTCGGCAACCTTCAAGCGGAAGCCCAGCGTGGGTGTCGGCCACGACCTGACTAACTACACAAGTCTCTCGTCCAGGTTTATCGCCTATTTGGGTTCCATCCGTGGGGAGATCCGGCCGGGGTGTCGCTCACGGCCCCAAATGATGTGTATAGGGTTCCCGAGTCACCAAACGGGCAACCGGTACACTGTGCCACGTACCAGTCGCATCACAACCCACCCCGAGGGTCAGCGCTGTGCACGACCTCCAGTAAACTATAAACACCAGAAACTAGTTGCAACTCCTGGACAGAGATCGAGGGTAATTAATAAGCCAAGAGGGTCAATTAAGGATCCCAATGTGTGGTAGTAGCTGTAACTTGAACCACACATACAGATCTCGGGTCCTATGGACGATTCCAATGAAACAACCCACCATGTACTCCTACATGGCCTTTCATCGATACCTTTACCAAGCATATTCCACACTTCCTTCTCTTTATCGGTATAATCATTTCACTCTGATCCATCACCCAGATGAACCAGACCAGACACAACTCTAAGCATAGCAGGCAACATAAGCAAATAGCATGGTGTATCACACATCACATGGCTCAATCAACTCCTACACATGCTAGTGGGTTTCAACTATTTACTGTGGCAATGACAGGTCATGCAAGGGAATAGGGTTCAACTACCGCAGCAAGTAGCCGTTCACACGCTGTTGCTTTAATGCAGTAAAAGAGAGCAGGAGCGAGGACATTGGGTTTGTATCGGAATGATCAATGATTGCTTGCCTGACAAAGTGGTTGTCGGGTACTGCTCTTCAGCTGGATACGCAGCAGTATCCTCGGGAGCAGGACCTAACACAGAGAATACCGGTGATACAATCATTAAACAAACAAATGCACCAATATGATGCATGCTCATGACATGGCAAGATGCATGTGTTTTGGGCTAATGCAACTATAACCAGAAGGGTTTGAGCTTATTTGAATCAAAGATTCAAATTGGCACTTTAGCTATTATTTAATTAAGTGCATTATCATGTTTTAATGTATAGAGCAAGGTTAACTTGCTCAAACATGCATGAAACCAGTGCCATTGGAAAGATTGGATTTTTCTGATCAATTTTCATATATAAATCTTTTCCATCTGAGCTACTGTTGAATTTATATGATTTTTTGAAGTTTAGGCATTTCCTGGAATTTCCTGAATTATTTTTAAATCTAAAAATCCCAGAAAATCCTTTACTGCGTCAGCATGACATCATGCTAACGTCAGTCAGTCAACAGGGCGGCCCAGGTCAAACCTGACCAGTGGGACCCACTGGTCAGTGTCACAGTTAACTAATTAGCTAATTAGAATTAAATTAACACTTAAACTAGGTTTGACTAGCAGGCAGGGCCCACATGTCAGTGACCCTGGGGGGTCAAACCCGTGGTCAAACAGGCTCAACTCGCCGGCGTTTAGCCGCCGGCGAGGCCAAACACGGCGGTGAGGTGCGGGTTTCGTGCTCCGGGTGCCAGAACGACGGCGGAGCACACCTACGGGTAGCTGGAGGCAAACAGCATCGAATGGAGGTGGTGGCTGGCCTCGGGGTCGCCGGAGATGACGCCGGCGACGAGTCCAGCGGCTGCCGGAGTTCGGCGAAGTCGAAAACGACGGTGCGGTGCTCGTAGAGGTGCGTGGAGTGGTCCTACAACACCTACGCGTGATAGTGAAGCTGATAGGCACGATGGCCGGAGCCTCATCGGCGACGAGCTCCGCGGCGGTGTGTGCAGGTGAGCTACGTGCGGTGCATTCCAGGGCAGGAGAGAGCCAACGGAGAGGGGGAGGACGAAGCTGGGCTCACAGAGGTTGCAGCAGACGCCGGAGCGAGCTTGGGGGCGGTCGGAGCTGAGCGGAACGGCGAGGGGGATCTCCGCGGCCGGAGTTGGGGAAGAAGGGGTCGGGGGCCTCTCCGGGGTGGGCGAGCGCTCGGGGCTCGGCCTGCTCGATGTAGTCGAGGACGGCGGAGACGACGGACACGACGACAGGGCTCAGGGACGACGGTGGGCGCGGCTACTACGACGGTGCGAGCACGGCGGCGTCGGCCATGGTGCGGGGAGGGCGAAGGAGAGGAGCTGGGGAGAGTGGAGAGTGTCTGCGAGGTCGGGGGCGAGGTGAACGTTTGATCCAAGCCTCCAGGGCGGCGAGGGGAGGAAGCAGGGCGGCGGACAGCTGCGTGGCGCGCGCTGCAGCCGCCGTCGAGCACATGCCTGCCTGCCTGGCCGAGCCAAGCAGCTCGCTGGAGTGGCAGCTGGGCTGGGCCGGCAGGTGGGCCGGGTGGGGCGTCAGGTAACCTTTCTCTCTCTCCCTTTCCTATTTCCTTTCTGTTTCATTTCTTTTGCAACTTTGTTTAATTAATAAAAATGCCAGAACATTTTTATAACTCATAAAACTTGTCATGCCCATTGTATATAATATGAATAGCATCGAACATTATAGTTTATGATTATTTGAGCATTTAAAATATTTTATAGCATTTAAATGCCCAAATACAAATACCATATGATTTAATCCAAAGACCTTAGAGGTCCTAGAAAATTGTGCACCATTTTTGGCAGAGGTTTAAGACCAAGGCAGAAATGATGGACATTTTTGAAGGGCATTTTGGGTACATTGGAAAAGATTTTATCAAACCCTAGTTGCTAGAAGAGGGGTGCTGGGGTTTTTGTCATTCCCATTTCAAGTTTCTTTGATAAGTAAACATGATGCACACTCTAGCTAGTCCTAATGCAAGTACTAAACTAGGGATGTGACAATCTGAGATGGGATCCATGTATATGAGAACAAAGTGTGGACTTTGGTTGACTTGTCCGATGATCGGCAAGCCATCAAAAATCAATTGATCTTCAAGAGGAAGACCGACGCTGACGGTAATGTTACTGTTTACAAGGCTCGACTTGTTGCAAAAGGTTTTTGACAAGTTGAAGGAGTTAACTACGATGAGACTTTCTCACCCGTAGCGATGCTTAAGTCTGTCCGAATCATGTTAGAAATTGCCGCATTTTATGATTATGAAATCTAGCAAATGGATGTCAAAACTGCATTCCTGAATGGATATCTCAAAGAAGAGTTGTATATGATGCAACCAGAAGGTTTTGTCAATCCTAAAGGTGCTAACAAGGTGTGCAAGCTCCAACGATCCATCTATGGACTGGTGCAAGCATCTCAGAGTTGAAATATACGCTTTGATGAGGTGATCAAAACATATGGTTTTATACAGACTTATGGAGAAGCGTGTATTTACAAGAAAGTGAGTGGGAGGTCTGTAGCATTTCTAATATTGTAACATCCCAAAATTCTAAATTTTGGAATGTTATATTAAATAGATAGTTTTGATTGCTTGTTTGATGTGCTGTGTGAATTTGAGTGAAACTTGGAACTTTTGAAAGTTAAATGGGAGGGAATAAAATGACTTTCCCAAAACTTTCACCTTGCATTTTGATCTCCATGAATTCAAATTCTTTTCATCACAAAACCCTGGAGTGAAGATAATATGACTTCTTCCATTTATTAAATGAAAAAGGGCTTTGAAAGGATTTTTGAATTCCGTTTTTGAAATATTTCAAATTCAGAAACTTTATGCAACTCAATGATTTTACCGAGAGAAGATAAAATGGCTTCTTCAAATTATAGGAAATATGAGTTGGAAGTTCCTTTGAAGTATTTTGAAATTACTTTCAAATATTGAGTTATCTAGTTTTTATTCAAATTATTTTTCTCCAAAAATAAAATATGTGGAAAATAAGGTAACATAATTCCCTACAGCAGAAAATTGGGAGCAATAAATTTGAAATCATTTTGGTATTTTAAAATGATTTTTACTGGATTTTATTGCATCACTAGCACCTTTTGATTTATTAGAATTTGTGAGGATTCTTTTTGACTATAGAAAAATGTTCATGTTGTAGGGTTTCTTTTTCTACAAATTTTGATATATAATATGCCTATATTATATATTAATTTTATTTCTTTTTCTTTTATTTCTCTGTGTGTTTAAAAAAAATGTTTCCCCGCCGACTGGGCCGGCCCAGCCGAATCCATGTCGCGGCCCAGCTCGCCCGCCACCTCCTTCCTCACGACCGACTCCGTCGCGCGCACGCTAGTGCCGCCGCCGACCTCGGCATCCGTGCCTAGGCCGGACTCCCCTGTCCCCTTCCCCACGTCAGCTCTGCCCCTCCTCCTATAAAACCGAAGCCCCAGGCCCCGTTCCCCTCTTCCCCGCCACCGCCGCATCTCGATCGTGCCGCCGCCGCTCGTGTTGCTCGCCGCCGCCGCCCTCGCTCCACTCGCCACGCTGCGCCAGCCGCCTCGCCATGGCTGCCCCCGCGTCGCCGCATGCCTCTGCCCCGCACGCCCGCGCAGCCGCTTCGCCCCGCAGCCGCCGGCCTCTCGCCGCCGCATCACCGGAGCCACGCTGCCGGCTGGATCCGCTTCGTCGCCGGACCCGATCCGCCCGTCGAAGAACCGCCCGCCACCGCCGGTTTTTCGGCGAAAACCCGCCGAAATGGTACGAACCGCCGGACCGCCCCGGTTTTTTGTTAAGTTAGGTTTTATTTTTTAGATCTTTTTTTAGGTTTAGATCTATCTAGTGAACGTTCACTAGTTAGGGTTAGAAAACGAACGTATGTTCGTTAAGTTTTTCTTTTTCTGTTTAGTTTTTTCGGCTTGGGACTCATATGTAAATATTTTATTTACAAATTAGTCCCTAACCTTCAAACGGCCATAACTTTTTGCTCAATGGTCCAAATTCAACGAAACCAGCGCCCACGTCTTCGTTACGATCCCCTCTTTCCAGTAAAACAACTTAAACATGTTTGAGTTGATTCTTTTTGCAAATCAAAGATCTTGACCTAAACTTTCTGATAAGGCCAAATTCACTTAATTTTGGTACTGTTAGAAATTGTTTTCTGTTGCAAGAGTTATTCGCTTGTTTTCAAAGTTTTCTGAAGTGTTTTCTTCATTCTTTCCGATCTTCTGAGTGATTGCTTATGTGTGGTTACTATTGTTTGCTTACGATAGATTGATCGGAGCGTGACGAGTAGATCTATCACAAGTTCTGAGTGCGAATCATCTACATCGTCTGTACAAGGCAAGTTCACACTTTGATCATACTTTCCAATACCCAGTTTTCATTGCATTAGTTATATCCTCAAACACTTGCATGAGTAGGATCTCTTAACTTGTGGGCCTCGGAAGTAGACTGAGGTAGAACCTATTACCTGCATTATTTTCAAACCCATGGGAGTTACTGCTAAGTTATGCTTAGGTTGCCATGCTATGCTTGTAGACTTGGTTTGGGTTTGAGAGTACCCATGATAGATGTGAAATTGTTAATTAATGGTTCAACTTAAGGTGGCTACTTTAATACACATCTGGGTGGATTGGTTGTGGCACCCTGGAGCACCTAGTGGTTTGTCGGGCACCTGGAGAAACCAGTGTTGTCCTAGGGGATCCCGGAGGAACCGTGTGATCACCCTATTGGAATGCCACCTAGGCTCAAAGGGATCATATAATATTTTCATGCCTAGAAACTTCCATGTGCAGACACAAGCCATTATGGGCTCTGGCATAGTATGAGTAAGTTGTGTGAGCTCTTTTAATGGTGGACTAGCAGATGTAGGGGGAATGTTGGTGTACGGGTCCACCCGGGGTAAAGAGTAAATGCTTCTGAAAGACTGTGTCTCGGTCATCCGTTTCTCAAACACCATGCAGTGCAAGAAATTAAACGGAGGCGATCGATTCTTGTGGGGAAAAGTGCACAAACCTCTGCAGAGTGTACAAACTATTCATGAGTAGTCGTGTCCCCGATTATGGACATCTTTGAGTATCTAGAAGTGGATTATTTGCTGATCCCAACACTCTGTTTAATTAATTTGTTGGGTTAATAATGACCTTGGTTTGGGATTGAGATGGGGGTACCATACTCAATTGTTCATGACTTTAGATTTAACAAAGTAGTTAAATAAAATGCATTCCTTTGTGTTAGGGAAAAATTAGCTTTATGCAAAAACAGCCTTACAGCCTCCACCAACCAAATATGCATGTAGTTGTAGGCATTGTTCATCAATACTTCTACAGTGTGAATTTGCCAGTACATTCAATGTACTGACCTACATGGCTGCAATGTCTCATGTTGCAGGAATTATCCGACGAGTAAGTGTTACGCTAGGGTTGCGCTGTCTACACTCAAATTTGTCGTTAGTGTTGATGGAACTCCACAACCTTTGTTGCTTCCGCTATGATTGATTGAGGTAATAGTATTTACGTTACTTTATACATGTGATTTACCTCTGTTATAAATCCTCGAGTAATGTATGTGTCAGCATACCGATCCAGGGATGACACTTAAGCACAGAGACTTGATCCATTCGGGTCGGGTCGCTACAAGATGGTATCAGAGCACATGTTGACTGTAGGACGTGACCCTAGAAACTAGAGGCCCATAGGAAAAGATTTCTCGAAACCCTTCTTTTCAAAAAGATTTTATACCTTGTCAAATCTTTCCTTTTACCTTAAATAGTTAGACAATACCCTTTTCCATTGGATCACTTCGGAGTACAGAGGATTTCACCATGCATTAGGAATGTTGAAGCTACAACAGTGGATACTCTGAAGATTTGAAGAGTTGACGACTATGAGGAGGTATCGACTTTTAGAAGACCAAACCCCTGTTAAGTTCTTACGCTAGATGCGATGATTGTGAGCCGTCATTTGTTTGATGTTTTTCAGACGGCCACAAAACAAAACCCATCTTTTCAAAACTATTGTTTGTGTTGAGTGTATCTCTCTCCATCTCTCTTATCTCACCCAAAAACCCTTGGACCAAATAGAGGATGAAAGAAGATAGACTTGTATTCTCTGGACCAATGACCCAGCCATAGGCTAAGCTATAGATACAAAACATGGAGGATCACTTCAGGAAAAATTTGGTTGCAAGGAAGTATGAGGTTTAATACGCTCTTCAGTACTTTACAAAGAGTGCTGCAACATGGTGGAAGATGCATCAAGCCATACAAGGATGTAGTGGAGCAGAAAGTTGGGAGGAATTCAAGAAGGCTCTGTTAAGATCCCGTCTCATCCAAGAGCGTGGTGAAAAACTGAAGAAGAAGCCTTGTGCCTGTAGGATTTGTGGAGAAATGGGACACACCCATGAGGAGCACAAGGATGAATGTCCTAATTGTGAAGGAAGTCACCTAGCTGAAGAATGCCCAACTAGGCAGATTACTTGTTTCTTGTGTGAAGGGACTACCCACTACCCTGCTCAGTGTCACATTTACCCCATGCTACAACGAACTATCCAGCAGAAGAAAGAAGCAATGAAAGAAGTCCTCGAGGAAATTTCAAAGGAATCCACGATGGAGGAAGATATTGACGACCCTCATGGAGAAGGCCTAAACAGATATTACTCCTGTGCTTGCTACTCATGTGGGGAAAGGGACATCTTTCAGAGTATTGCACGAAGGAAAGCCATGAGTATCTGGGAGACTTCCCGACATTAGAAGTGGAGTTTGATCCGCAAAATATAGAAGAATTGATAGGAACGAAGAAGTCGAGGAAGAGAAAGAGCATATGTCCCCATAAAAACCCAATTTCTGCGGAAAAGGACCTGAGTCACATCACATGTTTTAGGTGCAAAGATTTAGGTCATTACGCTAGCAACTGCCCAACAAGGAAACCCCGGGACTTGTCAGAAATATTATGTTTTCGTTGTGATGAAGCAGGGCACCTTGCTAGAGATTGTCCCAAGGCGAAGGAGACTTGTGATAATTAGTGGTGTTTGTGAGAAATATAGTAGTAGCAGTGGGAACCTTTCTTTCATATTGAGGTGTTGACTGAGAGTTATGGAAATGACATTGTAATAACTTGTGAAACAGTAGAAGTTGATATTTTTGGAATCCAAGAAGGAAATGTTGTGTGTTGCTGGATGATTGTGAGTGCCTCTTACCTAGACTAAAACCTAGCACCCATGGAGAAGCTGACCCCAAACCTTTGTCGGACAAACAACCCCGTTTTACCCAAGGATATATGTATGTTGTCCTGAGAACCCCTTTTGTCTTATACCTACAGATGACAACCCTTTACGAGTCTTTTCTCAAGGGCCTGGAAACCATGATGACCCTAACTAGTGATCAGGATTTCCCAATGATCCTGAAGGACATGATGACGCATATTCACCTGGAAGGAGATGTAGTTTACAAGAGTTATCCCTTCGTGGAGAATGGAGCTGAACTTTGGTACGTGGAGGTACACCTCCACCGTGTGAAAGGAGTTTGCCCAAAAACTATGGGACAATACTTTTTCATCTCCCAAGTACCACGAACAACATTCTTCGATTCTGTTCATGAAGCTGCTATGGAGGCCATACGTCAGATTGGACAAATACTTGAAGCAAGACTTCATCACGCTCAGGAATGCCTGAGTGGGGTGCATGCAGAGATGATGGAGATGAAGCACACGACCAATAGGATGAAGTAACAGATTGAGGATTTCAATAATCACATTGCACAATTCCAGTGGGACTGAAGCCTCTCCGCTAGGACAAAGGAGATAAAGATGGAAGCAATGTTTGACCATACCAGACTATGTGGATAATAGCATTTGTAGTGATGTACCCTTGGAAATTGAGATTTTGAATACTGGTTCAAGATGTAATAAGAGATTTGATATGAGGAGAATATGGATTACGGATGAACCGGTGCATTTTGTTTAGGACGAGACTTTTCTGATTGAACCCTGGACCAATAGAAAGGAAAGTGTTGCTCCAAGGAGTAGAGTTTGCACAAATAAGTTGGAGTTTATTTATGAAGCTTACCCCAAGGTTATGAGGGAAATAAGTACCATTGGATTTAAAGAGGGGGTAATGCTGGAGTATGGAGCAATAAGGACTCCAAAGATGAGCCAAGGATATACAAAGTTCTGAAATGGACCCTAGCCGAGGACCTAAAGGAAGCTACGTAATCACCAGGGAACCACAAGACTTGTCAGTATTAATATATTCCTGCCGAAATGAAGCAGGGCACTTTGCTAAAGACTGTCCCTATGAGAAGGAGTTTTGGGCTAACTAGTTGAGTTGAAGGATGCAATGGAAATGTTGTAGAATTAAGTAGTTGAGAATCAACATTGTTGGCATTAGGGTATTGATTTTGGATTTTGTGAGTTGTTGCTATATAGGCAGTGAGTGAAATCAGGATACATGGATCAAGATTTTGAAGAAAACTAGTGTTTTCATTTTAAGTGTGGTAGAATCCAACACCATTACCCGAATACAAGAGCTAGTTACGACAGACTTTGGAATGGACCACTCAGTAAGGAGTCTGAGTGATTAAATCCTAGTTTGTATCCACAGAAGGGAGGGATACAATAAAATTGGATAGATTTGAGAATACTAGGAAGTTGGATGTTGGAAGACTGATCAGTTGCAACCCAATGATGAGACCAAGTGTTTCTAGTGATGAGATAAGCCATAGCCCACAGGCCCCAGGACCTGTCGAGAAGCAAGCACACTCTTGCTGAAGTAAAACCCCTGGTAGAAGTGACAACGTTGTCAACAAATGATCCTATAGGTGTTTACGCGAAACCCGAGGGTTGTTAAGAAACGATAGATGTTTTGTTTGGCTTGCAGAAATCAATCGATTTATCCAAACTTAGTTCGTTGACAAGAGAAATTATGCAATGCTTGTGAGGATGACCGAGTGATAGAATACGAGATTCACTAAACCATATACAAGGTAATGATTTGGGTGCGGGATGGATTGATCACCATGCCGACTTACTCTTATTATTCGCCTATGTTATACGGGATGGTAAATCTGAGTGACTTGCCTATAGTAGAGAGACGACGGTGTCAAAACTTTGTACAAACCTTACAATGGTATAGAAATTTTTCCCTGTACATGGCATGTTGTTGCTAACCGTAGGAGATACGATGAGGATGAAGCCCAGACCCGTTTTCTGCAGGGACCAAATCAAATTGTTTCATGACCACCATGAGATATCGAATTAATTTAGTATTGGCGCCAGACCTGACAGCTAAGAAGAACCAGTCACAGAAAGAGCCTTACTAAGATGAAAGGACACAAGAATTGAGGACAAAGATTATGCCACAACCGAAAGAGCCCAGAGAGAAGGAAATACCCTGAAGATCTGAGAAGACCACACCGTCAACCCAAAGAATGGAGTACCTGATTTTGGTGGAACCGTATCCATGTTTCTAAATGTGGTAGCACACCAGACCACACCAATCAGTGATTTGTTAGGAGACCCCCAAACCCCAACCTATTTCTTGCTAGCCTTCCCGAATCTCGAGGACGAAATTCATTTGAAGTGTGGTAGGTTTGTAACATCCCAAAATTCTAAATTTTGGAATGTTATATTAAATAGATAGTTTTGATTGCTTGTTTGATGTGCTGCGTGAATTTGAGTGAAACTTAAAACTTTTGAAGTTAAATGAGAGGGAATAAAATGACTTTCCCAAAACTTTCACCTTGCATTTTTATCTCCATGAATTCAAATTCTTTTCATCACAAAACCCTGGAGTGAAGATAATATGACTTCTTCCATTTATTAAATGAAAAAGGGCTTTGAAAGGATTTTTGAATTCCGTTATTTGAATATTTCAAATTCAAAAACTTTATGCAACTCAATGATTTGCCCGAGAGAAGATAAAATCACTTCTTCAAATTATAGGAAATATGAGTTGGAAGTTCCTTTGAAGTATTTTGAAATTATTTTCAAATATTAAGTTATTTGGTTTTTATTCAAATGATTTTTCTCCAAAACTAAAATATATGGAAAATAGGGTGACATGATTCCCTACAGCAGAAAATTGGAGAGAAATAAATTTGAAATCATTTTGGTATTTTTAAAATGATTTTTATTGGATTTTATTGCATCATTAGCACCTTTTGATTTATTAGAATTTGTGAGGATTTTATTTGACTGTCGAAAAATGTTCATGTTGTAGGATTTCTTTTTCTGCAAATTTTGATATGTAATATGCCTATATTATATGTTGATTTTATTTAATTTTCTTTTATTTCTCTGTCTGTTTAAAAAAATGTTTACCCGCCGATTGGGCCGGCCCAGCCGAAGCTAGGCCGCGGCCCAGCTCATTGGCCGCCTCCTTCCTCGCGACGGACTCCGTCGCACGCACGCCAGTGCCGCCATCGACCTCGGCATCCGTGCCAAGGCCGGACTCCCCTGCCCCCTTCCCCACGTCAGCTCTGCCCCTCCTCCTATAAAACTGGAGCCCCGGGCCCCGTTCCCCTCTTCCTCGCCGTCGCCGCATCTCCATCGTGTCGTCGCCTCACTCAACCGCCGCCGCCACTCGCGTTGCTCGCCGCCGCCGCCGTTGCTCCACCCGCAGCGTTGCGCCAGCCGCCTCGTCGCTGCTGCCCTCTGCGCCGCCGCACGACACTACCCCGCGTGCCCGCGCAGCCGCTTCACCCCGCAGTCGCCGGCCTCTCGACGCCGCACCGCCGGAGCCACGCCGTCGGCCGGATCCGCTTCGCCGCCGGACCCGATCCGCCCATTGAAGAACCGCCCGTCATCGCCGGTTTTTCGGCGAAAACCGGCTGAAACGGTACGAACCGCCGGACCGCCCCGGTTTTTTGTTAAGTTAGGTTTTATGTTTTAGATAGTTTTTTTAGGTTTAGATCTATCTAGTGAATGTTCACTAGTTAGGGTTAGAAAATGAACGTTCGTTCGTTAAGTTTTTATTTTTCTGTTTAGTTTTTTGGGCCAGGGACTCAGATGTAAATATTTTATTTACAGATTAGTCCCTAAACTTCAAACGACCATAACTTTTTGCTCGTTGGTCCAAATTCAACGAAACCAATGCCCACGTCTTCGTTACGATCCCCTCTTTCCAGTAAAACAACTTTAACATCTTTTTGAAAGTTTTAAAATTTGAATTCAACTAATTTTGTTTCAAACTTCTTTTGATCATATATTTTTAACCGTAACTCCGTTTGAGTTGATTCTTTTTGCAAATCGAAGCTCTTGACCTAAACTTTCTGATAAGGCCAAATTCACTTAATTTTGGTACTGTTAGAAATTGTTTTCTGTTGCTAGAGTTATTCGCTTGTTTTCAAAGTTTTCCGAAGTGTTTTCTTAGTTCTTTCCGATCTTCTCTGTGATTGCTTATGTGTGGTTACTATTGTTTGCTTACGATAGATTGATCAGAGTGTGACGAGTAGATCTATCACAAGTTCTGAGTGCGAATCATCTACATCGTCTGTACAAGGCAAGTTCACACGTTGATCATACTTTCCAATACCCAGTTTTCATTGCATTAGTTATATCCTCAAACACTTGCATGAGTAGGATCTCTTAACTTGTGGGTTTGGGAAGTACATTGAAGTAGAACCTATTACCTGCATTATTTTCAAACCCCTGGGAGTTACTTCTACGTTATGCTTAGGTTGCCATGATATGCTCGTAGACGTGGTTTGGGTTTGAGAGTACCCATGACAGATGTGAGATTGTTAATTAATGGTTCAACTTAAGGTGGTGATACGTCCAAAACATATCTATAATTTCTGCTTGCTCCATGCCACTTTTGGGTGATATTGCTATGATATTCATACACTTCCATACACTTTTGATCATATTTGGACTAACTTACTAATCCAGTGCACCCCAGTGCTAGTTTCTGTTTTCGGCTATTTTTGTATTTCAGGTTTTCACGTTTCGAGAACTGCCCAGAAAAATCCAGAAAAATTATATAAAAAATCAGCGATCCGGAAACAACACTGCATCCGAGGGGCAGCCTGGGGGGGCACAGGGGCTCCAGGCGCCCTGTGGGCGCGCCCCCCCTGGGCCGCGCCGGGGGGGTGCCTAGGCCCCCCGAAACTCCCCCGGTGCCCTACTTTGGCATATATTTAAAGGACCCTCCGAAACCCTCAGAACAGGAACTCTTTTCGCGATCCCATCTCTGTTCCGCCGCCGCCGCCGCTTCCAAGATCGGGAGCACCAGGAGAACTCTTCCCGGCACCCTGCCGGAGGGGAGGATCACCACTGGGAGCTTCTCCACCACCATGGACGCCTCCCGGATGACTCGTGAGTAGTCTCCCTTGGACCATGAGTCCATGACCAGTAGCTATGTGATGTTCTCCTCCCGTTCTTGTGCTTCACTAATTAGTCCTCGTGAGCTGCCCTACATGATCGAGGCACCTATGTAATCCTTATGCTGTTGCTATGTTGAGTTTGCTGGGATCCGACGGATTATGAGATTATGTTCAGATTGATCTTGAGTAATATATTTGATTCACCTCTTTTATATTTTAGTTCATAAGTAATTCTTGCATGTTCTCCGTTGTTACTTATTGCTTTGGCCGAGTAGTAGGTAGTGACTCCAAGAGGGAACGTTATGCTCGATTGTGGGTTCATGCCCCTCGATGACTAGCTTGAGTGACAGAAACATGAGTCTAGGGGATGTGTTGTTGCCACAAGGGGGAAAACAACGGTGCTTGTGCCCGTGGGTGCAAGGATTGTTTACTTTACGCAAAGTTCTTTTAATGCAGTTGTATGTTGCATTGAGTTTACACTATGGGTGGGACTCGCAACTTAATACCAGCGAGATGTTCTGGATAGATATCTCAAGGTGGATGATTAGTAGTAGATATTGATGGATTTCGGTCTACTTACTTTGGCGTACCGCCCATGCTTTGAACCTCAACATTTCTTGCAATGTAGTCAGCATTGGTTTGCGTTCATGGTCCTGTCAATTGCCGAGCTGTAATTTGTTTACCTCACATAGCTGTTTTATCGTCTTTTGGGAGAGAGACATCACTAGTGAACATCATGAGACTCCGGTCCATATTACCATCATTGATCACACCCGCTATTTACTTTTCGTTATTTACCTACTATCGCAAAAACTATCTATCACTACTATCATTGCTTTAACCCTTTGTGAACTACAAGGCCGGAGGGATTGACAACCTCTCTGTACTCGTTGGGAGCAAAGTTATTTGTATCTGTGTGCAGGTCCACGTTGGTTTCTACTAATCTGGCGCCGTAGCAATTGACACCTACTTGTTGAACCTAGGAGTCTCTGGGGAATCGATCCTTGGCATCTTTGCTAGGGGAAAACACTTCTACTTACTGCATCTTACACCTTCCACTTGGGGTAACCAACGAGGGGTTCGAGGCCCATCAAGGAGTATTTTCTGGCGCCGTTGCCGGGGACTCCACTCTTCAGGATAGGGGAGTTACACGCTATCTTTTACCTTTGCTTTTAGTCTTGTTAGTTTACCTTTCAGTTTTCTTTATGTCTTTTCACTAGTTGTCCTTATGGACAACCCTATTATTGGGTCGCTGCTTGCGCGAAGACGCCCCACACCTGTGGTGGTTGATCCTCCCCCTACTGAAATTGTGCCGTATTAAATACCAGCTGGTATTATCAATTATGTTTTGGCTAATCGTTACGCAGGAGACAGACATCCCGGTGAACACTTGCTATATCTGTCACAACTATGTTCATTATTTAAGCTTGCAGGTGTATCGAGGGACTTTGTCATGAGGAAATTGTTTGTCATATCACTTATAGATAAAGCTTCAGATTGGTATGGGCTTCTCGATAACTCACACTTGCTGGACTGGCAGGAGCTTATGTCTCTCTTTTATACTAAGTTTTATCCTCTTCATGATGCTTATGTGGAGAGTAAGAGTACCTTTTTGCATGTGGATCATGGTAACAATGCTTTATGTGATGCTTATATTGTTGAGTTTATTCGTGATCCCACTGAAAATTATTATGAGAAGGGAACATATGCTTATAGATATTTCAATAATATCAAGTTCCCTCTCTTTATGTTGAAGGTTTTGAAGCTGCACTTGTTTTGTCTTCCTATGCTTATTGCTTTGTGCTTCAATGAATTATTCTATTGCAATATTCCTATGCATAGGAAGCATGTTAGGCTTAAATGTGTTTAGTATTTGCTTCTTGATGCTCTCTTTTGTTCTTCAATTCTTATTCCTACAAGAGCATCATTAAAGTCTTATGCCTAGCTTAAAGGCATAAAAGAAAGCGCTTTTGGGAGGCAGCCCACATGAATAATTTTTTTTGCTTTTGTTGTGTCTTGATGTTGTTTACTGCTGTAGCATCATCATTGTATCTTTACTTTTCTTATTTGTGCCAAGTATAGCTTCCGATTGCTAGAAAGTTCAAAAGTTGTGAGGTGCTGTCCAGGAAACAGATTATGTCCTTGGATAGAAAAATTCGTATAAAATCACCAGATCATCTTTTTGGTCTGAATTTATTTGACAGCGTTCTCTATATAATTTTCTTTCGTGCATCAGTTCTGAGTTTTTCGATTTGAGTTGCAGAAGTATCCCGAACAGACCAATTATTGCCTGCTGTTCTGTTTTTCACAGATTCTGTCCTGTTTTGCCTTACCTTCACTTTGCAAATTAAGAACTTGTTTTTTCTTTGCAAAAACCTTTTGGCAATCTTGAGAAACAGTAGAACTTCAATAATATCCTTATTTCCAGGAAGGTATAATTATTTTATTAAGGGTACTAACCTCGCTAATCAGATTATGATGAGTTGTGTATGAAGGGAGTTTTCAAGTGTGCGAGGGAAGATGATAAAAAGATTCAGGAGTGTCAAGCGCTCAAGCTTGGGGATGCCCCTGTGCACCCCAAGAAATATTCAAGGAGACTCAAGCGTCTAAGCTTGGGGATGCCCCCGTGCATCCCCTTCTCCATCAACATTATCAGTTCGTCTTTCGTTTTGCTATATTTTTATCACTTCATGTGTTATGTGCTATGCTTGGAGCGTCTTGCTTTTAGTTTTCTTTTTAGTTTTTCATAATGAGTCGGAACCCAGCATTCCTTTATGTGGGAGAGAAACACGCTCCACCTCTACCTAGAACATTACATAGAATTTTCATGTCTATCTATGCTGTGTGTGTTCTTTGTCTTTTAATAGCTACTATCATACTCTGCTCTTAGTATTCATGCTTATCTTTTCAAGAGCTTTTATTTAGTTGGTTGCTTGAACTCTCTTTAATTACCATGCTCACCTTATTAAGAGAGTTTGCTTCCGTTGCATTGGTTAATGTGTCTATGATAAAGATGCTACTTGCATGATGGTGCTTAGTAGTTCAGGTTTTCTTTTAGTTAATCTCAAATAGCTGGGGGGTTCCCAATGTGTTATTGGAGTACCAACTTGGTTTGTTTGCCTATGATGTGGTATGGTTTAGTAATATCTTCCTTCGAGAATTTATTTTGATTGACTTGGCGTATGCTCACGCATATTCAAGACTGTAAAGAAAGTCTGTCAAGCCTTGATGATCTTTTATTTCTGAGTAGTGATATAACTACCATGCCTGATTCAATATTGCTTTGTCGCTCTGCATGATTATGACCGTCATTGATCTCTTAGTTGGTCGCTCCCAGTCTTTTGCTAACCTCCACCTGCACTAAGAAAACTAACCATGCAATACATAGCTCATGGGAAAGTAGCCTAAAAACTATTGTGGTAAAGAATATGTTGTTTATGTATCTTATTTCTTATAAGTTGCTTGCTGAGCGGTAACCATGTTTCTGGGGACGCCATCAACTGTCACACTTTTGTTGAATATCATGTGAGTTGCTATGCATGTTCGTCTTGTCTGAAGTAAGGGTGATTTACCGTGGGTTGAATTAATATGCATATTGTTAGAGAAGAACATTGGGCCGCCAACCAAAGCCATGCATCATGGTGGAAGTTTTAGCTTGGACCTTAATCCTCAATCTCTCATGAGAATATGCTTATGCATTAAAGAGGAGTCCATCATCTATTTTCTATGTTGTCCCGGTATGGATGTCCTCAAGTTGAGATCTATCAAAAACGAGAAATCAAATGCGATCTATCTCATTGGACCTTTGTACAGGTGGCATAGAGGTACCCCTTTATGACTCTTGGTTAAAACATATGTAATACAATGATAACCCATGGGAATTCGAGCTAATTAGGACAAGGAGCGAGCACTATTGGTATTCGATGCATGAGGCTTGCAACTTATAGGATGTTTTATACATGACACATATGAAGTACTACTACCGTTGACACAATTGCTTCCATGTTTTCAAAATAAAAAGCTTTAGCACTTAACATTTCTTTTACCTTTATGTTGAAGCACCAACTACTGAGAGCATGATTGTCATTCTGAGTGTAATGTGCATTGTCCCAAAGTAGCATTGTCTTTTGCATGATTGTGATATCGTTTATTCTGAAATGATTGTATCTAGTCATCACTTAAACCTTGAAGGTGCCCTTGCATTTATGTTTTGCATCACTAAAGGGGGCAAGCTAGATATCACTTTATCATATTTGCGCATCATGTTCATTGCAAATCTTTTTGATGTTTCAGTTTCATGTTGTAAAACTTTCAGTCATTTATGATTTTCTCTTGGGGCAACTTAATTACTTTAGAATCATTGTCTGAGTAAGCTTTTGTCATATGACTATGAGAAAGTCCTATATGGTTAATAGCATGTCACCACAGAAATTATTCTTGTTATCATTTACCTACTCGAGGACGAGCAGGAATTAAGCTTGGGGATGTTGATACGTCCAAAACGTATCTATAATTTCTGCTTGCTCCATGCCACTTTTGGGTGATATTGCTATGATATTCATACACTTCCATACACTTTTGATCATATTTGGACTAACTTACTAATCCAGTGCACCCCAGTGCCAATTTCTGTTTTCGGCTGTTTTTGTATTTCAGGTTTTCACGTTTCGAGAACTGCCCAGAAAAATCCAGAAAAATTATATAAAAAATCAGCGATCCGGAAACAACACTGCGTCCGAAGGGCAGCCTGGGGGCCACAGGGGCTCCAGGCGCCCTGTGGGCGCCCCCCCCCCCCCTGGGCCGCGCCGGGGGGGGCGCCTGGGCCCCCCGAAACTCCCCCGGTGCCCTACTTTGGCATATATTTAAAGGACCCTCCGAAACCCTCAGAACAGGAACTCTTTTCGCGATCCCATCTCTGTTCCGCCGCCGCCGCCGCTTCCAAGATCGGGAGCACCAGGAGAACTCTTCCCGGCACCCTGCCGGAGGGGAGGATCACCACCGGGAGCTTCTCCACCACCATGGACGCCTCCCGGATGACTCGTGAGTAGTCTCCCTTGGACCATGAGTCCATGACCAGTAGCTATGTGATGTTCTCCTCCCGTTCTTGTGCTTCACTAATTAGTCCTTGTGAGCTGCCCTACATGATCAAGGCACCTATGTAATCCTTATGCTGTTGCTATGTTGAGTTTGCTGGGATCCGATGGATTATGAGATTATGTTCAGATTGATCTTGAGTAATATATTTGATTCACCTCTTTTATATTTTAGTTCATAAGTAATTCTTGCATGTTCTCCGTTGTTACTTATTGCTTTGGCCGAGTAGTAGGTAGTGACTCCAAGAGGGAACGTTATGCTCGATTGTGGGTTCATGCCCCTCGATGACTAGCTTGAGTGACAGAAACATGAGTCTAGGGGATGTGCTGTTGCCACAAGGGGGAAAACAACGGTGCTTGTGCCCCCGGGTGCAAGGATTGTTTACTTTACGCAAAGTTCTTTTAATGCAGTTGTCTGTTGCATTGAGTTTACACTATGGGTGGGACTCGCAACTTAATACCAGCGAGATGTTCTGGATAGATATCTCAAGGTGGATGATTAGTAGTAGATATTGATGGATTTCGTCTACTTACTTTGGCGTACCGCCCATGCTTTGAACCTCAACCTTTCTTGCAATGTAGTCAGCATTGGTTTGCGTTCGTGGTCCTGTCAATTGCCCAGCTGTAATTTGTTTACCTCACATAGTTGTTTTATCATCTTATGGGAGAGAGACATCACTAGTGAACATCATGAGACTCCGGTCCATATTACCATCATTGATCACACCCGCTATTTACTTTTCGTTATTTACCTACTATCGCAAAAACTATCTATCACTACTATCATTGCTTTAACCCTTTGTGAACTACAAGGCCGGAGGGATTGACAACCTCTCTGTACTCGTTGGGAGCAAAGTTATTTGTATCTGTGTGCAGGTCCACGTTGGTTGCTACTAATCTGGCGCCGTAGCAATTGACACCTACTTGTTGAACCTAGGAGTCTCTGGGGAATCGATCCTTGGCATCTTTGCTAGGGGAAAACACTTCTACTTACTGCATCTTACACCTTCCACTTGGGGTAACCAACGAGGGGTTCGAGGCCCATCAGGTGGCTACTTTAATACACATCTGGGTGGATTGGTTGTGGCACCCTGGAGAACCCAGTGGTTTTTCGGGCACCTGGAGAAACCATTGTTGTCCTAGGGGATCCCGGAGGAACCGTGTGATCACCCTATTGGAATGGCACCCAGGCTCAAAGGGATCATATAATATTTTCATGCCTAGAAACTTCCATGTGCAGCCACAAGCCATTATGGGCTCTGGCATAGTATGAGTCAGTTGTGAGACTATTTCAGTGGTGGACTAGCAGATGTAGGGGGGATGTAGGTGTACGGGTCCACCCGGGGTAAAGAGTAAATGCTTCTGAAAAACTATGCCTCGATCATCCGTTTCTCAAACACCATACAGTGCGAGAAATTAAACGAAGGCGATCGAGTCTTGTGGGGAAAAGTGCACAAACCTCTGCAGAGTGTACAAATTATTCATGAGTAGCCATATCCCCGGTTATGGACATCTTTGAGTATCTAGAAGTGGAATATTTGCTGATCCCAACACTCTATTTAATTAATTTGTTGGGTTAACAATTACCTTGGTTTGGGATTGAGATGGGGGTATCGTACTCAATTGTTCATGAGTTTAAATTTCACAAAGTAGTTAAATAAAATGCATTCCTTTGTGGTAGGAAAAAATCAGCTTTATGCAAAAACATGCTTACAGCCTCCACCGGCCAAATATGCATGTAGTTGTCGGCATTGTTCATCATTACTTCTACGGTGTGAATTTTCCAGTACATTCAATGTACTGACCTACATGGCTGCAACGTATCATGTTGCAGGAATTATCCGACGAGTAAGTGTTACGTTAGGGTTGCGCTGTCTACACTCAACTTTGTCGTTGGTGTTGATGGAACTCCACAACCTTTGTTGCTTCCCCTATGATTGATTTAGGTAATAGTATTTACGTTACTTTATACATGTGATTTACCTTTGTTACAAATCCTCGAGCATTGTGTGTGTCAGCATATCGATCCAGGGATGACACTTAAGCACAGAGACTTGATCCATTCAGGTCGGGTCGCTACAAGATGGTATCAGAGCACATGTTGACTGTAGGACGTGACCCTAGAAACTGGAAGCCCATAGGAAAGGATTTCTCTAAAACTTTCTTTTCAAAAAGATTCTATACCTCTCCTCTTTTCCAAGCTTTGTCAAATCATTTCCTTTTACCTTAAATAGTTAGATAATACCCTTTTCCATTGGATCACTTCGGAGTAAAGAGGATTTCACCATGCATTAGAAGTGTAGAAGCTACAACAGTGGATACTCCGAAGATTTGAAGAGTTGACGACTATGAGGAGGCATCGACTTTTAGAAGACCAAACCCCTTTTAAGTTCTTACGTTAGATGCGACGATTGTGAGCCGTCATTTGTTTGATGTTTTTCAGACGGCCACAAAACAAACCCATATTTTCAAAACTATTGTTTGTGTTGAGTGTATCTCTCTCCATCTCTCTTATCTCACCCAAAAAACCCTTGGACCCAATAGAGGATGAAAGAAGATAGACTTGTATTCTCTGGACTAATGACCCAGCCGGAGGCAGAGCTGTGGATACAAAACATGGAGGATCACTTCAGGAAAAAATTGGTTGCAAGGAAGTATGAGGTTCAATACGCTCTTCAGTACTTTACAAAGAGTGCTGCAACATGGTGGAAGATGCATCAAGCCATACAAGGATGTAGTGGAGCGGAAAGTTGGGAAAGGCCTAAAGAGATAGTACTCCCATGCTTGCTACTCATGTGGGGAAAAGGGACATCTTTCACAGTATTGCACGAAGGAAATCCATGAGTATCTCGGAGACTTTCCGACAGTAGAAGTGCAGTTTGATCCACAAAATATAGAAGAATTGATAGGAACGAAGAAGTTGAGGAAGAGAAAGAGCATGTGTCCCCAGAAAAACCCAATTTCTGCGGAAAAGGACCTGAGTCACATCACATGTTTTAGGTGCAAGGATTTAGGTCATTACGCTAGCAACTGCCCAACAAGGAAACCCCGGGACTTGTCAGAAATATTATGTTTTCGTTGTGATGAAGTAGGGTACCTTGCTAGAGATTGTCCCAAGGCGAAGGAGACTTGTGATAATTAGTGGTGTTTGTGAGAAATATAGTAGTAGCAGTGGGAACCTTTCTTTCATATTGAGGTGTTGACTGAGAGTTATGGAAATGACATTGTAATAACTTGTGAAACAATAGAAGTTGATATTTTTGGAATCCAAGAAGGAAATGTTGTGAGTTGTTGGATGATTGTGAGTGCCTCTTACCCAGACTAAAACCTAGGACCCTTAGAGAAGCTGACCCCAAACCTTTCTCGGACAAACAACCCCGTTTTACCCAAGGATATCCGTATGTTGTCCTGAGAACCCCTTTTGTCTTATACCTACAGATGACAACCCTTTACGAGTCCTTTCTCAAGGGCCCTAAAACCATGATGACCCTGACTAGTGATCAGCATTTCCCAAAGATCCCGAAGGACATGATGAAGCATATTCACCTAGAAGGAGATGCAGTTTACAAGGGTTATCCCTTCGTGGAGAATGGAGCCGAACTTTGGTACGTGGAGGTACACCTCCACCGTGTGAAAGGAGTTTGCCCAAAAAACTATGGGACAACACTTTTTCATCTCCCGAGTACCACGAACAACATTCTTCGATTATGTTCGTGAAGCTGCTATGGAGGCCATACGTTAGATTGGAGAAATACTTGAAACAAGACTTCGTCACACTTAGAAATGCCTGCGTGGGGTGCATGCAGAGATGATGGAGATGAAGCACACGACCAATAGGATGAAGCAACAGATTGAGGATTTCAAGAATCACATTGCACAATTCCAATGGGACTAAAGCCTCTCCGCAAGGACAAAGGAGATAAAGATGGAAGGAATGTTAGACCATACCAGACTATGTGGATAATAGCATTTGTAGTGATGCACCCTTGGAAATTGAGATTTTGAATACTGGTTCAGGATGTAATAAGAGATTTGTTATGTGGAGAATATGGATTACGGATGAACCGGTGCATTTTGTTTAGGACGATACTTTTGTGAGTGAAACTGGACCAATAGAAAGGAAAGTGTTGCTCGAAGGAGTAGAGTTTGCACAAATAAGTTGGAGTTTATTTATGAAGCTTACCCCAAGGTTATGAGGGAAATAAGTACCATTGGATTTAAAGAGGGTGTAATGCTGGAGTATGGAGCAATAAGGACTCCAAGGATGAGCCAAGGATATAGAATGTTCTGAAATGGACCCTAGCCACGGACCTAAAGGAGGCTACGTAATCACCAGGGAACCACGAGACTTGTCAGTAGTAATATGTTCCTGCCGAAGTGAAGCAGGGCACTTTGCTAAAGACTATCCCCATGAGAAGGAGTTTTGGGCTAAGTAGTTGATTTGAAGGATGCAATGGAAATGTTGTAGAACGAAGTAGTTGAGAATCAATATTGTTGGCATTAGGGTATTGATTTTCGATTTTGTGAGTTGTTGCTATATAGGCAGTGAGTGAAATCAGGATACATGGATCAAGATTTTGAAGAAAACTAGTGTTTTCATTTTAAGTGTGGTAGAATCCAACACCATTACCCGAATACAAGAGCTAGTTACGACAGACTTTGGAATGGACCACTCAGTAAGGAGTCTGAGTGATTAAATCCTAGTTTGTATCCACAGAAGGGAGGGATACAATACAATTGGATAGATTTGAGAATACTAGGAAGTTGGATGTTGGAAGACTGATCAGTTGCAACCCAATGATGAGACCAAGTGTTTCTAGTGATGAGATAAGCCATAGCCCACAGGCCCCAGGACCTGTCGAGAAGCAAGCACACTCTTGCTGAAGTAAAACCCCTCGTAGAAGTGACAACGTTGTCAACAAATGATCCTACAGGTGTTTACGCAAAACCCGAGGGTTGTTAAGAAACGATAGATGTTTTGTTTGGCTTGCAGAAATCAATGGATTTATCCAAACTTAGTTCGTTGACAAGAGAAATTCTGCAATGCTTGTGAGGATGACCGAGTGATAGAATACGAGATTCACTAAACCATATACAAGGTAATGATTTGTGTGCGGGATGGATTGATCACCATGCCGACTTACTCTTATTATTCGCCTCTATTATACGGGATGGTAAATCTGAGTGACTTACCTATAGTAGAGAGACGACGATGTCAAAACTTTGTTCAAACCTTAGAATGGTATAGAAATTTTCCCTGTACATGGCATGTTGTTGCCAACCGTAGGACATAAAGTGAGGATGAAGCCCAGACACGTTTTCTGCAGGGACCAAATCAAATTGTTTCATGGCCACCATGAGATATCGATTTTATTTAGTATTGGCGCCAAACCTGACAGCTAAGAAGAACCAGTCATAGAAAGAGCCTTACTAAGATGAAAGGACACAAGAATTGAGGACAAATATTATGCCACTACCGAAAGAGCCTAGAGAGAAGGAAATACCCTAAAGATCTGAGAAGACCACACCGTCAACCCAAAGAATGGAGTACCTAATTTTGGTGGAACCGTATCCATGTTTCTAAGTGTGGTAGCACACCAGACCACACCAATCAGTGATTTGTTAGGAGACCCCCAAACCCCAACCTATTTCTTGCTAGCCTTTCCGAATCTCGAGGACGAGATTCATTTTAAGTGTGGCAGGTTTGTAACATCCCAAAATTCTAAATTTTGGAATGTTATATTAAATCGATAGTTTTGATTGCTTGTTTGATGTGCTGTGTGAATTTGAGTGAAACTTGAAACTTTTGAAAGTTAAATGAGAGGGAATAAAATGACTTTCCCAAAACTTTCACCTTGCATTTTGATCTCCATGAATTCAAATTCTTTTCATCACAAAACCCTGGAATGAAGATAATATGACTTCTTCCATTATTAAATGAAAAAGGGCTTTGAAAGGATTTTGAATTCCGTTCTTGAAATATTTCAAATTCAGAAACTTTATGCAACTCAATGATTTTCCCGACAGAAGATAAAATGACTTCTTCAAATTATAGGAAGTTCCTTTGAAGTATTTTGAAATTAATTTCAAATATTGAGTTATTTGGTTTTTATTCAAATTATTTTCTCCAGAAATAAAATATATGGAAAATAGGGTAACATGATTCCCTACAGCAGAAAATTGGAGAGAAATAAATTTGAAATTATTTTGGTATTTTCAAAATGATTTTTAGTGGATTTTATTGCATCATTAGCACCTTTTCATTTATTACAATTTGTGAGGATTTTATTTGACTATAGAAAAATGTTCATGTTGTAGGGTTTCTTTTTCTGCAAATTTTGATATATAATATGCCTATATTATATATTGATTTTATTTCTTTTTCTTTTATTTCTCTGACTGTTTAGAAAAAAATGTTTCCCCGCCAACTGGGCCGGCCCAGCCGAAGCTAGGCCGTGGCCCAGCTCGCCCGCCGCTTCCTTCCTCGCGACGGACTCCGTCGCGCGCACGCCAGTGCTGCCACCGACCTCGGCATCCGTGCCAAGGCCGGACTACCCTGCCCCCTTCCCCACGTCAGCTCTGCCCCTCCTCCTATAAAACCGAAGCCCCGAGCCCCGTTCCCCTCTTCCCCGCCACCGCCGCATCTCCATCGCGCAACCGCCGCCACTCGCATTGCTCGCCGCCGCCGCCCTCGCTCCACCCGTCGCGCTGCACCAGCCGCCTCGCCGCCGCTGCCCTCTACGCCGCCGCACGCCTCTGCCCCGCGCGCCCGCGCAGCCGCTTCGCCCCGCAGCGGCCGGCCTCTCGCCGCCGCATCGCCGGAGCCACACCGCCGGCCGGATCCGCTTCGCCGCCGGACCCGAGCTGCCCGTCGAAGAACCGCCCGCCACCGTCGGTTTTTCGGCGAAAACCCGCCGAAACGGTACGAACCACCGGACCGCCCCGGTTTTCTGTTAAGTTAGGTTTTATGTTTTAGATCTTTTTTTAGGTTTAGATCTATCTAGTGAACGTTCACTAGTTAGGGTTAGAAAACGAACGTTCGTTCGTTAAGTTTTTATTTTTCTGTTTAGTTGTTTCGGCCAGGGACTCAGATGTACATATTTTATTTACATATTAGTCCCTAAACTTCAAACGGCCATAACTTTTTGCTCGTTGGTCCAAATTCAACGAAACCAACGCCCACATCTTCGTTACGTTCCCCTCTTTCCAGTAAAATTAAATTAAACATGTTTTTGAAAGTTTTAAATTTTGAATTCAACTAGTTTTGTTTCAAACTTCTTTTGATCATATCTTTTTAACCGTAACTCTGTTTGAGATGATTGTTTTTGCAAATCGAAGCTCTTGACCTGAACTTTCTGATAAGGCCAAATTCACTTAATTTTGGTAATTTTAGAAATTGTTTTCTGTTGCAAGAGTTATTCGCTTGTTTTCAAAGTTTTCCGAAGTGTTTTCTTCGTTCTATCCGATCTTGTGAGTGATTGCTTATGTGTGGTTACTATTGTTTGCTTACGATAGATTGATCGGAGTGTGACAAGTAGATCTATCACAAGTTATGAGTGAAAATCATCTACATCGTCAGTACAAGGCAAGTTCACACTTTGATTATACTTTCCAATACCCAGTTTTCATTGCATTAGTTATATCCTCAAACACTTGCATGAGTAGGATCTCTTAACTTGTGGGTCTGGGCAGTAGATTGAGGTAGAACCTATTACCTGCATTATTTCAAACCCTTGGGAGTTACTTCTACGTTATGCTTAGGTTGTCATGCTATGCTCGTAGACGTGTTTTGGGTTTGAGAGTACCCATGACAGATGTGAGATTGTTAATTAATGGTTCAACTTAAGGTGGCTACTTTAATACACATCTGGGTGGACTGGTTGTGGCACTCTGGAGCACCCAGTGGTTTGCCGGGCACCTGGAGAAACCAGTGTTGTCCTAGGGGATCCTGGAGGAACCGTGTGATCACCCTATTGGAATGCCACCCAGGCTCAAAGGGATCATATAATATTTTCATGCCTAGAAACTTGCATGTGCACCCACAAGCCATCATGGGCTATGGCATAGTATGAGTAAGTTGTGTGAGCTCTTTCAGTGGTGGACTAGCAGATGTAGGGGGAATGTAGGTGTGCAGGTCCACCCGGGGTAAAGAGTAAATGCTTCTGAAATACTCTGTCTCGGTCATCCGTTTCTCAAACACCATGCAGTGCGAGAAATTAAACAGAGGCGATCGAGTCTTGTGGGGAAAAGTGCACAAACCTCTGCAGAGTGTACAAACTATTCATGAGTAGCCGTGTCCCCGGTTATGGACATCTTTGAGTATCTAGAAGTGGAGTATTTGTTGATCCCAACACTCTATTTAATTAATTTGTTGGGTTAATAATGACCTTGGTTTGGGGTTGAGATGGGGTATCATACTCAATTGTTCATGATTTTAAATTTAACAAAGTAGTTAAATTAAATGCATTCCTTTGTGGTAGGGAAAAATCAGCTTTATGCAAAAACAGCCTTACACCCTCCACCAGCCAAATATGCGTGTAGTTGTAGGCATTGTTCATCATTACTTCTATAGTGTGAATTTGTCACTACATTCAATGTACTGACCTACATGGCTGCAATGTCTCATGTTGCAGGAATTATCCGACGAGTAAGTGTTACGTTAGGGTTACGCTGTCTACACTCAACTTTGTCGTTGGTGTTGATGGAACTCCACAACCTTTGTTGCTTCCGCTATGATTGATTGAGGTAATAGTATTTACGTTACTTTATACATGTGATTTACCTCTGTTATAAATCCTCGAGTACTGTGTGTGTCAGCATACCGATCCAGGGATGACACTTAAGCACAAAGACTTGATCCATTCGGGTCAGGTCGCTACAATATGGTATCAGAGCACATGTTGACTGTAGGACTTGATCCATTCAGGTCGGGTCGCTACAAATATTATATGTGGATGACATATTGTTGATTGGAAAAGATTTAGAATTTCTGGATGGCATAAAAGGATACTTGAATAAGAATTTTTCAATGAAAGACCTCGGTGAAGCTGCTTACATATTAGGCATCAAGATCTATAGAGATAGATCAAGACGCTTAATTGGACTTTCACAAAGCACATACCTTGATAAAGTTTTGAAGAAGTTCAAAATGGATCACTCAAAGAAAGGGTTCTTGCATGTGTTACAAGGTGTGAAATTGAGTAAGACTCAATGTTCGACCACTGTAGAAGATAGAGAGAAAATGAAATTCATTCCCTATGCCTTAGCCATAGGATCTATCATGTATGCAATGCAGTGTACCAGACCTGATGTGTGCCTTGCTATAAGTTTAGTAGGGAGGTACCAAAGTAATCCAGGAGTGGATCACTGGACAGCGGTCAAGAACATCCTGAAGTACCTGAAAAGGACAAAGGATATGTTTCTCGTTTATGAAGGTGACAAAGAGCTCGTCGTAAACGGTTACATCGATTCAAGCTTTGACACTGATCCAGATGACTCTAAGTCACAAACCGGATATGTATTTTTATTGAACGGTGGAGCTGTCAGTTGGTGCAGTTCCAAGCAGAGTGTCGTGGCGGGATCTACGTGTGAAGCGGAATACATAGCAGCTTCGGAAGCAGCAAATGAAGGAGTCTGGATGAAGGAGTTCAAATCCGATCTAGGTGTAATACCTAGTGCATCAGTTCCAATGAAAATCTTTTGTGACAACACTCGAGCAATAGCCTTGGCGAAGGAACCCAGGTTTCACAAGAGAACAAAGCACATCAAAAGACGCTTCAATTCTATCCGCGATCAAGTCAAGGAGGGAGACGTAGAAATTTGCAACATACATACAGATCTGAATGTCGCAGTCCCGTTGACTAAGCCTCTTCCACTGGCAAAACATGATCAGCACCAAGACTCCATGGGTGTTAGAATCATTACTTTATAATCTAGATTATTGAATTTAGTTCAAGTGGGAGACTGAAGGAAATATGCCCTAGAGGCAATAATAAAGATGTTATTTGCATTTCCTTATATCATGATAAATGTCTTTTATTCATGCTAGAAATGTATTAACCGGAAACTTAGTACATGTGTGAATACATACACAAAACGGTATATCCCTAGTATGCCTCTACTAGACTAGCTCATTGATCAAAGATGGTTATGTTTCCTAGCCATAGACATGAATTGTCTTTTGATCAATGGGATCACATCATTAGGAGAATGATGTGATGGACTAGACCAATCTATTAGCTTAGCACTATGATCATTTAGTTTTACTACTATTGCTTTCTTCATGACTTATACATGTTCCTATGACTATGAGATTATCCAACTCCTGAATACCGGAGGAGCACCTTGTGTGCTATCAAACGTCAGAACGTAACTGGGTGATTATAAAGATGCTCTACAGGTGTCTTCGAAGGTGTTCGTGGTGTTGGCATAGATCAAGAATAGGATTTGTCACTCCGAGTGTCGGAGAGGTATCTCTGGGCCCTCTCGGTAATATACATCATAATAAGCCTTGCAAGCAAATGACTAATGAGTTAGTCACGAGATGATGTATTACAGAACGAGTAAAGAGACTTGCCGGTAACGAGATTAACTAGGTATGGTGATACCGATGATCGAATCTCGGGCAAGTAACATACCAATGACAAAGGGAACAACGTATGTTGTTATGCGGTTTGACCGATAAAGATCTTCGTAGAATATGTAGGAGCCAATATGAGCATCTAGGTTTCGCTATTGGTTATTTACCGGAGATGAGTCTCGGTCATGTCTACATAGTTCTCGAACCCGTAGGGTCCGCACGCTTAACGTTTGATGATGATCAGTATTATGAGTTTATGAGTTTTGGTGTACCGAAGGTAGTTCGGAGTCCCGGATGAGATCACGGACATGATGACGAGTCTCGGAATGTCCGAGACATAAAGATTGATATATTGGACGGTCACATTTGGACACCGGAAGTGTTCCGAGTGATTTCGGAGATAACCGGAGTGCCGGAGGGGTTACCGGAACCCCCCAGGGAAGTATTGGGCCCTGGTGGGCCTTAGGGAAGAAAGAAGGCAGCAGCCCAGGAGGTGGCATGCCCCCTCCCATGGGGAGTCCGAATTGGACTAGGGGAGGGGGGCGCAGCCCCTCTTTCCCTCTTCCTCTCCCTCTCTTTCCTTGCCCCTTTCCCCTTCCTAGTAGGACTAGGAAAGGGGAGTCCTAGTCCCACTAGGAAGAGGACTCCTCCTTTCCTTGGTGCGCCTAGGGCCGGCCGGCCTCCTCCCCTTGCTCCTTTATATACGGGGGCAGGGGGCACCCTAGGACACACAAGTTGATCAAGTTGATCTCTCCCAACCGTGTGCGGTGCCCCCCTCCACAGAAACACACCTCGGTCATACCGTTGCAGCGCTTAGGCGAAGCCCTGCGCCGGTAGCTTCATCATCCCCGTCACCACGTCGTCGTGCTGACGAAACTCTCCCGTGAAGCTCTACTGGATCAAGAGCTCGTGGGACGTCATCAATCTGAACGTGTGCTGAACGCGGAGGTGTCGTACGTTTGGTGCTTGATCGGTTGGATCGCGAAGAAGTTCGACTACATCAACTGCGTCACTAGACGCTTCCGCTTTCGGTCTACGAGGGTACGGAGACACACTCTCCCCTCTCGTTTATATGCATCTAGTAGATAGATCTTGTGTGATCGTAGGAATTTTTTTGAAATACTACGTTACCCAACAAGATGCGCATGGGACACACAGCAGCTTTTCCAATCTCCTGCACGAGGGCCGTGAGGGTGCGAGGAAGAGCCTGGGGCGCTAGCCATGTTTGAAGATTTTTTGCAGGCACTAAGGTTTCTTCCGCGTGGAATGGGATGCAGAGGCAACTGGGATCTATCCTCTTATATAGGCACCTTCTCTACAGAGTCAGGGGGTATTTGTAAAACTGCCCAGATGGTTCGCATTCGTTAGACACATGGAATCCAAGGCGACGGCGGCGAGGAATCGACCGAATACAATATTTAAAGAAGCCAAACTATCATCCAGGAGGACTTACCTTGCAAGACCGAAGACATGAAGTCGGACACAATCTCGTCCTTGAAGGCAAGTCCGGGGGCTACTGAGGGAGTCCTGTATTCAGGGGTCCTCGGGCATCCGGGTCGTTGAAGCTAGGCCGTATTGGTGGGCCACGTAAATAATAAGCAGAAGACCATCCCCCGTGTTCGGTCAGGACTCCTATGTACGTAGAAAGGCAAGTGTAGAGTCCGGATGTATCAAATTACTTTCTCCCCAAGTCACCCTTGTAACCCTAGGTCCCTTCTGGCGTGTATATAAGCCGGGGGTTTAGTCTATAGAGGGGATCATCGACATCACAATATCCACATTGGCTAGACTTTAGGGTTTAGCAATTACGATCTCGAGGTAGATCAACTCTTGTATTCATATTCATCCATATTAATATAGCAGGAAGTAGGGTATTACCTCGATCGAGAGGGCCTGAACCTGGGTAAACATCGTGTCCCCAGCCTCCTATTACCATCGATCCTCTAACGCATAGCTTGGGCCCCCCCTACCCGACATCTGTCGGTTTTGACACCGACACCTTCCCCTAGGAACATGCGTGTAGTACTTTGTTTTGATGACTTGTAGATTTTTGCAATAAGTTTGTGAGTTCTTTATGACTAATATTGAGTCCATGGATAATACGCACTCTCACCCTTCCGCCATTGCTAGCCTCTCTTGTACCGCGCAACTTTCGCCGGTACCATACACCCACCATATACCTTCCTCAAAACAACCACCATACCTACCTATTATGGCATTTCCATAGCCATTCCGAGATATATTGCCATGCAACTTTCCACCGTTCCATTTATTACGACACGTTTCATCATTGTCATATTGCCATGCATGATCATGTAGTTGACATCGTATTTGTGGCAAGGCCACCATGCATAATTTTTCATACGTGTCACTCTTGATTCATTGCAAATCTGGTACACCGCCGAAGGCACTCATATAGAGTCATATTTTGTTCTAGTATCGAGTTGTAATCATTGAGTTGTAATAAAATAGAAGTGTGATGATCATCATTATTAGAGCATTGTCCCAAAAAAAGGCCAAAAAAAAGAAAGGTCAAATGAAAAAAGGGACAATGCTACTATCTTTTTTCCACACATGTGCTTCAAAATAGCACCACGATCTTCATGATAGAGACTCTCTTGTTTTGTCACTTTCATATACTAGTGAGAATTTTCATTATAGAACTTGGCTTGTATATTCCAACGATGGGCTTACTCAAAGGCCCTAGGTCTTCGTGATCAAGCAAGTTGGATGCACACCCACTTAGTTTTTTTATTGAGCTTTCATACATTTATAGCTCTAGTGCATCCGTTGCATGGAAATCCCTACTCACTCACATTGATATCTATTGATGGACATCTCCATAGCCCATTAATACGCCTAGTTGATGTGAGACCATCTTCCTCCTATTTTTTCTTCTCCACACCCACCACTCTATTCCACCTATAGTGCTATATCCATGGTTCACGCTCATGTATTGCATGAAAGTTGAAAAAGTTTGAAAAAATTAAAGTATGAAACAATTGCTTGGCTGAAACCGGGGTTGTGCATGATTTGGGTATTTTGTGTGACGAAGATGGAGCATAGCCAAACTATATGATTTTGTAGGGATGAACTGTCTTTGGCCATGTTATTTTGAGAAGACATAATTGCTTTGTTAGTATGCTTGAAGTATAATTATTCTTATGTCAATATTAAACTTTTGTCTTGAATCTTTTGGATCTGAACATTCATGCCACAATAAAGAGAATTACATTGAAAATTATGTCAGGTAGCATTCCACATCAAATATTCTGTTTTTATCATTTACCTACTCGAGGACGAGCATGAATTAAGCTTGGGGATGCTTGATACGTCTCCAACGTATCTATAATTTTTTATTGTTCCATGCTATTATATTATCTATTTGGGATGTTTAATGGGCTTTAATATGCACTTTTATATTATTTTTGGGACTAACCAACTAACCAAAGGCCCAGTGCAAATTGTTGTTTTTTGCCTATTTCAGTGTTTCACAAAAAAGGAATATCAATAGGAGTCCAAACGAGATGAAACCTTCGCGAGGATCATTTTTGTAACAAACGCAATCCAGAAGACTTGGAGTACATGTCTGGGAAGCCACGAGGCGGACACGAGGCAGGAGGGCGCGCCCAGGGGGGTAGGCGCGCCCCCACCCTCGTGGGCCCCTCGTAGCTCCACCGACGTACCTCTTCCTCCTATATATACTCATATACCCTGAAAACATCCAGGAGCCCCACAAAACCCTATTTCCACCGTGGCAACCTTCTGTACCCGTGAGATCCCATCTTGGGGCCTTTTCCGGAGCTCCGCGGGAGGGGGAATCGATCACGTAGGGCTTCTACATCAACACCATAGCCTCTCCGATGATGTGTGAGTAGTTTACCACAGACCTTTGGGTCCATAGTTATTAGCTAGATGGCTTCTTCTCTCTATTTGGATCTCAATACAAAGTTCTCCTCGATCTTCTTGGAGATCTATTCAATGTAATACTTTTTGCGGTGTATTTGTCGAGATACGATGAATTGTGGGTTTATGATCAAGATTATCTATGAACAATATTTGATTCTTCTCTGAATTCTTATATGCATGATTTAATGTCATTGCAAGTCTCTTCGAATTATCAGTTTGGTTTGGCCTACTAGATTGATCTTTCTTGCAATGGGAGAAGTGCTTAGCTTTGGGTTCAATCTTGCGGTGTCCTTTCCCAGTGCCAGTAGGGGCAGCAAGGCACGTATTGTATTGTTGCCATCGAGGATAAAAAGATGGGGTTTATGTCATATTGCATGAGTTTATCCGTCTACATCATGTCATCTTGCTTAAGGCGTTACTCTATTCTTATGAACTTAATACTCTAGATGCATGCTGGATAGCGGTCGATGTGTGGAGTAATAGTAGTAGATGCAGAATCATTTTGGTCTACTTGTCATGGACGTGATGCCTATATACATGATCATGCCTAGATATTCTCATAACTATGCGCTTTTCTATCAATTGCTCTACAGTGATTTGTTCACCCACCGTAAAATATGATATCTTGAGAGAAGCCACTAGTGAAACCTATGGCCCCCGGGTCTAGTTTCCATCATATTAATCTTCCATCAACTAGCTATCTTTATTGTTCTTTTATTTTGCAATCTTTACTTTTCAATCTATACAACAAAAATACCAAAAATATTTATCTTATTATCTCTATCATATCTCACTTTTGCAAGTGGTCGAGAAGGGATTGACAACCCCTTTATCATGTTGATTGCTAGGTTCTTAATTGTTTGTGCAGGTATTAGGGACTTGCATGTAGTCTCCTACTGGATTGATACCTTGGTTCTCAAAAACCGAGGGAAATACTTACACTACTTTGTTGCATCACCCTTTCCTCTTCAAGGGAAAAACAAGCATGCTCAAGAGGTAGGAAGAAGAATTTTTGGTGCCGTTGCTGGGGAAATCTACGCACAAGTCAAGACATACCAAGTACCCATCACAAACTCTTATCCCTCGCATTACATTATTTTCCATTTGCCTCTCGTTTTCCTCTCCCCCACTTCACCTTTGCCGTTTTATTTGCCCTTTTTTCTGTTTGTCTCTTTCTGTTGCTTCTTGTTTGCTTGTGCCTATATATCCTGTGATGTTGTTTTTGAGTTGATCTACACCCCAATGCTGGTGCCTTGCTACGGCAAGAGATTCTTCTTCTACCTCCTCACCTCACCAATTTAGATCAAGGGGGAAATTATTATCATGATGAACTGCTGACTAACCCTCAAGATAATATCTTGTGTGAGCCTTGTGATGATGCAGAACAACACGGTGAAGAAAATGGTGAAAATCATGAGCAAAATAGTGCAGAAGTCGGGTCTACGGGGGCTCATTTTACATGTCCACAACCGGGGGTCAGATCCTCCTCCGGATCGCCGCGGCTGACACCCGTCAGCGAATCTACACTAGGATCTGAAGCATCAGCGGGGCCCGAGACAGCGCTGGGCACCGCGCGCGCCAGCAGTGAGTCCCTGCCTAGCACACGGTGTGACGCAACCCGCCCAGACGACGCCACCGAGCCGCGCAAATCACCTTCTGCCACGTGCCCGTCGGTCGCTCGGCTTGTTGATCCGCCGCGCGTCTATACGCGTCGCCCACACCAGCAGACAGGCGCGGATTTGGAGGCGCCAACCAGACCGGGATTCGGTGCTGGTCCTATCGGGCCTGTGACCGGCTCGCGACGCGGAGCTGATCCGGGTGGACCCACTCCATCATCAGGCAATGATGAGGCTCGGGGCTTGGGATCTTCTGCACCAAGCGCAACAACCACGCCTTCTCCCGATGCCACAGAAGATCCAGCTGCCTCGATAGATGTGGCTGGAGGTCTCGGATCGGCTGCTGATCCTATGGGATCTTCTGCGGGAACTGTTCCGAGTTCATCTCCTATGCTAGTGTCGCGTACACATCTCCAACAAGGGGTAATTCAGAGAACTAATTATAAAACTAAATTTGGGTTAGCATGTTCTACAGGTGAACTTGGCACTCTAGCAGAGGCGCTCAATGACACGCGATGGAAGAAAGCCATGGAAGAAGAATACATGGCACTCCAAAAAAATAAAACATGGCATCTAGTTCCACCAAGGCAAGGTAAAAATAGTATTGATTGCAAGTGGGTATTCAGAATTAAGAGAAAATCTGATGGAACTATTGATCGCTACAAAGCAAGACTTGTTGCAAAAGGCTTTAAACAATGTTATGGTATAGACTATGGGGATACCTTTAGTCCTGTTGTAAAAACTGCTACTATTCGTCTTGTTCTGTCCTTAGCTGTTTTCAGGGGATGGATTCTTAGACAACTAGATGTACATAATGCATTCCTCCATGGCGTTCTGGAAGAGGAAGTTTACATGAAACAACCTCCTGGGTTTGAAAGTAAGAATGCACCCTATCATGTATGTAAACTTGATAAAGCTTCGTATGGATTGAAGCAAGCTCCTAGGGCATGGTATTCAGGACACAGCCAAAAATTGCTAGCACTCGGTTTTGTCTCTTCAAAGTCAGATACCTCATTGTTTATTTATAATAAGTCAAATACCACGATATTTGTGCTTATCTATGTTGATGATATTATTGTCACAAGTTCATCAGGTGAGGCTATATCAGGGTTGCTCAAGGATCTAAGTGCAGAGTTTGCTCTTAAGGATCTGGGAGATCTACACTTCTTTCTAGGCATTGAGGTAAAGAAACATGAAGATGGACTTCATCTCTCTCAGGAAAAGTATCTTGTTGATCTGGTAAGAAGAGTTGGGTTGTGTCACAGCCTGGTTTTTGGCCCTTTTCTTTTTCTTTTTTGTTTATTGGTTTTTGCTCTGTTTTTCTTTTTTGAGTGGTTCTGTGGCCTTGTCAGCTGGGAAATCATCCTCTTTTTCCCTCCCAAGTGGCTCATCATTCTCAAAACCTTGCCAAGATCATGTCACTCCATTGCCTGACCAAACCCTAATTTCTTTTTCTAGGGAATATTCCTTTTTCTGTTAAAGGAATAACCATGTCTGCCCTAGGTTGTGAAGCAACCTATATTTCTGTCACTCCAAAAATTCCCAAATAAATTTTAATAAATGTTTTGGGTCATATATTCATCCATTATGGCAAAACATTTCATTGCCATGTTCAAAAATAATACTCCAATAATCATTTTCCTATTCTGTCCTAAATGGCACTTTGTAAAGCAAGTGCTATTTATCTTTGGCCAATTGACTCCAAAATCCTTGGGCATCTTTTCATGTCCATATCATTGACATGTGCCAATTTTAACAGTCATTTGCCTAGTGAATATTTTTCAATGATTTTCCAAAGTTTCTGTCCAGAAAAGAACTTTGTGAAGGAAGTATATTCTAGGCATGTCCAAATGAGATGAAACTTGGTCACATCCTTCATTTGACCAAATCATGAGTCTCTACCAAATTAGAGCTCATGGAGATCATCTATGTGAGCTCAGCTCCAAATCTTGTTTTCTGCTAAAATTTCCACTTTGTGAAGCAACCCTATTTTACCTTGCTTCATTTGAGCTGGCAATTTCCCAGGGCATTCTTACATTTACATCTACTCCCTCCACCAAGTTTTGGCTCAATCCACTTAACCATTTACCATCAGTAGATTTTCTAAGTTACTGGCCAGAATGGAACCTTGTGAAGGAAGTGCCACTTTGGTAACTCCAAATGGCATGATCTTTTTAGAGCAACTCCATATGGTCAAATAATCCCTCTACACCAAAATTCAGCTCAAGTGGTTACTCCAAGTGAGTGCTACTTCATCATCTTATTTCTGGACCAGATTTGGCAGTTGCAAAGCAACCATATTAAATCTTGGTCCATTTCCTATCAAACTCCCCAGGATGGTAGTTCTTCCTTAGCTAATCACCCCAGACAACTCTTTTGCCTCTAATCCTACCTCAGTTGATCACTATTTCATGATCCCGTTTACTGCAGTAAACTTCAGAGGTAGATTTCCATTTATCCATATCACCTTTCACCAAGTTACCACCGCAGGGTAAACCTATCTTGGATGATCTTACCACTAGAAAACGTCTGGAAAATAGTGTTTCATGTGTGCACCAGTGCGCGTGGTGACCACTGCCCTAGCATGCAGCAAGCATGCTCTGGCTCGACCTCGGTGTTGTGCTCGTCCATTCCCTCCTCGTCTCAACCTCCCACCGTGTCTAGTAGCCTCCCCATGATCGTCCGGGTCGCCCTGACCCCTTGCCCCCTGCGTCCGCTTCCTCGTCGGCGCTCGTCGCCGCACGCCCACGAGAGCGTTGTGGCCGACCGAGCTTCAGCGGCGCTCGGCCATTTCTCTCATGTGCTCTCGGCCCCCCGGCATAGTGCCTCGCTGTAGCGCGTCCGCATCCCCCTCGTCGCCTTATCGTGCTCGCTGCGCGTCACCAGGGCCTTGGCCAAGCGCGAGCGGTGGCACCCGAGGCTGTGCTCTTGCCCCGCCTATATATAGGCCACCCCTCCCCAGTTCGAGCACACCAATCGACCTCATGCACTACTAGCTTCCTCCCTGACCAGTCAAACGAGCTCGAGGAGCTCCCATTCCTCCTCCATGGCCGCCATGTCCATCGCGGCATTGACCTAAATTGGCCCCATGCCGATCTCCTCTTCCACCTCTAGCCACTCCACCACCTTCCCCAGCCCTCCGCGAGCCTCCCCATCCCCTCCGTTCATCACCAAAGCATCAGTGGACGCGTGCCCATCGATGCCCGAGGCCATCCCCCGCCGCGGCCGGTGCCTCGCTCGCTTGAGTGCTCTCTGGTGGTCGGCCATTGGCTAGGTGGATGCGCCTCCTCCTCCCGATCCCACCGGTGGTCCGAGCTCCACCGGATGGCCAGAGCTGGGAGAACGGCCGCCGCTGCCGAGCTTCTGTCCTCCCCCTGGCGCCGCCGTTCGTCGTGCCTCCACCCCTCCCCGGCGGCCATACTTCCCATGAATGGGACCGCTGTGGCCTCCCGCACCCGTCGGTGCCCTTGGCTCGGCCAGGGGGCGCCTGAGCCCGCCGGCCCCCTCGTCGCTTCCCTCCCCTGCCTCCTGCTATGTCCCGCACGGGAGCACAGGAGAGCGAGGAAGAAGATGACGCTTTGCTAGGCGGGACCCTCCAGTCAGCGTCTCCTAGCCAGGCCCCGCCACTGTTGACTTGGATAAGACGCGGGACCCACCTGTTAGTGACCCAGAAGACCAGCCCCACCCCCCGTTGACGTGTTAAGTGGAGACGTATTCCGTGAAGTGCGCTTTCCCTTAACCAAAGGCGTATTCCGTTTCTTCTTCGGGCGTAAGTATGTTTTCATCTCTGGAAAGCGTATTTTATCAAAACCCACTTCTACCTTATCCACTCAAGGACTTGTTTGTGATGATATTTTTGCAAAAAAGTCCCTCAACTTCGTCATCTCATAACTTTTTACTCGTAACTCCAAACGACGTGATTCTAAAGCCCACTTCTTCGTTTCGTCGAGCCCGTTCCGTTGGTATCACTTTCACCATGTGTTAACATTATGAAAATGACCATTTTGCCCTTGCCGTAAACAGCCCCCTCCGAGAGAGTACTGTTTCTGGCGATTCTTTCCGTGAGCTTCTCGCGCTTCTTCCCGGTGACTTCTTCCACCCCAGGCAAGCCACAAGAACCACTTGCATGATAGCCATGTAGTAGCCATGGTTTTCAACTTGAATATTTAATAAAAGATTGTTGTTATATGTCTGCTTGTTTGCTACTGCTGTCGTTGTTTCGGTTATGCTCGTGGTTTCATGTTCACTGTCATGATCTGATACTTGTTGTTATCTTGTACTACTTGTTATTATCATGTTCACATGTTATGCTTGGTAGTATAAGTACCTGCTAGCAGTAGTCTTGATGCATGCTTGTTGTACCGTGATATGCTTGTTCTGTTGCAACTAGCTAGTTACATGCTTACTTGGTACTGTTCTTGCTATGTTCTTGCATGGTATTTATTGTTGATGCTAGTATGCTCTTGCATGGAATTTATTTATGATGCTAGTAGTCATGTATGCCATGAGTAGCGTTATGCTTATGATATTCATGCTCATCAGTATGCCATGTTCATTTGGTTAAATATTTCATTGTGGTTATGCTCGATGATTATGTGCACCTTCATGCTTATGTTGATATCATGCTCATGCATTGTAGTTGCATTGTGTTATTTTATTATGACTCAGCTTTTTGCCTTCAAGTTTAACCGGATTAAATTGAACTTGAACAACTGTTGGATGAGTCATGGTGCCACCATATCGAGCTGACCAATGCAGCCACACTTACCTTTATGGGAAGGTCCTAACTGGGTCTATTGTCATGCCTCTCGCCTGTACCTCCAACGAGGGAAGGTTATGGACACGTGTTACCCTGATCAGGTAGGCGGACATAACCTTGTGTGCCCGTTGTTGATGTTGTTTTGAGCTCGGGTCCCCGTTTGGGACCGTTTGGCCACGACGGTGGTCGTTGTATCTTTTATAGACACGGGGCCACCCAGGACTTAGCCCAAAAGGGAAGTTGGTCGGAGTGGCCGGGAGAGTTTCATGACAGTAGATCGGTTTTGTTGGAACATCACTGGTCCACCCGAATGGGAGTACGAGGCCATGGGTTCTATGGTGTGGGTACAGTGCGCTACCTCTACAGAGTGTGTGTGTCTAAATCTATCAATAGTCGTGCCCGCGGATAAGGGCCCAGTTCGTGTCGATCACACCGTGAGTCAACAGTAATACTAATAATAACTTGATTAATAACAACCCTGGTTCGATGATGAGATAAGTTGGTTGTGATCACCGGAATGATCACTGCGGTATCGAGGATACTGAGTTGTTGGATAATTGTGATGGTTATGAGGTAACCCGAGCAGAGTAAGTTGGTGCATGTTAGTATCATCATGTTGCATGTAGAATCATCATGCTCGTATGTTCATGCTATGTCATTCCAGTTGCATCATGATCAGTTGTGGATGCCATGTTGTTCTGTTAGTACCATGTTCATGAATGATTTAACCTGCTAATGCCATGTTGTTGTTTGCCTTGATTGCTTTTGGTTTATTGTGAGCTTGCAAGTACATTCAATGTACTGACCTGGCGTGTCATGCCAGTTTGCAGGTTGTGCCTGGATTGCTTGCTTGTTTTGGTGTGGTTCCAGTGTTCGCGAGCTAGGATAAACGTTCTAGCCAGAGTCCCTGCGGATTGGAGTCCATCATCACAGTTCGTTGTTCCGCTACCAGTAGAGGTTCCGCTGCCTCAAGTTGTTATGTTGCTTGCATAGAGCAACTGTGGTTGGCGTAGTGTCGTCGTGCCGATGTTATTCGTTGTAATATCAGAGACCTTGTATTCGTATTCGCGTAATAAAAGAAAGTTGGTTTGTTCTATGCTAAGTAGTGCCATATTCTAGAAGACTTCTCCTCGATCTCTGGGTTGGAATACGGGGCATTCCGGTTTCTCTGAGCCGGGGTGCCACAGGCTTGGTATCAGAGCAGGTCTGGCTATAGAGCGTCCTATTCCGCTGGAACATTAGAAGACGGTGGTATAGGGTCTGGTCGTTGCCCTTGCTTGCTGCATTTGGTTTGTTGCATTTGGTTGCTGCATTTGTTTGTTGCATAGCATGGATATAGCCTTATTATTTTGATACTAACGATTTATCTGGTGAATGTAGATGGCATCGGTTTGGATCCACTACAGCTCAGCCTTTGCATTTCTCCAGTTTTATTTTCTTGCTCGTTCTTCGGTGTTTGGCGTCATTTCTGTCCCAGCAGAGTGATGCTAAGTGATCCTGACACGGTTTGCAAAAATGGTGCTCAGGTATCGCGCTGAATTCCTTCCTTCAGCTCCATTGTGTTTCGGGGGTAGACATGCTTCTACCCCGGATTGTCCTTTTCTTGTCATGTTGGCAACCCTTAATGGCCTTAGTCATCAAGAAAGGGCAATGTCAGCAGACTCAGTTTTTCCTTTATTTCTTGGACGAGTACGGATATTTTCTGTCCGCTTGATAATAATGTGGTTGCGACATTTGTGTCCTGCTACATGGTTACCAAGTACGTCCTCGCCTCCAAGCTAGTCCAGGTTGCTACCTGGCTAAGCTAGCACTTGGTGTAGCGCTGTTTACACCAATCCTTCCACACATTTATTCACTCTCGTGCACATCGTCACATCATGCTAGAACATAGAACCGGAGATCCCGCGAAATTTTGTGTGCTTAAGTAGGCATGCATATTGTGTGACTAGCAGTAATATGTGACATTGTTTGTGTGTGAATCGATTGTTGTTGTGTGGTTTTGTTCAGTTGAGTTTTCTTTTGCTTCTTTCTTTTTGGGCCCCGGTGTTACATTATTTTTCCCCTATAAAGAATGGCTCACGAGCTGACACCGGACCTGAAGAAATAATGAGTTCAAATGATTGGAACCTCAGCTAAACAGAATGGAATTCTCAGCCGATTGCAGTGAAATGGGGAATATCTGATTTTGAGACTGATAATCAAGTTTGCATTTGTGAGCACTCCTCACAACAGTACAGATAAGTCAAGTCTACATCAATACAGAATATTCACAGCAGTAATGTTCAAGTCAGCAGCAAGACAAGTCAGGTACCTGATCAACGGTATATTTTCAGGCAAAGGTATGGACCATATACAAAATTTTGGCTCATCAAGGCATGATGCTTGAAATATGTTATCATCTGAAGTAAAATCAGGATGTGACATGCTCGAGGAAGACAGTCAAACTATTTTTCTCATGCAAATAACCAGCCTCAGAATATTATGGGCGTGTGTATGAATCTCAGTGTGCATATCGGTATGAAGTTTTGGATATAAGCAACCCAGTATTATCCCACACGCTATCAGAAGAAATTAATGAGGCAAGGCTCCTCAATTTTTCCTCAGCCTGATATGTGAACAATTTCCGGTCCAAGATACCCGGTCTTTCTCAACAAGATACCTCGGTAAAAGCTTGTGACACACGAAAATATTTTTTTCTCAAACAAGCAAACCCGAGGGGAAGCTTCTCAAGTACGGAACTCAGGCTTCTCCAGCACGATAAATAGACCAAGCTTCGTGTGTAAGCTATAGAGCCTTCTTCTGCACGATACCCAGACAAAAGATTTGCGCACAAGCTAACAAGTCCTCCTCAGCAAGCTACTCGGATGGCTTCTCCCGTAAGCCACTCAGTCCACGTTAGTACCATACTATTACACCGTCCGCAGAGGTTACATGATGAGTTTCCAATATGTGGCAGTACTGCTCAAGAATCAAATCAGCCATATTTTGGTCAGAAGAACAATTCAGTCAAAACATATGCCTGCCTCAAGGATCAAGTGGTCGGTCGCATATGATGCTTACATAGGGTGAACATGCATCCCCAGTCACCTCAGTCACTCATACGGGGTGCGGCAAGAATCCAGCAGATATACCTAATAAAGGTACGGATCCAACAACCTCACGAGTCAGGCACAGGAGAAATAAGCAGAGGTACATCTCGTGAATTATAAGGATCGACAAGATCTGGAGGTGACATCACAGAATCCACAGTCTTGACAATGGTCATTATTCCCGCAACTCACAAGGAGATATCATAAAACCTTGTCACTTCTTGTATGATTGGCCTCAGCAATGAGCTCTGTACGGCTACACATCCCGGTATATGTCATATGTATGCGAACACAGGTCAGCAAACATGCACAAGGAATAATGTCAAAATATTGCACTAATCACGTCCATGGTCATACGAAGAATCAAGGACATGTATGGCCAAGTTATTTCAGTAAGATATCCTGACAAAGCAAATCATGACCGTCAAAGGTTGAGACTGACAGCAAAGGTATGACGATTTTTGCGCGACCATCAGGGTCCAGATACCCAAAGTTGTTGGAGGCTGTAATTCCATATGGACCCACAAAGGCATACTCTTGGCGGCCTACTCTGTTTTGCAAGGATTACATATCCCGCTGACCCGCTTGGAATGGTTAGTGTGGAAAATCCTAATGAGTGTACCGACAAAATGATAAAGTCAAAAGCCAAACGATCAGCTCAGACACGGTATAGCCATCGACGGAATCAAGTACACGGTCAGTCTGTCAGGAAAATACTTTGTCCGTCAGCTCCCTGTCAGGCCAGTCTCAAGATGTAAATATTTGAGGTATGGCACAGCTATAACTTCATGCACCTTTATATTGTTCACGACAGAAAGGCAGTCGGATCTTTGGTACATATCTCATGCTCGAGCCAAAGGAATAAGTCAGTACCACTTATGGGAAGTCAGATCCCGTCAGGAGATGGCCATAAATAATTCTCAGCATTTATTGGAGCCAGAAGGCCTGCATTTATTTGAAGCCACCCCATGGCAGAGGTAAAAAGGTTTCCATGACTAAAAGGAAATTTATGCTCAAATGCATTGGGTATCACTGCAGATCTGAAAGAATCAACGTCAGCAAAAAGATTTGATATGGGAGCCAAAACCCGTCAAAAATTGGGGAAAGGTGAAGCAAACCATCCCCGAGCCAAGATAATCAGATCATGAGAAATTCTCGGGGGAACAAATAAATAAAGGAAATGGGTATCCGAGTTGGAAATGGTATCCTCAAGTCATACTTGTTCCCTGAGCCATCAAATCTCGAGGATGAGATTTCTTTAAGGGGGGAAAGTTTGTCACAGCCTGGTTTTTGGCCCTTTTCTTTTTCTTTTTGGTTTATTGGTTTTTGCTCTGTTTTTCTTTTTGGAATGGTTCCGTGGCCTTGTCAGCTGGGAAATCCTCCTCTTTTTCCCTCCCAAGTGGCTCATCGTTCTCAAGACCTTGCCAAGATCATGTCACTCCACTGCCTGACCAAACCCTAATTTCTTTTTCTAGGGAATATTCCTTTTTCTGTTAAAGGAATAACCCTGTCTGCCCTAGGTTGTGAAGCAACCTATATTTCTGTCACTCTAAAAATTCTCAAATAAATTTAATAAATTGTTTGGGTCATATATTCATCCATTATGGAAAAACATTTCATTGCCATGTTCAAAAATAATCCTCCAATAATCATTTTCCTATTCTGTCCTAAATGGCACTTTGTGAAGCAAGTGATATTTATCCTTGGCCAATTGACTCCAAACTCCTTGGGCATCTTTTCATGTCCATATCATTGGCATGTGCCAATTTTAACAGTCATTTGCCTAGTGAATATTTTTCAATGATTTTCCAAAGTTTCTGTCCAGAAAGGAACTTTGTGAAGGAAGTATATTCTAGGCATGTCCAAATGATATTAAACTTGGTCACATCCTTCCTTTGACCAAATCATGAGTCTCTACCAAATTAGAGCTCATGTAGATCATCTATGTGAGCTCAGCTTCAAATCTTGTTTTCTGGTAAAATTTCCACTTCGTGAAGCAACCCTATTTTACCTTGCTTCATTTGAGTTGGCAATTTACCAGGGCATTCTTACATTTACATCTACTCCATCCACAAAGTTTTGGCTCAATCCACTTACCCATTTACCCTCAGTAGATTTTCTAAGTTACTGGCCAGAATGGAACCTTGTGAAGGAAGTGCCACTTTGGTAACTCCAAATGGCATGATCTTTTTACAGCAACTCCATATGGTCAAATAATCCCTCTACACCAAAGTTCAGCTCAGGTGGTTACTCCAAGTGAGTGCTACTTCATCATCTTATTTCTGGACCAGATTTGGCAGTTGCAAAGCAACCATATTAAATCTTGGTCCATTTCCTGTCAAACTCCCCAGTATGGTAGTTCTTCCTTAGCTAATCACCCCAGACAACTCTTTTGCCTCTGATCCTACCTCAATTGATCACTATTTTATGATCAAGTTTACTGTAGTAAACTTCAGAGGTAGATTTCCATTTATCCATATCACCTTTCACCAAGTTACCACCGCAGGGTAAACCTATTTTGGATGATCTTACCACTAGACAACGTCTGGCAAATAGTGTTGCACTGTGTGCACCAGTGCGTGTGGTGACCACTGCCCTGGCATGCAGCAAGCGTGCTCTGGCTCGACCTCGGTGATGTGCTCGTCCATTCCCTCCTCGTCTCGACCTCCCACCGTCTCTAGTAGCCTCCCCGTGATCGTCTGTGTCGCCCTGACCCCTTGCCCCCTCCGTCCGCTTCCTCGTCGGCGCTCGTCGTCGCGCACCCATGGGAGCACTGTGGCCGACCGAGCTTCAGCGGCGCTCGGCCGTTTCTCTCCTGTGCTCTCGTCCCCCTGCATAGAGCCTCGCTGTAGCGCGTCCGCATCCCCCTCGTCGCCTTCCCGTGCTCGCCCATGCTCGCTGCGCGTCGCCTGGGCCTTGGCCAAGCGCGAGCGACGGCACCCGAGGTTATGCTCTTGCCCCGCCTATATATAGGCCACCCCTCCCCAGTTCGAGCACACCAATCGACCTCATGCACTACTAGCTTCCTCCCAGACCAGTCAAACGAGCTCGAGGAGCTCCCGTTCCTCCTCCATGGCCGCCATGTCCGTCGCGCATCGACCTAAATTGGCCCCATGTCGAGCTCCTCTTCCACCTCTAGCCACTCCACCACCTTCCCCAGCCCTCCTCGAGCCTCCCCATCCCATCCGTTCATCACCACAGCATCCGTTGCCGCGTGCCCATCGACGCCCGAGGCCATCCCCCGCCGCGGCCGGTGCCTCGCTCGCTTGAGTGCTCTCTGGTGGTCGGCTTTTAGCTAGGTGGGTGCGCCTCCTCCTCACGATCCCATCGGTGGTCCGAGCTCCACCGGGATGGCCGGAGCTGAGAGAACGGCCGCCGGTGCCGAGCTTCTGTCCTCCCCTTGGCGCCGCCATTCGCCGTACCTCCACCCCTCCCCGGCGGCCGTACTTCCCATGAATGGGACCGCCGTGGCCTCCCGCACCCACCGGTGCCCTTGGCTCGGCCAGGGGGGCGCCTGAGCCGGCCGGCCCCCTCACCGCTTCCCTCCCCTGCCTCCTGCTCTGTCCCGCACGGGAGCACAGGAGAGTGATACGTCCAAAACGTATCTATAATTTCTGCTTGCTCCATGCCTCTTTTGGGTGATATTGCTATGATATTTATACACTTCCATACACTTTTGATCATATTTGGACTAACCTATTAACTCAGTGCACCCCAGTGCCAGTTTCTGTTTTCTGCTGTTTTTGTATTTCAGTTTTTCCCATTAAGAGAACTGCCAGAAAAATCCCGGAAAAATTATATAAAAAATCAGCGTTCTGGAAGGTTCCCGGTAGCCAAAGTACAGTCGGGGGGGCACCAGGGCTCCAGGCGCCCTGGTGGCGCCCCCCCCCCCCCCCTGGGCCGCGCCGGGGGGGCGCCTGGGCCCCCCGAGCCTCGCCTGGTGCCCCCCTTTGGCATATATTTAGACCGTCTCCCAAAACCCTCGAGACGAAAACCCTTTTTTGCGATCTCATCTCTGTTCTGCCGCCGCCGTCGCTTCCAAGATCGGGAGCACCAGGAGAACTCTTCCCGGCACCCTGCCGGAGGGGAGGATCACCACCGGGAGCTTCTCCACCACCATGGACGCCTCCCGGATGAGTTGTGAGTAGTCTCCCTTGGACCATGGGTCCATGACCAGTAGCTATGTGATGTTCTCCTCCCGTTCTTGTGCTTCACTAATTAGTCCTCGTGAGCTGCCCTAGATGATCGAGGCACATATGTAATCCTTATGCTGTTGCTATGATGAGTTTGCTGGGATCCGATGGATTATGAGATTATGTTCGGATTGTGTTTGAGTAATATATTTGATTCACCTCTTTTATATTTATGTTCGTAAGTAATTCTTGCATGTTCTCCGTTGTTATTTATTGCTTTGGCCAAGTAGTAGGTAGTGACTCCAAGAGGGAACGTTATGCTTGATTGTGGGTTCATGCCCCTCGATGACTAGCTTGAGTGACAGAAACATGAGTCTAGGGGATGTGTTGTTGCCACAAGGGGGAAAACAATGGTGCTTGTGCCCGCGGGTGCAAGGATTGTTTACTTTACGCAAAGTTCTTTTAATGCAGTTGTCTGTTGCTTTGAGTTTACACTATGGGTGGGACTCGCAACTTAATACCAGCGAGATGTTCTGGATAGATATCTCAAGGTGGATGATTAGTAGTAGATGCAAATGGATTTCGGTCTACTTACCTCGGCGTACCGCCCATGCTTTGAACCTCTACCTTTCTTGCAACATAGTTAGCATTGGTTTGCGCACATAATTCTGTCAATTGCCCAGCTGTAGTTCGTTTACCTCACATAGCTGTTTTATCGTCTTTTGGGAGAGAGACATCACTAGTGAACATCATGAGACTCCGGTCCATATTACCATCATTGATCACATCCGCTATTTACTTTTTCGCTTTTACTTACTATTGCAATTATATCTATCACTATTATCACTTGCGTTTGATCCTTTGTAAACTACAAGGCCGGAGGGATTGACAACCTCTCTGTACTCGATGGGAGCAAAGTTATTTGTATCTGTGTGCAGGTCCACGTTGATTGCTAATATCTGGCGCCGTTAGCAGTTGACACCTTCTTGTTGAAACTGGGAGTCTCAGGGAAATCGATCCTTGGTATTGCCAAGGGAAAACTTCCGCTACACTGCATCTCAAACCTTCCACTTGGGGTAACCAACGAGGGGCGAGAAGCCATCAAGCAAAGTTTTCTGGCGCCGTTGCCGGGGACACCACTCTTCAGGATAGGGGAGTTGCACGCTATCATTTACCTTTGCTTTTTAGTCTTGTTAGTTTACCTTTCAGTTTTTGCTTTAGTATCTTTTATCGAAAATCAAAAAAATAGTTATCTTGCTTGCTTGCTACTATGGGTTCCACCGAGAACACCAAGTTGTGTGACTTCACTAGTCACAACAACGATGACTTTATCTGCACACCTATTACTACACCTGCCACTTCAGCACCTTCGTATGAAATTAAACCTGCTTTACTGAGCTTAGTCATGAAAGATCAATTCTCTGGTGCTGGAGATGATGCTGCTTTACACTTGAACAACTTTGTTGAACTTTGTGATATGCAAAAGTACCAAGAAATAGATGGTAATATTGTTAAGCTTAAGCTTTTTCCTTTCTCCTTGAGAGGAGGAGCTAAAATTTTGTTTCAGTCTTTGCCTAGAAATAGCATAGATTCATGAGACAAGTGCAAAGATGCTTTTATTGGAAAATACTATCCACCTGCTAAAATTATCCAACTAAGAAGTAACATAATGAATTTTAAACAATTGGATAATGAACACGTTGCCCAAGCTTGGGAACGTATGAAATCTCTTATCAAGAACTGCCCTACTCATGGTTTGACTACTTGGATGCTTATCCAAACTTTTTATGCAGGTTTGAACTTTACCTCGCGGAACTTGTTAGATTCGGTCGCGGGAGGAACCTTTATGTCAACTACACTTGGTGCTGCCACAAAGCTTCTCGGTGAGATGATGACCAACTATTCCCAATGGCACACCGAACGCGCTCCAACAGGTAGGAAGGTAAACTCTGTCGTGGAGATTTCCTCCCTAAATGAAAAAGTTGACTTGATCATGTCTCTACTTTCGAAGCTATCTTCTATTGATCCTCGTGATGTTCCTTTAAATTCTTTGATTGCTCAAGAGCAAGTAGATGTGAACTTTATCTCTAGAAACAATTTTAACAACAATGCTTATAGGAGTAATTTTGGTAGCAATCCTAGACCGTTCCCCTCTAATTCTTATGGGAACAACAATGCTTATCCTAGCACCAAGAACTCCACTACTGAACTAGAGATTATGCTTAAAGATTTAATCACTACCCAAAAAGCTTTTAATAATAGTGTAGAAGAAAAACTAAACAAACTAGGTGATCTCTCTTCAAAGGTAGACAATTTAGCCAATGAGGTAGAATTGCTTAAAATTAGAACTTCTCCTCTTGAGGAGAGGAAGGTCACTCCTATTAATGCTATTCAAGTGCAAATTAATGAAAACATTAGGATGACGGCTAAACTTAAAGAGAGATGGGCTAGAGAAAGGGAGGAAGAAGATAGAATTAAGAGCCTTCCTACCCACCACACTGTTGCTACTATCCAAGTTGTTGAGGATATCCAAACTCTTAGCACCCAATGCACTCCTGGTCCCGATGGACCTATTAATGGTGATGCTATGACTATAAAAACTACCAAACAAGTGAACCTAAAGGACACCACTACCACCTTACTTGATAGTAGTGACCTTGATTTTGACAATTGCACTCTTACCGAAGTTATTGATTTCCTTCACAAGATGTCTAGAGATCCCTGCACTAGCACGATTAACCTTGCCTTCGCAGAGCATATCACTAATGCTCTTATCAAAGCTAGGGAGGAGAAACTTAGAGTAGAAGCCTCCATACCTAGAAAGCTAGAAGATGGTTGGGATCCTATGATAAAAATTAAGTTGAATAACTTCTCTTGCTATGCTTTATGTGATGCTAGTACCTCTGTTATGCCCAAAAGAATATATGATATGCTTAAATTGAAACCTTTTGATTCTTGTTCTTTTGGTGTTCGTCTCGTTGATTCTTCCATAAAGAAACCTTTGGGGAGGATCGACGATGTTCTTATCATTGTCAATGACAATTATGTTCCCGTTGATTTTACTATTATGGATATTGAATGTGAACCTTTTTGTCCAATTATTTTGGGACGTCCTTTTCTACGCACCGTTGGTGCTATCATTGACATGAAAGAGGGGAATATAAAATTCCAGTTTCCTCTCAAGAAAGGGATGGAACACTTCCCTCGAAAGAAGATTAAGTTACCTTTTGAGTCCGTTATACGGGCTAGCTATTCTTTTACTCTTGATAAGACTTGATCTCCTTTCATTATGCCTAGCTTAAAGGCATAAAAGAAAGCGCTTTTGGGAGGCAGCCCACATGAATAAATTTATTTTGCTTTTGTTGTGTCTTGATGTTGTTACTACTGTAGCATCATCATTGTATCTTTGCTTTCCAAATTTTGTGCCAAGTATAGCCTCTGATTGCAAGAAAGTTCAAAAGTTGTGACGTGCTGTCCAGGAAACAGATTCTGTCCTTGGATAGAAAAATTCGTATAAAATCACCAGATCATCTTTTTGGTCTGAATTTTTTCGACAGCGTGCTCTATATAATTTTCTTTCGTGCGTCTGTTCTGAGTTTTTTATTAGAGTTGCAGAAGTGCCCCGGAAAAATCATTTACTACCTGATGTTCTGTTTTTCGCAGATTCTGTCATGTTTTGCCTTTCCTTCATTTTGCAAACCTAGAGCTTGCTTTTTCTTTGCAAAAACCTTTTGGCAATCTTGAGAAACAGTAGAACTTCAAGAATATCTTTATTTCCAGCAAGGAACAATTATTTTATTATGGGTACTAACCTCGCTAATCAGATTATGATGAGTTATGTATGAAGAGAGTTTTCAAGTGTGCGAGGGAAGATGATAAAAAGATTCAGGAGTGTCAAACGCTCAAGCTTGGGGATGCCCCCATGCACCCCCAAGAAATATTCAAGGAGACTCAAGCGTCTAAGCTTGGGGATTCCCCCGTGCATCCCCTTCTCCATCAACATTATCAGTTCGTCTTTCGTTCCACTATATTTTAATCACTTCATGTGTTATGTGCTATGCTTGGAGCGTCTTGCTTTTAGTTTTCCTTTTTGTTTTCTTTTAGCTTTTCATAACGAGTCGGAACTCAGCTTTCTTTATGTGGGAGAGAAACACGCTCCACTTCAACCTAGAACACAACATAGAATTTTCATGTTTATATTTGTTGTGTGTGTTCTTTGTCTTTTAATAGCTACTATCATGCTTAGCTCTTAGTATTCATGCTTATCTTTTTAAAGATCTTTCGTTTAGTTGGTTGCTTGAACTCTCTTTAGTTATCATGCTTATCTTATTAAGAGAGTTTGCTTCCGTTGCATTGGTTGATATGTCTATGATAAGGATGCTACGTGCATAATGGCGCTTAGTAGTTCATGTTTTCTTATGGTTAGTCTCAAATAGTTGTGGGGTTCCCAATGTGTTATTGGAGTACCAACATGATTTGTTTGCCTATGATGTGGTATGGTTTAGTAATATCTTCCTTCGAGAATTTATTTTGATTGACTTGGCGTATGCTCACGCATATTTAAGACTGTAAAGAAAGTCTGTCAAGCCTTGATGATCTTTTGTTTCTGAGTAGCGATATAACTTCCATGCCTGATTCAATGTTGCTTTGTCGCTCTGCATGATTATGACCGTCATTGCTCTCTTAGTTGGTCGCTCCCAGTCTTTTGCTAACCTCCACCTGTACTAAGCGGACTGACTGCTTGTGCATCCACATTCTTTTATACCAGTTATGCCATATGAGTCCACCATACCTTCCTACATGGTATTTACCTGCCATTCCTAACGGAGACTTGCATGTACCATCTCGAAATTATTCAAAGAAAAAAGCATTCCTATTTTGTGCCTCTGTTGTAAGTCCATGAGGAAGTAGTAGTTAATTCATAATCTTTTTAAGTTGGACAAGCTTCACCCCGGGATTGCATGTATAATGTGCAAACCCATAATACGAGAAGGAACTGGCATTGAGTGCGCCCGGCTCAAAATTAATATAACAAACAAACCCTCCTTCACGCTTTGTTCATGAGAAATCAGAAAACTTTGGCAGTGATAAACAAAGGAGATTAAGAGGATGTGATCGTCCTCATTCGGGAGCCGTTCCTCGAAACTTGTCCATCTCAAGAAGTGAATGAGTTATCTGCTAGCATTCGTTGACGAAACATGCATGATCTAAAAAAAATATTACCTCTGTTTTAAAACCAAGAGCTCTGGTACATGTTTTGTCTTTGTTTCCGACTACGGGTTTTCAACCTTGCCAACAAAAGCCACGGTTCGAGAGTCTCCACCTTCTTTTAAAGCACCAACTACTAAGAGCATGATTGTCATTCTGAGTGTAATGTTCATTGTCCCAAAGTAGCATTGTCTTTTGCATGATTGTGATATCGTTTATTTTGATATCATTGTATCTAGTCATCACTTAAACCTTGGAGGTGCCCCTGCATTTATGTTTTGCTTCACTAAAGGGGGCAAGCGAGATATCACTTTATCATATTTGCACACCATGTTCATTACAAATCTATTTGATGTTTCAGTATCATATTGTAAAACTTTCAGTTCTTTGTGATTTTCTCATGAGGCAACTTAATTACTATAGATTCATTGTCTCAGTAAGCTTTTGTCATATGACTATGAAAAAGTCATATATGGTTAATAGCATGTCACCATAGAAATTATTCTTGTTATCATTTACCTACTCGAGGACGAGCAGGAATTAAGCTTGGGGATGTTGATACGTCCAAAACGTATCTATAATTTCTGCTTGCTCCATGCCTCTTTTGGGTGATATTGCTATGATATTTATACACTTCCATACACTTTTGATCATATTTGGACTAACCTATTAACTCAGTGCACCCTAGTGCCAGTTTCTGTTTTCTGCTGTTTTTGTATTTCAGTTTTTCCCATTACGAGAACTGCCAGAAAAATCCCGGAAAAATTATATAAAAAATCAGCGTTCCAGAAGGTTCCCGATAGCCAAAGTACATCCGGGGGGCCACCAGGGCTCCAGGCGCCCTGGTGGCGCCCCCCCCCCCCCCTGGGCCGCGCCGGGGGGCGCCTGGGCCCCCCGAGCCTCGTCTGGTGCCCCCCTTTGGCATATATTTAGACCGTCTCCCAAAACCCTCGAGACGAAAACCCTTTTTCGCGATCACATCTCTGTTTCGCCGCCGCCGCCGCTTCCAAGATCGGGAGCACCAGGAGAACTCTTCCCGGCACCCTGCCGGAGGGGAGGATCACCACCGAGAGCTTCTCCACCACCATGGACGCCTCCCAGATGAGTTGTGAGTAGTCTCCCTTGGACCATGGGTCCATGACCAGTAGCTATGTGATGTTCTCCTCCCGTTCTTGTGCTTCACTAATTAGTCCTCGTGAGCTGCCCTACATGATCGAGGCACATATGTAATCCTTATGCTGTTGCTATGATGAGTTTGCTGGGATCCGATGGATTATGAGATTATGTTCAGATTGTGTTTGAGTAATATATTTGATTCACCTCTTTTATATTTATGTTCGTAAGTAATTCTTGCATGTTCTCCGTTGTTATTTATTGCTTTGGCCAAGTAGTAGGTAGTGACTCCAAGAGGGAACGTTATGCTTGATTGTGGGTTCATGCCCCTCGATGACTAGCTTGAGTGACAGAAACATGAGTCTAGGGGATGTGTTGTTGCCACAAGGGGGAAAACAAGGGTGCTTGTGCCCGCGGGTGCAAGGATTGTTTACTTTACGCAAAGTTCTTTTAATGCAGTTGTCTGTTGCTTTGAGTTTACACTATGGGTGAGACTCGCAACTTAATACCAGCGAGATGTTCTGGATAGATATCTCAAGGTGGATGATTAGTAGTAGATGCAGATGGATTTCGGTCTACTTACCTCGGCGTACCGCCCATGCTTTGAACCTCTACCTTTCTTGCAACATAGTTAGCATTGGTTTGCGCACATAATTCTGTCAATTGCCCAGCTGTAATTCGTTTACCTCACATAGTTGTTTTATCGTCTTTTGGGAGAGAGACATCACTAGTGAACATCATGAGACTCCGGTCCATATTACCATCATTGATCACATCTGCTATTTACTTTTCCGCTTTTACTTACTATTGCAATTATATCTATCACTATTATCACTTGCGTTTGATCCTTTGTAAACTACAAGGCCGGAGGGATTGACAACCTCTCTGTACTCGTTGGGAGCAAAGTTATTTGTATCTGTGTGCAGGTCCATGTTGATTGCTAATATCTGGCGCCGTTAGCAGTTGACACCTTCTTGTTGAAACTGGGAGTCTCAGGGAAATCGATCCTTGGTATTGCCAAGGGAAAACTTCCGCTACACTGCATCTCAAACCTCCCACTTGGGGTAACCAACGAGGGGCGAGAAGCCATCAGAGAGCGAGGAAGAAGACAACGCTTTAACAGGCGGGACCCTCCAGTCAGCGTATCCTAGCCAAGCCCCGCCACTGTTGATTTGGATAAGATGCGGGACCCACCTATCATTGACCCAGAAGACCAGCCGCACCCCCCGCTGACGTGTTAAGTGGAGACGTATCCCGCGAAGTACGCTTTCCCTTAACCAAAGGCGTATTCCGTTTCTTCTTCGGGCGTAAGTACGTTTTCATCTCTGGAAAGCGTATTTTATCAAAACCCACTTCTGCCTTATCCACTCAGGGACTTGTTTGTGATGATATTTTTGCAGAAAACTCCCTCAACGTCGTCGCCTCATAACTTTTTACTCGTAACTCCAAACGAGGTGATTCCAAAGCCCACTTCTTCGTTTCGTCGAGCCCGTTCTGTTGGTATCATTTTCACCATGTGTTAACATTCCGAAAATGACCATTTTTCCCTTGCCGTAAACAGCCCCCTTCGAGAGAGTACTGTTTCCGGTGATTCTTTCCGCGAGCTTCTCGCACTACTTCCCGATGACTTCTTCCACCCCAGGCAAGCCACAACAACCAATTGCATGATAGCCATGCAGTAGCCGTGGTTTTCAACTTGAATATTTAATAAAAGATTGTTGTTATATGTCTTCTTGTTTGCTACTGTTGTCGTTGTTTCGGTTATGCTCGTGGTTTCATGTTCACTGTCATGATCTGATACTTGTTGTTATCTTGTACTACTTGTTATTACCATGTTCACATGTTATGCTGGGTAGTATAAGTACCTGCTAGCAGTAGTCTTGATGCATGCTTGTTGTACCGTGATATGCTTGTTCTGTTGCAACTAGCTAGTTACATGCTTACTTGGTACTGTTCTTACTATGTTCTTGCATGGTATTTATTGCTGATGCTAGTATGCTCTTGCATGGTACTCCCTCTGTAAACTAATATAAGAGCGTTTATATCACTACTTTAGTAATCTAAACGCTCTTATATTAGTTTACGGAGGGAGTATTTATTTATGATGCTAGTAGTCATGTATGCCATGAGTAGCGTTATGCTTATGATATTCATGCTCATCAGTATGCCATGTTCATTTGGTTAAATATTTCATTGTGGTTATGCTCGATGATTATGTGCACCTTCATGCTTATGTTGATATCATGCTCATGCATTGTAGTTGCATTGTGTTATTTTATTATGACTCAGCTTTTTGCCTTCAAGTTTAACCGTATTAAATTGAACTTGAACAACTGTTGGCTGAGTCATGGTGCCACCATATCGAGCTGACCAATGCAGCCACACTTACCTTTATGGGAAGGTCCTAACTGGGTCTATTGTCATGCGTCTCGCCGGTACCTCCAACGAGGGAAGGTTATGGACACACGTTACCCTGATCAGGTAGGCGGACATAACCTTGTGTGCCCGTTGTTGTTGTTGTTTTGAGCTCGGGTCCCCGTTTGGGACCGTTTGGCCACGACGGTGGTCATTGTGTCTTTGGTAGACATGGGGCCACCCAGGACTTAGCCCAAAAGGGAAGTTGGTCGGAGTGGCCGGGAGAGTGTCATGACAGTAGATCGGTTTTGTCGGAACGCCGTTGGTCCACCCGAATGGGAGTACGAGGCCATGGGTTCTGTGGTGTGGGTACAGTGTGCTACCTCTGCAGAGTGTGTGTGTCTAAATCTATCGATAGTCGTGCCCGCGGATAAGGGCCTAGTTCGTGTCGGTCACACTGTGAGTCAACGGTAATAATAATAATAACTTGATTAATAACAACCCTGGTTCGATGATGTGATAAGTTGGTTGTGATCACCGGAATGATCACTGTGGTATCGAGGATACTGAGTTGTTGGATAATTGTGATGGTTACGAGGTAACCCGAGCAGAGTAAGTTGGTGCATGTTAGTATCATCATGTTGCATGTAGTATCATGATGCTTGTATGTTCATGATATGTCATTCCAGTTGCATCATGATCAGTTGTGGATGCCATGTTGTTCTGTTAGTACCATGTTCATGAATGATTTAACCTGCTAATGCCATGTTGTTGTTTGCCTTGATTGCTTTTGGTTTATTGTGAGCTTGCAAGTACATTCAATGTACTGACCTGGCGTGTCATGCCAGTTTGCAGGTTGTGCCTGGATTGCTTTCTTGTTTTGGTGTGGTTCCAGTGTTCGCGAGCTAGGATAAACGTTCTAGCCAGAGTCCCTGCAGATTGGAGTCCATCATCGCCGTTCGTTGTTCCGCTGCCAGTAGAGGTTCCGCTGCCTCGAGTTGTTATGCTGCTTGCATAGAGCAACAGTGGTTGGCGTAGTATCGCCGCGCCGATGTTATTCGTTGTAATATCAGAGACCTTGTATTCGTATTCGTGTAATAAAAGAAAGCTGGTTTGTTCTATGCTAAGCAGTGCCGTATTCCAGAAGACTACTCCTCGATCTCTGGGCTGGAATGCGGGGCGTTCCGGTTTCTCTGAGCCGGGGTGCCACGGGTTGCAAGGGTGTAAGTCATCACCAACACCTTTATCTAGTACAGAAAAGTTATCGTTAGTAGAAGGAGAGCAACTAAATCAGGAAGATAGTACCAGATATAGAAGTCTAGTAGGAGCACTTCAATACTTGACTCTAACAAGGCCTGATATTTCATTTGCCGTAAACAAAGTATGCCAGTTTTTCATGCACCCACCACAACTCATTGAACTCCTGCAAAGCGCATAGTTAGATATGTGAAAGACACTATGAATGTTGGTCTCACTTTTAGCAAGTCATCATCTATTCTTGAGAGTGCCTTCTCTGATTCAGACTGGGCACGGTGTCTTGATGATAGACGCTCCACTAGTGGGTTTCCTATTTTCTTTGGACCCAACCTTATATCATGGTGTGCAAAGAAACAAACTACAGTGTCACGGTCAAGTACAGAGGCAGAATACAAAGCTCTAGCAAATGCAACAGCAGAAATTATATGGGTGCAGTCAATGCTAAAAGAATTGGGTGTGAAACACACTCCGGTTCCATGTCTGTGGTGTGACAATCTTGGTGCCACTTACCTTTCTGCTAATCCTGTCTTTCATGCAAGAACTAAACATATAGATATTGATTTTTATTTTGTCAGAGAACGAGTTGCTGACAGGAAATTAGAAATTCGTTTTATACACTCCAGAGACCAGGTAGCAGACGGTTTCACCAAGGCATTGCCCACGAGAAGCTTTGAAGAATTCAAGCGTAATCTCAACTTAAGCAAGTTGTGATTAAGGGAGGATGTTAAACCACATATGTCACAAGATATGGATGTCACATTGGGATGCCCTCGCGTTAGGAAACAGAGTAGGTTTTTAGGAGATTAGCTAGGATTCTCTCTGTAACCGAAATAGCTTATATCTATCTCTCTATGTCTTTCTTGTACCTCAAGATGTAATCCTCTCAAACAAACTTGTATGCGTATCAGGGATAAGCCCCTGCCTATAAACATGAAGGTGCGCCCCTCAACAGGGGTACGACGCTTACCGCAAGTTTCACACCCTGCCCATAGGCCTTGCCATGTAAATGAAGATCCAAATTTTGGACTTTCCTTGAGGATATTACCGTCTGGATAGTACTTTGCTCGCAGAACCTGAGCACGCCAAGAATCTGGAAAAAGTGTTCTACCGCCATGCCTATTTAGCGAGCATAGCTGAGTTGAATGAGTGTAGATCCCGGAACCCATACCACCTTCAGATTTTGGGAAATAAAGTTTCTGCCAAGCCCACCAATGCATCTTCTTTTCGCCATCATTACCCCACCAAAACCCAACAATAGTGTTCTTAATATCTTCGCACACACTTTTAGGCAACTTGAAAACTGCATTGCATAAACAGTACTTCCTCCGTTTCTTTTTAGTCTGCATATAAAGTTTGGTCAAAGTCAAGCTTTGTAAAGTTTGACTAACTTTATATTGAAAAATATCGACATTCACAATATGAAACCAATATTATCGGATGCACCATGAAATTAATTTTCACATAATATGGTTTTAGTATTGTAGATGTTCATATTTATATATATATATATTTGGTCAAACTTTATGTATTTTGACTTTGACCGAAATTTATAAGTGGAGTAAAAAGAAACGGAGGGAGTAATGCATTGGGCAACAACTTTGATAAGGATTTCTTTCCTTCCCAAGAAGAGGTGATTATCTTTCCATCCACCCTTTCCAAGAAGAGATAACTTTGGCATGGCCGGAAGCTTTGGACCGATGGATTGGCGGTGTCGGGGAAACTGATCGCCCACGAACACCTATGGGACCGGAGCCCCTTTTCGGTACGGCAAGGGGGCGGAGGAAGCACAAAGAGCGGATCGAGACAAACACGCGAGCAGTTTACCCAGGTTCGGGCCGCACGAATGCGTAAAACCCTACTCCTGCCTTGGTTTGTATTGCGTCCTTGGCTCGGGAGCGAGATGAACTACAGTGCCTGATCGCTAACAAGACCGAGCGTGAGAATGATCGAGCCTCCGAACCCCCCTACGTTGCGCATGGGCCTCCTTTTATAGGTCAAGGGGTCACCGACAGGTGGCAACGCAGTCGAGGGTAAAAATGAAAAAATGGTGGTAGTTGAAACAGTGTATGCATAGTGCTCTATACCTAACCCTGACGGCAGGGGACAAGGGCATTAAATGCCCGTCGCCGTCGCTCCAAACAGTGCAAAAAGCGTCCGTCAGGGCGCCACCGTCCGCCACGACGGTGGCCTTGTCACCGCAGCTTGCCACCGTGTACCCCAGGCTGCACAGCCTTCCGCCACGTGTGCCTGGAAAGGTCCCAGGGCGACGCGTGGGCGGATGAGCTGGAGCGCGGGTACTTAGTGGAAGTTTGCCGCGGCAAGCGCCTTGCCGCGGCTGCTATCTTGTCGCGCCCGGAAGCTTGTCGCTCTCCGGGCCTTGCCGGGACGCGTGGCGCGTCGCGGCAAGTCTCTTGAAATGCCATGTTTGGGCCTTCCCGGCAAGCTCCTCTTGCCAGGGTCCTGTACCAAAGAAGTGGTCTTGAGCCTTGAGTGGCGTTCCCGGCAAGCTCCCCTTACCGGGGCCTTGTCTCTTTAACTTGAATACTTTGTTCTTGAATGGCTCTAAAGGAACCACAGTGAGCCTTGGCGGTCGTGCGGCAAGCCCCGCCTCAGGACGCTGCAACTGCCCGTGCACAAGTTCGGGATACTAAGGTACCCCTACTTTAGTACACCGACAGGAGCCCCCGAGCCTGGGCCACACACGGTGCCGTGCATTGTTGGGCCAGGCCCAAAACAGTGTACGGGCACGCGCGGCCCGCGACACGCCGTATCCCACTCCGTATCCACCGCGTCCCTCCCTAACGGCACGCGTCGATCGCGGCGTCGTGGGAGAGATCGTGGCCTGTTTCTTTAATGGGGAAATGCGGCACGTCCCCCCCCCCCTTAAAAGCAGGGGAAACAGGGGGAGTTCCTTACATTCGCCCGCTGCTTCTTCATCCTCCAGAAACCCCCGCCGCTCCCCTCCTCCCCGAAGGTCGAAAGAGAGCAGCGCTCCACCCCCCCTTCCGCCGCCGCCAGCATCACCAGCGCCGTAGACTTCCTCCATCGTCCCCGCCATGGCCCCGAAGGGCGAGAAGGCGAAGGCCGCGAAGACTGCCGAGGCGCTGCGGCTAGCAGCGATGCGGAAGAAGATGGCGGTCTTCCCACCACAGCTTAGTGCGGAGGAGCTGAAAGACGCCTTCTACCTCTTCTGGTCGAGGGAGACAAAGGCGCATCCGCGCACCAAGGTACTCCCCGCCGTGGCCTGTGAGATGTTTCCGGATGGCTATGCCTTTTTTGCTCCGTTCTTCTACTGCGGGCTCTGCCCGCCCTTTTCGGAGTTCTTCTGCGACGTCATGAATACCTACAGGTTTCATCTCCTTGACTTCACCCCAAACGCCGTCTTGACCATGGCCATTTTCGCACATCTGTGCGAAAATTTCGTCGGAGTTTACCCCAATGTAGCCCTCTTCCGCCATTACTTCATACCTCGAGTCGAGTCAGGGTCACCTCTGTCTGGCGGAATCTCTTGGATCTTTAGGCTCCATAAGAAAGAGGCGTACTTGACGGGGGAGCTCCGCGGCAAGTGGGATGAGTGGAGGGCCAACTGGTGTTGGATCATAGAGGATGACCCGCAGCCGTTTACTTCCCGGCGCCAAGTCGCAGCAGTACGCGGCAATGACTGGAGTGACCTGACCCCTGAGGACGACAAGCTGAAGATAGCCACCACTCGGATCCTTCGTCTCCGGCAAGCCTGGCTCACTGTAGGTGCCGTCGGGGCAGACTTTCTCCGCCACCGCATCGCTCCCTTACAGGAGAGGAAGAGGGCTGCTTGGGAGTTCAGGAACGCGGCAGACAACATGAGATTGCGCTCGGGCCTTAACTACAACTTCACTGTCCTCGAGCTCAACGCAATGCTCCAAGCGCTGTTTAAGTACGACTCTGCCCATCCAGAGTGGTTTGCGCTGCCGTCGGGCGTAGTTCCATTGTGCAATAGCTCTGCGCTCAGTGCCATCCGCGCGGCGATGCCATTGTGTGATTCCCACGGGATCAATCCCACTTGGCGGGAACCTTCCGAAGAAACCGTGCAGACGTTCTTTGACAACCTGGTGGAGTCGCCAGTCAACACCGACGAGAAGCGGGGACTCACCCGTGACACCACCGACCAGGAGATGGCATACATTGCCACCAGGTTGGAAGAGGCAGCTGCAGCCAGGGCCGCGGGTGAGTTCGGGTATACCATGGAGGAAGCGGAGGCAGCGGAGGCGACAAGCCTCGCCGAGGAGGAAGAGCTTCGTAAAGCGGGAAAGCTTGCCGGGCGACTCGCCGAGACAAACGAGCCCACTGAGCAAGGCGCCGAGTCGAGCGGGCCCGCCGAGCAGGGCGTCGGGTCAAGCGACCAGCAGGGTGTCGGGTCAAGCGACCCTGCCGAGGACCCGGGCGGCTCGCTGGGCCTCGACTCCTCTTCTTCGTCCTCGGGTAGCTCACCACCACCAGCGAGCCCTCCAGCTGTGCCGAGAAGGCGCCTTCGCAAGGCCGCAGACGCGACGGGGCGGCAGGCGAGCCAGCAGCCGCAGTGCCGCCCGACGCGCGCCACCGCGACGGGCAAGGCCGCCAAGGGAGCGCCCCGCGCCTCAGCGGCAACAGGAGGGGGATCTTCCCGGACTGGCGCCCCTGTGCCCGCCGCCCCTCGCGCTTCGGCGGCAACCGGAGCAGGGTCTTCTCAGACCACCCTCCCGGCCCCCGCCATGCGGCCAAGGGAGCCCACTCCCCCAGCTCCTCGTGCCGGGACGCGCGAGCCGGATTTCGACTTCTCGGCGCTCAGCTCCGACGACGAGGAGGAAGAAGAGTAAGTCTTCGTGATTCTTGTTTCCCTCTGGCTTTCTGTTGATTCTTGCCTTGTATATTTTTTTTGCCTGATTCTGATCCTGTCTCTCTTCCAGGACTCTAGCCCAGAGGGCGGCGAAGAGGGCCAAAGTCCCAGTAATCATCATTGAGGATGAGCCCGCCGCCGCAGCAGGGGGTGCGCCTGCGACAAGCCTGCCGGACCCGGCAGCTGTTCCCCGGAGCAGCCCCCTGCGCAGCCCCCAGCGTAATTCTTCTGTCCACTCTCCGCTCGTCGGGCGCGCGTGGGCCTTCTATTCTTGTTGATGTTTTGTTTGTTTGTTGACTTGTGCGGAAGCAGAGCAGCAGCATCAGGAGCGCCAGGAGGCCGCCCCCGACGCGCCGCACGTCTCGACCGTATCGCCAAGGGGGAGCTCCCAGGCAAGGGAGGACACTCTGCGCCAAGGGCGAGTACTCCGCCAAGGGCGAGCATGCCGCCAAGGGACGGCGCCAGCGGCCCTCCGCCGGCGGGAGCTACCACCACGCCGCCGAGGGAGAACTCCTCGGCAAGGAACCCCACCGAAGAGGAGGCCCGCGCAGGTAACCCTTGGACTTTTCTTCTCCTGAATTTTTCTTTTTGGATATTTGCTTGATAGTTCTTCTCTTCTTCTTTTCTTCTGTCAGATCCGTCCGCCGCAAAGCCGATGGAGACGGAGGCCGCCGTCGAGGAGGACGCGTGCGGCAACACCGGTGACACCGCAGCTACCGAAGAGGCGGATGGTGCTGACGAGCCCGCCATCGACGAGGCCGCCAAGGCTGCCGGTGCGGCGGCTAGGGAGGGATCCGGCAGCCGCACTGACGGCCCTGAGACCGCAGGAGCGTCAGACGCTGCGCCGGCTGCCGATCCCCCTGCCGCCGCGGCCGAGCCAAGCGCCTATCTGGAGGCCGGCAACGGAGTCTTCATCCAGCTCCCGTGGGCATCCACGTCGAGTGCGCCTGCGAAGGGAGAGGTCTTCGATGGGGAGGTTCTTGCCTCCTCCGGATTAAAGTTTGTCGACGCACCAAGCAGCAGTAGCGAGCCCGAGGAGGAGCGGCTTCTTCGGAGGCTTCTGTCTCTGTACCGCGCCAGGCAGGCCAAGCTGGAGTCCCGAGAGGCTCTGGCCGCCAAGGCGGGCGCTGACTTGGAGAAGCGCGCGGAAGAGCTCCGGGCCGCCAACCAGGCGGCTCTCCGATCCTTGGCGGAGGAGCGGGAGCAGCTCGCCGAGGCGCATCAGGCGTTTATCTTGGAGAAGGCCGAAGCAGAGGAGCAGCAACGGCTCGTCGCCGAGGAGTTGTCCCGGCGGGAAGGCGAACTGACGCAGCGGAAGGTCGACCTCGATAGCCACGAGGACGAGCTTGCCGCGCGCGAACAGTCTCTTGGCGGAGCTCTGCAGGAAGCGAAGGACGCCGTTGCGGCTGCTGAGACCGCCAAGAGGGACTTGGAGGCGAGGGTGGCGCAACTGGAGGTCAACTTGAAGACGAGCGAAGAGAAAGTTGCCGCACTTGTGCTTGAGAGGGAGAAGGACGCCCACAGCCACTCCGAGCTGCAGGTCCGCCTCTCCGACAAGGGCAAGGAGCTCGCCGTCGCCAAGGACTCCATCGCCGATCTGGAGTTGAAGCTTTCCACCCTCACCACAACGCTTGACGGTGCCAGGGAGCGGGAGGCGAACCTGTAGGAGGAGCTCAGGGCCGAGAAGGCGCTATTGGACAGCGCCGCCATCTCCCAAAACAACTTCAGGCTGACGGTGGAGCACTGGACAAAGGGTCTTGTTGCCGCCGCTGCTGACGTCGACAAGGAGCTGGCGGAGCTGGGGGCGGAGCACCTCAGGTACTCCACCGACGAGAATCTCCCCCACAGCGCCAAGTTGAGATTGTTCTTCAGGGGAGTGGCGCCGGCCCTCCAGCAGCTCCGGGAAAGGATCCCAAAGCAGCTGGCGGACGAGTCGCGCAGGCTCTGCGCAGGGGCCCTTGAGAAGGTGTTGATGAAGATAGTGCACCGCAACCCAGGCCTCAACCTCACCAACGTCCTCAGGACCTTGCCGCCGGACGTTGACCAGGAGGCGCTCAAGGCCCTTGTCGCGCCTATTGTGAACAAGGTGGGCGGCATCAAGAGGGTCGAGGGCGACCGTGCGGATTAGTCTTGTTTACTTTCTTCTTTCCTTGTCGCTGCCAACTATGTTATGAACAATAGTCTATTAGTACCGCGACAAGTTGCTTTGTAATATAACTTTATTTTGGGTAGTCAATGCAATGTTATTTCCTTTACTGGACTTCCTCGCTTTGTATGTTTTCACCCTACGCTTTTAGGGAACTTGTCGGCGTAGGGACCCTTGCCGCGAGCGCTAAGTGCGGAACTTCAGCAGCCTGCTGGCAATGCCATTGCCGACAAGAAACCTTGTCGCAGCTAGTCGCAGCACACTTAAGCTGTTGAGCGAACTTGAAAATGAAGTAAGGGCGCGACACTTGTCGCAGCACACTTAAGCCATTGAGCATGCTCGAAACGAAGTAAGGGCGCGGCTAGCCACGAGTTGGTTCCTCCACGCACAGGTTTTCCATACAAAGTGCGGTCGTTCAAGGAAGATAACTCAAAAAATTTAAAAATTTGATTGCTCAAACTTTGGCAACTTAGCTTTTGTGTCGTTTGCTTCCCGGCAAGGCAAGGCTCTCTTGAACGACACTTGGTCCATACCACTATCTCCTCCCCCACCTCCCCCCCACCCCCGGCAAACTTGTGCGCGAGGAAACTTCTTCTGCTTGAGAGAAACGAAAAGAGAGAAAACGGAGATATGGAGTCTTGTGGCTCGTTATTGCTTACTGGGAATAAGTGCTGCACAAAGTGTCAGATAATACATGCAAGAAAGTAAAAAGGGCATGAATTGACAAGTTGTGCGAGGCACATAAGCTTTACTGATGCACGGGGTCTGCGCCCGGCTTTGTACAAAGGATTACATGCAACAGCGGCAAGACTTGTACAAAAGGTGGTTGCCGGAGCGGATCACGGCAACCGTGCCTTATGGGTAAAACTTGCGAAGATGCTCAATGTTCCAGGAGTTGCTCACCTCTAAGCCTTCTTCGGTCTCAAGGCGGACAGCGCTGGGCCTTGTGACTTGTTTCACCCGATAAGGGCCTTCCCACTTCGGTGTCAACTTGTTGGAATTCTTGGCGGACTGAACGCGCCGAAGAACAAGGTCGCCTTCCTCGAGACTTCTGGCTTTAACCTTGCGGCTATGGTAGCGGCACAAGGCTTGCTGGTATCGAGCAGCTCGTACAGCAGCCTGAAGACGATCCTCCTCAAGGAGCAGTGCATCATCTTGCCGCAGCTGCTCTTGCTCGAGCTCATCGTAAGCGAGCACTCGAGGCGACCCGTATACGAGTTCCGTGGGGAGAACTGCCTCTGCTCCATAGACAAGAGAAAAGGGTGTCTGTCCAGTGGCTCGATTTGGTGTCGTCTTGATCGACCAAAGAGCCGCTGGCAATTCCTCGATCCAGTTTCTTTCGCACTTGTGCAACCTGTCGAAAGTTCTCGTCTTGAGTCCGCGCAGCACTTCAGCGTTTGCCCTCTCCACTTGACCGTTGCTCCTCGGGTGAGCAACAGAAGCGAAGCAGACCTTGGCGCCAAGGTCTTGGACGTACTGCATGAAGGTGCGACTTGTGAATTGTGTGCCATTGTCGGTGATGATCCTGTTAGGGATTCCGAAACTGCAAACAATTGACATGAAGAACTTGACTGCTGACTGCGCGGTCACCTTTCTCACTGGTTCCACTTCCGGCCACTCTGTGAACTTGTCGATGGCGACGTACAAGTACTCAAAGCCCCCGGCTGCGCGGGGAAAAGGGCCGAGGATGTCGAGCCCACAGACCGAAAATGGCCAGGATAAAGGGATTGTCTGGAGAGCTTGAGCTGGTTGATGTATCTGCTTGGAATGGAACTGGCATGCTTCACACTTGGTTACTTGCGCAGTTGCATCCTGGAGGGCTTCTGGCCAAAAGAAACCTTGCCGGAATGCTTTTCCGGCAAGTGCTCTGGCGCCAATGTGGTGGCCACATATGCCTCCGTGTATCTCTGCCAACAGCTTTTTTCCATCTTCCCGGGAAATGCATTTCAATTTCACACCGTTGAGTCTTCTTTTGTACAGTTCGTTGCCGACAAACTGATACATACTTGACTACCGGGTTATTCTTTCTGCTTCTTCTGGCTCTTCGGGAAGTTCTCCTGTTTGAAGGAAACGGACAATCTGATGTGCCCATGCCGGAGCCTGCGGCTCGACGACAAGGACTAAAGGCATTTGTGCTGCTGCGGGAACGTCAGCTTCTACGGCAAGAACCTGTGGTTCAGCCGGAGCTTGGCGTTCCCCTGCAAGCTTGCCGGAGCAAAACTTGTCGGGAGCGTTTGCTTCAACTGTACAAACCCTAGGGCTTGCAAGAGCAGACTGTTCCTCAGCAATCTTGTCGTTGATCTTGGGGACTTTGTTGGCGGAGGCTTCGGGAAGTTCTGCCGGCAAGTAGTCACCAGAAACCAACTTTCTCTTCTTACTTTCTCCAGTCGATGGTGTTACGGATGGTTGAGTTAGCTTGAGCACAAAGATCCCCGGTTCCACAGGTAGCTTTAGTGCAGCACACTTTGACAGACCATCTGCGATGTCGTTATGAGCTCTTGGAACGTGCTCCATCTGTAAACCTTCAAAGTGCTCTTCAAGCTTTCTCACTTCGTCGACGTATGCTTCCATAAACGGACTCTGGTAGCTCTTGTTCACTTGGCGGACGACCAACTGTGAGTCACCCCGCACAATCAGCTTCTTGATCCCAAGTTCCGCCGCGATTCTGAGGCCGGCAAGCAAACCTTCATACTCCGCGGTATTGTTCGTTGCTTGTTCCTTGGGAAAGTGCATTTGGATGACGTACTTGAGGTGCTCTCCGGTGGGTGCGACAAGCAGCACGCCGGCACCGGCGCCTTGCTGCGAGAAGGCACCATCAAAGTACATGATCCATTCTTTGCTTGCTTCTTTGACGGGGATGCTCGTCTCTAGAATCTCTTCGTCTGGCGTTGGTGTCCATTCTGCTATGAACTCTGCTAATGCTCTGCTCTGGATAGTTGAAGTGCTTTCAAACCTGAGGCCAAAGCTCGACAGCTCCAGTGCCCACTCGACAATCCTGCCTGTCGCTTCTGGATTTTGCAGTATCCTCTTCAGCGGAAAACGAGTGACTACTGTTATCTCATGTGCTTGGAAGTAGTGGCGCAGCTTTCTCGAGGCCATAAGAAGGCCGAAAAGCAGCTTCTGCACCCCAGAGTACCTTGATCTAGCCCCCTGCAGAAGGGAGCTGACGAAGTAGACTGGGCGCTGCACCATCTTCTTCCGCACTTCCTCTTGCATCTGCGCAGTTCCATCCTTGTCGGGACCAGAGCTTGTCGGGGAAGCCCCCTGCTTGTCGCTGGATGTGCTTGCCGGGGCCGTTGGCTCATCATCTGCCTCCCTTTCCGCTACTAACGCAGCACTAACCACTTGATTGGTTGCTGCTAAGTATAGCAGCAACTTCTCTTGTGGCTTAGGTGCGACAAGTATTGGAGTGGAGGACAGGTACTTCTTCAAGTCCTGCAGCGCTGCCTCCGCTTCCGAAGTCCATTTCATCGGACCTGCCTTTTTCAAAATCTTGAAAAACGGCAGGGCGCGTTCTGCTGACTTAGAGTGAATCTGCTGAGAGCAGCAACGCAGCCGGCGAGCCTTCGTACATCCTTGACGCGCTTCGGAGCTTCGATCTGCTCGATGGCTTTGATCTTGTCGGGATTGGCTTCAATCCCCCTCTGGGATACAAAGAACCCGAGAAGCTTGCCGGAGGGGACTCCAAACACGCACTTCTCGGGGTTGAGCTTGAGTTGTATCTTACGCAGATTCGCAAAGGTTTTGTCTAAATCTTGTATCAGAGTAGCCATGTCCTTGCTCTTGACCACTATATCGTCCATGTAAGCTTCTACATTTCTGTGTATCTGTGGCTCAAAAGCTGTATGGACTACCCTTGCAAACGTCGAACCGGCATTCTTCAATCCAAAGGGCATGCGTATGAAGCAATAAGTGCCACATGGAGTGATGAATGCGGTCTTCTCCTCATCTTCTTCAGCCATAAATATCTGGTGGTATCCTGAATATGCATCAAGAAATGAAAGCAACTCACACCCGGCTGTGGAGTCAACAATCTGGTCAATGCGCGGCAAGGGAAATGGATCTTTTGGACAAGCTTTATTCACATCGGTGAAGTCTATACAAAGCCTCCACTTCCCGTTCGCTTTATGCACGACGACAGGATTGGCCAACCACGTGGGATGGAGTACACCTCTGACAAGGCCTGCCGCTTCCAGCTTCTTGATTTCTTCAGCGATAAACTCTTGGCACTCCACCGCTTGTTTTCTAACTTTCTGCTTGACGGGCCGCGCGTGAGGACAAACGGCAAGCTTGTGCTCAATCACTTTCCTGGGAACACCGGGGATGTCAGACGGTTGCCATGCAAACACGTCGACATTCGCCCGCAGGAAAGCAACGAGTGCGCTTTCCTATTTAGGATCAAGCGTGGCACTGATGGTGAAAGTACCACTAGTGCCGTCCTCCTTGGCGGACACGTTCTTGGTTGCGGGTGGAGCTGCCATCGCCTTCTTGCACTTGCCGGTGGAGCTCGATGGTGCGTCCTCGACGGCAGCGCAGCACTCCGAAGAGGTGCGTTTGCCGGAGTGGGCCCCAGAGCTCTTGCCGGACTTGGTCTTGTTCTTCCCCTCGGGAGCTTCAGCGGCAAGTGTTTTGCTATCTGTTGCGGCTGCTGCATCCCGGTAAATCTTGTCGGCACAGATAAGGGCGTCCTTCTTGTCGCCGGGGACAGAGAGGACGCTTATCGGGCCTGGCATCTTGAGCATGTTGTAGGCATAGTGAGAGGCTACCATGAACTTGGCGAGCGTCGGACGGCCAAGTATCCCATTGTAAGGTAATGGGATATCGGCAACGTCGAAGGTGATCCTCTCGGTTCTGAAGTTCAGCTCTCCGCCAAATGTCACTGGCAGTGTGATCTTCCCCTTCTGCTTGCTCCTTCCCGGGTTGATTCCTTGGAATGTGTCGGTTTCCTCGAGCTCGCTGTCGGGGATCTGGAGTTTCCGGACCACAGCAGAGGAGATCAGGTTCAGGCCGGCCCCGCCGTCAACTAACATCTTGGTGACCTTGAGGTTGCGGATGGTTGGCGAAACCAACATCGGCAAACACCCGACCGCAGTGGTGCGATCAGGGTGGTCCTCAATGTCGAAGATGATAGGCGTGCTGGACCACTTCAGAAGCTTGCGCGACTCGATGGGCGGCTTTGCTGCATTGACTTCCCGCACCCATTGCTTGAGTTGGCGGTGGGAAGTATGCAGAAAAGCACCTCCGTCAACGCACAGAACTTCTGTGGCCTTCTGGAACTCCTGCTCGCTGTTATCTCCGTCATCCATGTCTTCTTCGTCGTCTTCGTCTTCATCCTTGTCGCGGCCGCGGGGAGATCTGTCTCCTTGCCGCTGCTTGGCCTTGCCGCGGCGTCCTCCCCGGCCGTTGAAAGGCCGCTTCTTGCCGGATTCTCCACCACCCCCCTGGGCCTTCTCCTTGTCGTGTCGCTCATACTCAGCTTTCTGCTGCTCGACGAGGTAATCGACCCTTTTGCAGTTCTGGAGGTCGTGGCCCTTGGTGTGGTGGATCTTGCAGTACAGCTTGTCGGAGCCGTCCTGCTTGTCGGCGGCTGCCACAGTCTGGCAGTTGGTGCACGCGGAAGCCTCCTTGCCGGAGCCACCAGTCTGGGCTTTCTTGGCGCCAGCCTCCTTGCCGGACTGCTCAACGACCAGCACTTCCTTGTTCTTCTTCTTCATGTTGTTCGGCCGCCGGTTCTTCTTTGCCGGGGCGGCATCCTCGCTATCTGTTCCCCCTGCTCCAGTATCCTCTTCGGGGAGTCTCCTCCCTTCCTCAGCGCGTGCGCACTTGTCGGCCAGGGCATAAAGCTCACTGATGTCTCGGATTTGCACATCGCCATCTCCTCCCTCATCCTGCGGTTACGCATGTTCTGGTGGAACGCGCTGATAACCGCGGCAGGGTGGACGTCTGGGATGTTGTGTTGGACGCGGCTGAATCTTTGGATGTACTTTCGCAGGGACTCTCCTTCTTTCTAGGCAAGTATGTGAAGGTCGCTCTCCTGGCCATGGGGCTTGTGGCCACCCATGAAGGCACCGACAAACTGATGGCACAGGTCGGTCCAGGAAGAGATGGAGTTCTCCGGCAAGTGCATGAGCCAAGATCTGACGTTTGGCTTGAGCACTAGCGGGAAGTAGTTCGCGAGTATCTTCTCGTCTCGTCCCCCGACAGCCTGCACCGCGATGGTGTAGATGCTGAGGAACTCCGACGGATGAGTCTTGTCGTCGTACTTCTCGGGTACGTCGGGCTTGAAGTTCTTCATGCTGGGTCACTGGACTTGCCGCAGCTCACGGGTGAACGCAGGGCATCCTGCCGCGTACGGTAGGTCGCCTGGTCCCCCGGGCGCGTGCATGTCAACAGCGGGCCCAGCGCGCTGGTCGGATTGACGCCGCGCTTCTCTTCGACGCTCGATGCGGGTTCGAGCGTCCTCTTGCCGTTGGTCGTCAAGGACTTGGCGCTGATCGCGACGAGCTCGCGGATCTGATGACGCCGTGGAGTCGTCGTCGAGGTTGATCCGACGAGTCGGCGATTTTGGCCTTCGGGGCGGGGAGTGCACGGTGGTTGCACCCCTGACAGTCTTGTCGCCATCAGCCCGCGCCTGGCTAACTTGCTGCGGCCGCGACGTCATCAGCTGCTGCGGAGTGTCGTTGTTGGCGAAGGCGATGAGGCTCTGAATGGTGGCCCTCCAGTCGTCGGCCTTGTCTGCCGCTGGAGGGAAGTCGAGGAGTAGCTGAGCTCGAGCTAGAGCTTCTGCTGGAGTGGTGGGGAGCGGTGGCGAGCGGTGCGAGGAGCGAGATATGCTCGGACTTCTAACTGCGTTAGAAGGAGCAGCATCTCGTCCCGGCGTCCGCGCCTTGCTCGTGCCAGCGTGTTGGCCTTGAGCGTCCCGTGAACCGCCAGCTTGACCTTGACCCAGCAGGCGTATGGTACCTTGTGTACCACGTCACTGCCGGTCCCGCGCCTCCTGAGAGGGGCGCGGTGCGTGCACGGACGCCGAGGTCTTGGAGTGCGCTCGGTCGTCCATCTTGTCCTTGGACTTGGCGGCGCCGTGAGTTTCCTCGCCGACGTCCATCCTTCCACTGGCGTCTACCCCACCGGTCGTTGGCTCCGGTGGCGGTGGAATCGACGCGGACGGGCCTGCTACCTCCGAAGCTTTCTTCCTCGGCGGCATGTCGATGAAGTTGACGAAGCAGATGGAGATTTCGCTCGCGTGAACGCCGGATCAGGTTCACACAACCTCGACGCACCCCCTACCTGGCGCGCCAAAGATGTCGGGGAAACTGATCGCCCACGAACACCTATGGGACCGGAGCCCCTTTTCGGTACGGCAAGGGGGCGGAGGAAGCACAAAGAGCGGATCGAGACAAACATGCGAGCAGTTTACCCAGGTTCGGGCCGCACGGATGCGTAAAACCCTACTCCTGCCTTGGTTTGTATTGCGTCCTTGGCTCGGGAGCGAGATGAACTACAGTGCCTGATCGCTAACAAGACCGAGCGTGAGAATGATCGAGCCTCCGAACCCCCCTACGTTGCGCATGGGCCTCCTTTTATAGGTCAAGGGGTCACCGACAGGTGGCAACGCAGTCGAGGGTAAAAATGTAAAAATGGTGTAGTTGAAATAGTGTATGCATAGTGCTCTATACCTAACCCTGACGGCAGGGGACAAGGGCATTAAATGCCCATCGCCGTCGCTCCAAACAGTGCAAAAAGCGTCCGTCAGGGCGCCACCGTCCGCCAGGACGGTGGCCTTGTCACCGCAGCTTGCCACCGTGTACCCTAGGCTGCACAGCCTTCCGCCACGTGTGCCTGGAAAGGTCCCAGGGCGACGCGTGGGCGGATGAGCTGGAGCGCGGGTACTTAGTGGAAGTTTGCCGCGGCTGCTATCTTGTCGCGCCCGGAAGCTTGTCGCTCTCCGGGCCTTGCCGGGACGCGTGGCACGTCGCGGCAAGTCTCTTGAAATGCCATGTTTGGGCCTTCCCGGCAAGCTCCTCTTGCCAGGGTCCTGTACCAAAGAAGTGGTCTTGAGCCTTGAGTGGCCTTCCCGGCAAGCTCCCCTTGCCGGGGCCTTGTCTCTTTTACTTGAATACTTTGTTCTTGAATGGCTCCAAAGGAACCACAGTGAGCCTTGGCGGTCGCGCGGCAAGCCCCGCCTCAGGATGCTGCAACTGCCCGTGCACAAGTTCGGGATACTAAGGTACCCCTACTTTAGTACACCGACAGGCGGGCTGGGTCAGAGCTGTGCAGCGGCTCCATATTTTCTTTAGTTATTCTGCAAGGAGCAGACTTACTTTTTACGAAACTACTGTACACATGATAGCTGGCGGACAAAAATCGCACGACATCCATGATCTACGGCTTTAGCCCACTAAGCGCAGAGGATACATGGCTGCAATTTCTTGTCGTGCAGGAATCGGCCGCCAAGCATCGTCCATGTAGCAGTGCTCTACTTTTTATACCCAGAAAACAAGATGAGTCACTACTAATTCACCGTGAATAACAATTCAACTTGATATACTTGCTGCACTACTGTAGCATGTCCTCCAGTGACAGATTATTATTCCTTCATCCGAACTGTTTTGGAGATCTGAAGATAATCTACAGGAAGCTTGCTCGAATGCAATGCATCAGTGATGTTCTCATTTTTCATCGCTTACTGGAGTTCAATTTTTTAGGATTCAAGCATTCACGTAACACATTACAATACTTGCATATAATAACTTAGCGGTCACGTAATTGGTGCTGGAAGCTTAACTGAACGAACACTTCCAGCACTGATGTACTGTTTGTGTAGTACTAACTGGTGTTGCTAGAAACACACAGCTGAACTGAACGAGCTTATTAACATGAGATCCCCGAGTCCATCTCGTGCTTATCAGAGGGAACCAACCCAGAATACTGATTTCAAACTTTGACACGGTATCATTTAAGCCACAAGATTGAAGCTGGCTAGAATAGGCAGGTCATTTCACATGTTTGAGATACAGTAGGACATGTCTTCTCTTTACACTCGTGATTGTGTCCAATGTTTCAGGATAAACTACCCAGACAATGGCCGATCCTCTCTACAGTTTCGATGATCGCAGACCAGGCAATGGTCCGTTATTTAGGGAATTGTGGGCGATGCAACAAATAATATTGCAGGCACGATGTGGAAGCCTGCAGCCTTTTCTGCACCTGTAAAATCTGAAAGCAAGACACCAGGTAACTTGTATTATCAGTATATTTGCAGTTCAGAGACTTGCGGGATTGCAGTATAATCATATTAATCAGGCAAAGTAGGGAGGGATGCTTCCAACAAAATACGTATTTGCACTGAAGATTGAACATCAAACATACCGGTACTGTTATGCAACTGGTTAGTAGATGGAACTGAAGACGAGCATATTGGCGGCTCGTTCTTTCAGGTTCAGATGCAGCAAGCCGGATTGCTCATTGAAAAAGCTGGCAGTCTACTGATAAATTAGGCTCAAAATCAGGCAAGAAATTAGATAACACGTATAATCCAAGATTTGCTGCAATCAAATTCAAGAGGAAAGGCTCACATGCATGAAGAAAATCAGGCATTCAAAAGCAAATGTATTAGAACAAGAACCAACATTTTCAGTTCCATTGATGATGGCAACAAGAACCACCCTAGGGGGACGTAAAATCCAAGTAAAGTCTATGCCACCAGAAAGACAGTTCATAATACTTACCGAGAAATCACATCTACCCGTTTCTGAAAGATGGTTCAGAAAACTTACCAAACTCAAATGTGTGTCTGAGTTATTCATGAGAGGCTCAAATATTCATCAGTTGGCATAGTGGTGTGCTGTGATTCATAGCTTCGTCTCCGGGGGTAGTGTAGCCATTGAATCCAATGATGATGTTGGCAGCTACTTCAAAATGAAGAAAGGATTCAGACAAGGTGACTCATTATCGCCCATGCTATTTAATATAGTGGCTGGTATGTTAGCTATCATGATTGAGCGTGCAAAGGTTGATGGTCAAATTGATGGAGTAGTTAATCATCTAGTTGATGGTGGGCTTTCTATCCTTCAATATGCCGAAAATACGATTCTCTTTGTGGATCATGACCTAGAGAAAGCGAGGAACTTGAAATTAATTTTGTCAGCTTTTTGAGCACCTCTCGGGTCTTAAGATAAGCTTCCATAAAAGTGAACTATTCTATTTTGGTGAGGCCCAAGACGAGGCCGACCTATACGCTAAATTATTTGGCTGCGGTTTAGTCCAATTACCAATCTGTTATATGGGGATATCAATACATTATCAGAGGCTCACAAATTCCGAATGGGAACACGTCGAGGAGAGACTACAAAAAATATTAAGCTGTTGGAAAGGTAAACTGCTATCTCTGGGTGGAAGATTCGTCCTCATAAATTTAGTGTTAAGTAACATGGTACTATATATGATATCCTTCTTCCAACTGCCTAAACAAGTCTTACACATATTGGATTATTTCCAATCAAGATTCTTTTGGCAAGGAGATAGTGAGAAAAAGAAATATCTTCTGGCTAAATGGACTGTGGTTTGCCGTCCCAAAGACCAAGGAGGGCTGGGTATTCATGACCTTGAGGTTAACAATAATGCTCTCCTTGGCAAATGGTTGTTTAAGCTACTTACAGAAAATGGTGTATGGCAAACCCTTCTAAGGAGAAAATATATGGACTCAAAAGCAGTGTCCCAGGTATATTGGAAGCCTAGGGACTCACACTTTTGGGCTAGTCTCATGGCTATGAAGAAATACTTCTTCCGCTATGGATCTTTCGTGATTAAAGACAGATCGGAAATTAGATTTTGTGAAAATAAGTGGCTAGGCAATGCTACACTCAGAGAACAATATTCGGCTCTATACAATATTGTGCGTCACAGGGTGATACTATCATCATGGTTCTGGAATCCTTTCTGCCAAATGTGACATTTCGAAGAGATTTAATTGTCCCCAAACTTCCATCCTAGAACACTCTTTTACAGAGACTATGCACGGTACAACTGTCACAAAGGGCCGATTAATTTCGCTGGAGCCTACACATGAATAGGAAATTTACAGTCGACTCTATGTATAGTGCTTTGATCCAGTCAGATGTGCCAGTTGATAATAATAAGAAGATTTGGAGGATGAATATACCACTTAAGAATAAAATCTTTGCATCGTATCTTTGTCGAGGAGTCATTCTTACAAAAGATAACCTTATTAAGAGGAATTGGCATGGAAATCCTCAATGTGTGTTCTGTCATCACAACGAAACAATAAAATCCTTGTTTTTCCTATGCAAATTTGCTCGTTCGATATGGTCAGTTATCCAAGTAACTTCTGACTTGTATTTTCCACGTAGTGTGACTAATATATTTGGCAACTGGGTACATGGGATAGAATGCAATTTTCGAGTTCTTCTCAAGGTGGGAGCGCTTGTCGTTGAAAGGATCGATATGGTTGACTAGAGGGGGGTGAATAGGCAACTAACAATTTTTAGCTTTTCTTAACCAATTTAAACTTAGCAACAAAGTAAGTTGTCTAGATATGCAACTAGGTGGACAACTTATAGGAAGCAACAATAAAAACCACACAAGCAAGCAATCTAAGGTGTACAAAGAAAGCTTGCACAAGTAAAGGAAAGAAATAACCACAAGTGGAGCCAGTGAAGACGAGGATGGGTTACCGAAGTTCCATCCCTTTGAGAGGAAGTACGTCTCCGTTGGAGCGGTGTGGAGGCACAATGCTCCCCAAGAAGCCACTAGGGCCACTGTATTCTCCTCACGCCCTCACACAATGTGGGGTGCCGTGATTCCACTAGTGGTGCCCTTGAAGGTGGCAACTGAACCTTTACAAACAAGGTTGGGGCAATCTCCACAACCGAATTGGAGGCTCCCAGCGACACCACGAAGCTTCACCACAATGGAATATGGCTCTGAGGTGAACTCAACCGTCTAGGGTGCTCAAACACCCAAGAGTAACAAGATCCGCAAGGAATTAGTGGGGGAATCAAATATCTCTTGGTGGAAGTGTAGATCGATGCCTTCTCAAGCAATCCCGAGGAAATCAACAAGTTTGATTGGCTAGGGAGAGAGATCGGGCGGAAATGGAGCTTTGAGCAACAATGGAGTTTGGGGAGGAAGAGGTGAGTCTTCTTAGGGAAGAAGACTCCCTATATATAGTGGGAGGGCAAATCCAACCGTTATCCCACAAATCTGCCCACAGAGCACGGTACTATCGCACATAAGTTGCGGTACTACCGCACGGCCCAGCAGTACTACCGCACAGGGCGCGGTACTACCGCTGGTGCGGTATGATCCAGACTAGCCCATGTTGCGTTAAAACACCGGGCGGAAGTACTGCCGGAGCGGTACTACCACATGTCCTTGCGGTACTACCGCAAGGCAGGGTCAGACTGGTAGAGGAGGAGTGCGGACTAAATAAAATACGTCTGCAGCTACATCCGCAGATTTACGGTCGTTGCAAAAACCCAACACGGTACTACCACTTGCATGAAGCGGTACTACCGCGTAGGAGGCGGAAGTAAAAAATTACTTTCGCGCCTACTACCATACTAGTTACGACGATGGGTCGGTCACACGGTACTACCGTGTCCATGGTACGGTACTACCGCATGGTGCGGTACTACCGTAACCCTGGAGCAGTACTACCGTGGGTCTGTGCGGTACTACCGCGATCTTTGAGCGGTACTACCGCATGCCCAGCAGTGGTAATAGTAGGACGCCACTGTTTTTGTGCCGATAAGGAAAACAGCCGGAGCTCCAGAGAAGCGAAGGAAAGGTGGTGCGAATGAATAGACGTGTACGTGTTGATTCCACCCAAACCTTTCCGAAGCGGACCCCCTCTTAATAGTACGGCTTTCCTATGACTCAATTCCACCGAAAAGAAACAAAAGGAAACACCGTCTTCCATAGGTTCCGAGGGGCACTTAATCGTCTTGTGCCTAGGTGAGATATATCTGAAAAGCTCAGTGCACACGATCCGCAAAAGCATTGTCATCAATCACCAAAACTTCTTAGGGAGAAATATGCCCTTACAATCTCCCCCTTTTTGGTGGATTGATGACAATACGGGATTTGCACAAAGATATATAAGAATAGTAAGCAAACCCAGCAATGTTATAGAATATAGGTAAGCTCCCCCTAGATGTGTGCATACATAAGAAGGTGCTTTGGACTGCACAGCCACATACTAGGATCAATGCTCCCCCTATATTCTACAAACAACATACTCCTTGCAACAAAGAATAAGATTCAACGCATGGGTGTAAGGAGGATAACGTGAGCACATATTAAGGGCAAGTGAAGCAACCGCTCACAACCTAGCAGATAGCATAGACATAATAACGAGATAAAGAGTAGAGTGCATATGTCTCACACCATATGTAAGGTCTCACACACACGACACAAACCAACGAAAGCAGATAAGGTTCGACCAACGAAAAGAAAATAAAACATGGCACGGCACAAGACGCAAATCCTACACTCACTCCCCCTTTGGCATCGAGACACCACAAAGGGAAAGAGGACACCTAAGACATAGGTGGTAGCTCAGGCGGAGGAAATCAGTCGTCACGTGCTCCATCAGACTTCTACTGCTCCTCCTTGGAATCAGACCACTTGAAGCCCTGTTTGACAATCCACACAGCCTCTGGAGTGATGATCTCCTCTGACCCATTAGACGCATACTCATCAAAGATCCTCATTATCTTCTTGTCACGCTGGCGAGATTGCTTGTGAGTCACATGAGCCTTGTACTGCCCCTTTGCCTGCATACAAAACAAAGCCTTCATCTTCCTCTTCAGCTTCTTAGCCCACGAGGGCTCAGACGAGGGGGAAGCATACCCTCCAGAACTGTCCTCAGCAGCTGCCTCCTCCTCCACTTGCTCCTCATCTTCATCCATCTTAGCTGCAGCAGCCTCTGCACGGGTAGTGGTGTTAGCCCATCGACTCTTGATGCGAAGTCTTATAGGCTCATGACGAATCCAGTGAGGGCCTCAAACTCTTCATCAGAATAAAGCTTCTCCCAAGTCTTGGAGATAAGCAAAAATAGAAATGGACCGTAGATAGGCACTTTGCAAGTGAAAATCGCAAAGCGGAGCTCACACCACATGATATGTGAAATATCAATGGTTGAGTTTGGGCACTGCAGGCCGCCTCACACATAAGCAACATGTCCATGAGGTATGCATGTACCTTGTCCTTGTCCCCAACGCGAGGAAACAATGAGTTGCGGAAGATCTTATGCATGATATCCAGAAAGGGGTTCATCACCCAAGTCTTCTTGCCACTAGCGAGCGTCTTCTCCACATAGAAAGGCAGCAGTCGGTCCTTGTTGGCAGACTCTTCGTTGGCATGAGGGAGAGCTCCAATAGGAGTGTGGAGCCCCTCATCAGCAACCTGAAGCAGATCCATAAAGTCCTTCCATGTAGCAGTCATCTTATGTCCATTTGTCATCCAAGTCATGTTGCATTCCTCCTTAGAATGGAAGTGAACCAAAGCATAGAACTGTGCCACAATCTCTGGGTCAAAGTCCATCTGAAATGACATGATATGCTCAATGCCAAACTGCTCCACAAGATCTAGAGCCTCAGCAAAATAGGCCCGGTGCTCCTCCTTCCTCATGTGAGTCATGTCAATCCAATGTGCATCCACATATAAGTTGTGTTTGCTCTTGAGTACCTCTGTGTAGATACGATATTGCTGCTTGGTCCAGAACAATTCATCTCCATGAAACTGAGCCCGGGGATCTACATAGGGGTTGATCTTCCTCCTAGTAATGAACTCATGTGATGGCATCTCGTCCATGTTCATAGTTGGTTCCTTGTTCTTGGTGGCAGTGGTCTTGGTTCGGCATTGGGGGCATTGGAGCCCTCACGAACATCACTTTGGGTGCACAAACGCTTTGACCCTGTGTCTCGACTGGGATTCGAGCGACGGACATTGGAATCGGAGCCACCACCTAAGACACAAACACAAGAACACGAAAGAAAGACAAAGAGAATCAATGCAAAAGCCACAAGAAACATGTAAAAAAGATAATATGTATGTGCTACGAAGTAGGTATGAACCAAACGGTAGTACTGGTCGAAGCTTGCGGAAGTAAATTTTTAGTGCCGCCAAGGGGGTGGTAGTACCATACCGAAGTGTTGCGGTAGTACCGCACCAGACGCAGTACTAAAAGTTTACTTCCGCGTCCATCACGGTAGTACCGCGCCGTGGGGGCGGTAGTACCGTTACGCGTCAGAGTGGTAGTACCACTGTCAGTCAGCGGTAGTACTTCTCGGGGTCAGATCCACAAGTGGATCTAGACAGTGAACGCGTAGGACGGGCGAACGGTACAACGGATGATCACAACAACTTGGTAGCAACATACTTACTAGCATTTCTACTGCACTACAACTCTCCTACAACCTAATCTTCCATGGATAAGGTAAAAAAGAACACGAGAACAACATGCATCTCCCCAAAACCTAGAAACAACACAAGAGCAAGAAGAAGAGGGGATTTTGGGGAGAAACCTTCATCCATGGCAAGAGGTCGAGGTGGGGAACGATCCCACCGGTCGGAATGCTAGGAGAGTGGCCGGGGACGGAGATCCGGCGAGGTCCTCCGACGTCGTTCTTGAGAGAGAGAGAGAGGCGACGTGGGGAAGACGAGATGAATGGGTATGGGGGAGTTAGAACTCCCCCTGCCCGCTTATAACCCCAAGTCATTCAAACAAAAGCGGTAGTACCGCGGTCATCGCGGTAGTACCGCCCGGGTGGAAGTACCGCACGCAGGGCGGTAGTACCGCTCTCTAGCGGGAGTAAAAAATTATTGTCGTGCTGGTTGCGGTAGTACCGGAGTTCTCCTTGCGGTAGTACCGTGACAGTTCACGGTAGTACCGCTCCCTCAGGAAAATTCAAGTTTTGACAAAAAGGCTTAAGCAACGCAACTGCGGGCAAGAACGCACACACACGGCAAACGGAAAGAAAGACAACAAACAACTGGAACAACACACGAGACACTCCTCCTTGAAGGAGGTCGGTGGCCGAAGCCACCTATGTTTGAGTTATTTGGTATGGCACCGCGAAGAACTATCCTTGATCCCATGACCAACACTCGTCTTGAAGCACTCATACCATTTAACATGGCAAATAATAAAGACTTGATCGATTTATGCATAATGGGGGGAGGAAGAGTTCATTGAGAGAACAATACTCCCCCTATGTCCATGCCTACATCTAGGCAAGATAAATATGTTGAGTGGGAGGAGTGTGTGCAAGGTTTCAAGCCACATTGCTCAAATCTATGATATTTAGCTCATGCCTTAACTCGCAAAATCTTGCTTCATCCAATGGCTTCGTGAAGATATCTGCAAGGTTATCATGAGTGTTGACATAGTGAAGCTCTATTTCTCCTCGCCGAATATGATCCCGGATGAAGTGATACCGAATCTCAATATGCTTCATCTTGAAATGTTGCACCGGGTTGAGAGAAATCTTGATGGCACTTTCATTGTCACACCAAAGAGGCACTTTGTCACAAGTTACACCGTAATCCTTTAAAGTTTGCCTCATCCATAGAAGTTGAGCACAACAACTGCTAGCTGCCACATACTCCGCTTCAGTGGACGAGAGAGACACACAACTTTGCTTCTTGGAAGACCAACTTACCAGAGAGCAACCAAGGAATTGGCACCCTCCGGAAGTGGATTTCCTATCCACTTTGTCTCCCACCCAATCCGAATCAAAGAAACCTACAAGGTTGAAGTTTGCTCCTCTTGGGTACCATAAACCAAAGTTTGGGGTATGAGCCAAATATCGAAAGATTTGCTTGACTGCCAAAAAGTGACTTTCCTTAGGTGAGGCTTGAAACCGTGCACAGATTTCCACACTCAACATAATATCCGGTCTAGATGCACAAAGGTAAAGCAAGGAACCAATCATAGAATGATATACCTTTTGATCCACCGCTTTACCATTGGGATCAATGTCAAGTTGGCACTTGGTTGGCATTGGAGTAGTAGCCGGCTTGACATCACTTAGATTAAACCTCTTAACTCTTGAGCATGTCTTGAGTGTACTTGGCTTGTTTGATGAAGATTCCTTCTCTTCTTTGCTTAATCTCAAATCCAAGGAAGTACTTCAACTCTCCCATCATGGACATCTCAAAATGTGTGGTCATGAGTGCGGCAAACTCATCATTGAAAGCTTTCTTAGGTGAACCAAAAATAATATCATCATCATATAGTTGGCAGACAAACAACTCCCCTTTGACCTTCTTAGTAAAAAGAGTGGGGTCAATTTTCCCAATTTCAAACCCACGATCTTGCAACAACTCGGTAAGATGCTCATACCACGCACGTGGGGCTTGTTTAAGGCCATAGAGTGCCTTATCGAGTTGATACATGTGATTGGGGAACTTAGGATCCTCAAACTCCGGGGGTTGTTTGACATATACCAACTCATTAATAGGACCATTAAGAAATGCACTTTTCACATCCATTTGTTGCAACTTAAAGTTATGATGAGAAGCATAGGCAAGCAACAAACAAATAGATTCAAGGCGAGCAATGGGGCAAAGGTTTCACTGTAGTCGATACCCTCGACTTGGGAGTAGACTTGAGCCACCAAGCGCGCCTTGTTGCGAATGACAATGCCATGAGCATCCTGCTTGTTCTTAAAGATCCACTTGGTTCCAATGACATTATGGTTCTCCATTGGTCTCGGCACCAGACGCCACACTTTGTTGCGCTCGAAGTTATGGAGTTCTTCATGCATGGCATTGAGCCAATCAGGGTCTTCGAGTGCCTCATAGACCTTTTGAGGTTCAACACAAGAGACAAAAGCTTGATGAGCACAATAGTTTGCTAATTGTCTACGAGTGCTTACCCCCTTTGTGATGCTTCCAAGAATATTCTCCATGTGATGTTCTCCAGAAGCAAGCCTGGAGGCAATTTTTGCAGCACGACGCTCCAATTGCTCTTCAAGTGATAATTGAGGAGCATTGAGTTGATCATCTTGAGCGACGTCAAGAGCTTGATCTTGACCTTGAGCTTCCTCTTGATCTTGATCTTGAGATTCCTCTTGATCTTGATCTTGCTCAGAGGAGAGAACTTGGCCTTGTGCATCATTTGGTGGCTCACCACCATCTTGTGATTGATCTTGCACTTGGCCTTGTTCATCCGGTTGAGGGCCTTCACTTCGTTCTTCGGAAGCGTGTGGGTCTTGGGTTGATGATGGTTCCACTTGTGTGGAACATTGTCCTTCTCCTTCAGCCACAAGGGGTTCCTCAATGGGTAGGATATAGCCAACACCCATTCTTCTTATGGCTTGGGGAGGAATTTCATCACCTACATCACAAGTACCACTTTGCTCCACTTGGGAGCCGTTATTCTCGTCAAACTCTACGTTACACGTCTCCTCAATGAGTCCATTGGACTTGTTGAGGACACAGTAAGCATGAGAGTTTGTAGCATAACCAACAAATATGCCCTCATGAGCTCTAGACTCAAATTTAGACAAACGAGCACCTTTCTTGAGGATGAAACACTTACATCCGAACACCCGAAAGTACTTGAGATTGGGCTTGTTACCGGTAAGAATCTCATACGGAGTCTTGTTCAAGCCTTTGCGGAGATAGAGCCGATTGGATGCATGACACGCGATGTTGATGGCTTCGGGCCAAAAGATCTATGGAGACTTGAATTCTGCCATCATGGTCCTTGCCGCGTCCATCAATGTCCGGTTCTTTCTCTCCGACACCATTTTGTTGAGGGGTATAAGGTGCGGCATATTGATGTTTGATCCCCTCATCACTAAGAAACTCATCCAAGGTGTAGTTCTTGAACTCGGTGCCGTTGTCACTTTGGATCATCAAGATCTTTGCCTCATGTTGACGTTGAGCTTCATTTGCAAAGTTGATGACGGTTTTTTGGGTCTCACTCTTCTTCTTGAAGAAATATACCCATGTGTATCTTGAATAATCATCTACAATCACCAAGCAATACTTTCTGCCCCTGAGACTATCAAAGGATGGTGGCCCAAAGAGATCCATGTGAAGGAGCTCTAACGGTCTTTTTGAGTAGATGATAGTCGTGGGAGGGTGAGTCGTCTCATGTAACTTTCCTTCAATACAAGCACTGCAAGCACGATCTTTGGCAAAGCTAACATTGGTTAGTCCACGGACATGGTCCCCCTTGAGAAGACTTTGCAAAGATCTCATATTGACATGGGCTAACCGGCGATGCCAAAGCCATCCCACATCAACTTTAGCCATTAGGCATGTCGCGGTCTTAGTGGGTTGCTCCGAGAAGTTAACCACATAGAGACCGTTCTCGACATGTACAACATAGGCTACTTTAAGAGTCTTGCTCCACAAGAGGGCCACGGTATCAATATCAAAGAATGTGGCAAAGCCCATGAGTGCAAGTTGACGAACAGAAAATAAGTTGTATGCAAGGGACTCAACAAGCATGACTTTCTCGATCATGAGATCATGAGAAACAACAACCTTGCCAAGCCCCAATACCTTAGAATATGAAGCATCACCCCATTCGATGCTGGTGGCCATGGATGAACCTTGATGCACGTCCACCACCAAGTCTTTGCTTCCGGTCATATGATTTGTGGCTCCACTATCGAGCAACCATGATCCCCCACCGGAAGCAAACTCCTACATGAGATCAATGCTTGGATTTAGGTACCCATTTGGTAATGGGTCCTTTGAGGTTAGTAACAAGGGTCTTAAGAACCCAAATATACCATTCAATGTACTCATAAGAAGAACCAACAAATTTAGCGAAAACATGACCATCACTAGCACGATATAAAACCTATGAAGGATTAAAGTCGCGGCTATGTTTAATGGCATGGCGGGGTTTTTCTTGACTCAACCACTTTTCACATTGTTCTTCTTCTTAGAAGTACCCTCTCCCTCTTTTACAAAGGTTTGTTTGAGAGGAGGAGGTTGCTTGGTCTTGTCGTTCTTCTTCTTCTTGGGCTTGGGAGCAAACCCAATTCCTTCCTTTGCCACAACTTCCTTTTGATTGCTCAAAAGATTGTTGAGGTTCTTCTCACCTTGTATACATGTCACAAGGCCTTTCTCAAGATGCTTCTTCAACTTGGCATTCTCTTCAACAAGAAGCACATGCTCGCAACATGGGTTAGTAGCATTTGCATTATCAATCAACACCATGCGAGGAAAGATAGCTTTCTCCTTGGTTAGCGAAACTTGAAGTTGATCATGAGACTCTTTGAGAGAAGAATGTACACCTTTCAAGGCCTTGTGAGCCTTGTCAAGCATAACAAACTCCTCCTTGAGTCTAGCATGGTCAACCACAAGCTTAGCCTTCTCGGAATTAATAACAGGAGAGACAACTAAAGCATGATCAAGATCTTTCTTTAATTTAGCATGATCGTCGTTGTGTGACTCCTCAAGAGCCAAACGAAGACCACGCTCTTCCTCTAGAGCATTAGAGAGATCCGATATCTCATCGGCATAGTCTTGACTATAACCTTCCATTTTAGAAATGGTCTCCTCATGAGCCTCGATCATGTCAATGGCCTCACCGAGTTGTTCCAAGAGAGCAACGAAGTGCTTCTTGGGTTTGCCCTTGAGTTTACTCATAAACAACTCAAATTCATTTTCTTCCTCCTCTGCCCCCTCACTCTCATCAATACAATCCGTCAATGAAGGATTAGAGGTGACGGTAGTGTTGATGTTGGGAGTTACCTTGTTGGTGGCCTTAGCCATGAGGCACTTGGTGATGATGTTCTCATTTGGTGAGTCAAAGAGAGATGAGTGTGGAGTAGTTGCAATAGCAATGGTGGCCATAGTGACCATCTCATCATCTTCATCATCATCATCATCCTCAACATATTCTTCTTGGGCCACCAACCCTTTGGGAGGGGTCTTCTTGTTGAGGTTGTTCTTGTTGGGATACGACTTGGCCTTGTCCTTTCGGATAAGCTTGCCTCCATTGTCTTCCCTTTTCTCATATGGGCAATCTACAACAAAGTGGCTCACATTCCCACAGTTGTAGCACGTCCTCACTCGTTGCTTGCCCTTGTTGCCACTTGAGTTGTTCTTGTTGAAGTTGGGCCTTGAGTTCTTCTTGTTGCCCCAAAATTGCCGTGATGCAAGAGCCATATGCTCATGATAGGCATATTTGGTGTCCTCGAGGCAACTCTCATCGTCATCCTCTTCCTCCTCTTCTTCCACACAAGCCTTGGCCTTCAAGGCAAGATTAGGCTTCTTTGATCGTTGAGCTCTTAAAACCGCATTGTCGGTGGTCTTGTCCAAGATCCTCATGGCAACGAACTCATCCAACACTTCACTTGATGACAAGGTGTGGAAGTGCGGTCTTTGGCGAATGGCGGAGGACATGGCCTTGTGGTAAGGCATCATGGTCTTGAGAAACTTGCGTTTGATCCAATTGTCATCTATGTCCTTGCTCCCATGATCTCGAAGTGAAACCGCAAGAGTGGTTAATCTCCAATAAAGTTCACGGGGATCTTCATCTTCGATCATAGCAAACTCATCGGCTTCATCTTGCACAACTTCATAGTTTGAGCGTTGAATGCTTGCGCCTCCCTTGTACATGGAGCCAATATGCTCCCATGCTTCCTTGGCCACTGTGAAGGGTCAAAGATGTGCAATGTCTTCGGGAGGGATAGCATCTTGAAGTATGCAATGAATGGACTCGTTGAATTGATGATCCGTAGCTTCTCTCGAAGTTAAGTTGTCGGGATCATGTGGGTAGAAACCTTGCTCAATGATTCTCCAAAGATTAGTAGAACAATGATTTAAATGACGTCTAAAGCAAAACATCCAAGTAGCAAAATCAGAATTTTTCACAAACTTAGGAGGAGGATCAACGGAATTTAAATGCGGAGTAGGAACGGGTCCTCCATAGTGGGTAGGAGGAGCGGAGTGGGCAAAAATCCCACTCCCATTCTTACTAACCAGGACTTGCTCACTACTAGCTTCTCCCTTGTCAGGAATAGCCTCCGACACGTTGGTAGCGGGACGAACCACTTCCAACGGTGTGGTGGATAATTTGAGTCCCTCAAGTAATTCCTTAAACATGCCTTTGACCTCGGTCGCTAGTGATTCTTTCAATGTGTCCATCGCCACATTGAACTCCTCATGGGAGACCGCGGTTCCCCCATCGAACGTAGGCAAGGACGGAGTTCCACCGGAGTGTCCCTCCGTCTCGACTACGTTGTCACCCATACTCTTTGGACGGTAAAGTCCTTATAAACAGACGAGGCTCTGATACCAATTGAATGGATCGATATGGTTGACTAGAGGGGGTGAATAGGCAACTAACAATTTTTAGCTTTTCTTAACCAATTTAAACTTAGCAACAAAGTAAGTTGTCTAGATATGCAACTAGGTGGACAACTTATAGGAAGCAACAATAACAACCACACAAGCAAGCAATCTAAGGTGTACAAAGAAAGCTTGCACAAGTAAAGGAAAGAAATAACCACAAGTGGAGCCGGTGAAGACGAGGATGTGTTACCGAAGTTCCTTCCCTTTGAGAGGAAGTACGTCTCTGTTGGAGCGGTGTGGAGGCACAATGCTCCCCAAGAAGCCACTAGGGCCACCGTATTCTCCTCACGCCCTCCCACAATGCGGGGTGCCGTGATTCCACTAGTGGTGCCCTTGAAGGCGGCGACCGAACCTTTACAAACAAGGTTGGGGCAATCTCCACAACCAAATTGGAGGCTCCCAACGACACCACGAAGCTTCACCACAATGGAATATGGCTCCGAGGTGACCTCAACCGTCTAGGGTGCTCAAACACCCAAGAGTAACAAAATCCGCAAGGGATTAGTGGGGGGAATAAAATATCTCTTGGTGGAAGTGTAGATCGATGCCTTCTCAAGCAATCCCGAGGAAATCAACAAGTTTGATTGGCTAGGGAGAGAGATCGGGCGGAAATGGAGCTTTGAGCAACAATGGAGCTTGGGGAGGAAGAGGTGAGTCTTCTCGGGGAAGAAGACTCCCTATATATAGTGGGAGGGCAAATCCAACCGTTATCCTACAAATCTGCCCGCAGAGCATGGTACTACCGCACATAAGTTGCGGTACTACCGCACGGCCCAGCAGTACTACCGCACAGGGTGCGGTACTACCGCTGGTGCGGTACGAGCCAAACTAGCCCCTCTTGCGTTAAAACACTGGGCGGTAGTACTGTCGGAGCGGTACTACCGCACGTCCTTGCGGTACTACCGCAAGGCAGGGTCAGACTGGCGAAGGAGGAGTGCGGACTAAATAAAATACATCCGTAGCTACATCCGCAGATTTACGGTCGTTGCAAAAACCCGACACGGTACTACCGCATAGGACGCGGAAGTAAAAAATTACTTCCGCGCCTACTACCGTACTAGTTACGACGATGGGCCGGTCACACGGTACTACCGTGTCCATGGTACGGTACTACCGCATGGTGCGGTACTACCGTAACCCTAGAGCGGTACTACCGTGGGTCCGTGCGGTACTTCCATGATCTTTGAGCGGTACTACCGCATGCCCAGCAGTGATAATAGTAGGACGCCACTGTTTTTGTACCGACAAGGAAAACAGCCGGAGCTCCAGAGAAGCGAAGGAAAGGTGGTGCGAATGAATAAACGTGTACGTGTTGATTCCGCCCAAACCTTTCAGAAGCGGACCCCCTCTTAATAGTACGGCTTTCCTATGACTCAATTCCACTGAAAAGAAACAAAAGGAAACACCGTCTTCCATAGGTTCCGAGGGGCACTTAATTGTCTTGTGCCTAGGTGAGATATATTTGAAAAGCTCAGCGCACACGATTAGTCCGCAAAAGCATTGTCATCAATCACCAAAACTTCTTAGGGAGAAATATGCCCTTACAGCCGTTATCTGGTCGCTTTGGCTATGTAGAAATGATAAGGTTTTTTAACGATAAAAGTACTTCTCTTCTGCAGGTTATCTACAGATGTACCGGAATTTATGGTCGTCCCTACAACGTGTGGAGAATCGAGACATGTTTACGGAGCTGTGTACACGATTGGAAACCACGGCGTGGGATACTTTTACCCGACATGGATGGCAGCCTGAACTTCGGATTGGCCCTCCTACGTCTTAGGCGTTATACAGTTTTCGCATGATACTTGTATTCTGCCTTTTTCCCATTTTTTGAATGTGGATTTGGTTATGGTTGTCTGCATCTTAGTTATGCAGAGGCCGGGTGTAATACTTAAACCATTTAAGTAATAAAGTGCCCTTTATCGAAAAATTGAGTTTGGTTATGTTCTTTTTTGTAGAAATTTGTAGACCTGCGTCTCTAAGAAGCCAATTATCCCTCCATATATTTATATTTGCACAATCGCAAACTCTCCAAATGACATCCCTTTGGAAAACATAGTCCAGCAAATGCACATGAGGATAATACTTTACTTTCATCACCTTTGCGCATAACGAATACGGAAAAACCAATAATCGCCGAGCCTGCTTCGCCAAAAGCGCTTGATTAAATAATATCATATTTCGAAAGCCCATACCTCCTTCACCTTTGGGTCTCGCCATCTTATCTTATGCCAGACAATAAATTTTCTTCCTATTCTCCTCGTCACCCCACCAAAAATTCCTAATGATCTAGGATAATTCTTCACAAAGAGAAGCACGAAATTTAAAAATACACATGGCATAGACTGGAAGAGCCTGTACAAGTGACTTAATCTGGAGCTCCTTCACTCCGCTAGAAGCATATTTTTCTATCCGGTCTAAAACCCACTTAAGCCCTTTATCTTTTGTAGACTGCAATTTGCTGGCCTTCATTCGCCCATCCGGCACAGGTAAATCAAGATATTTGTCCTCAAAATCAGATTTTGAGAACCACCAAGATAGACACTTGATCTTCCAGACTACACTTTTTACCAAATAAAATGGAACATGTATCCGGAAATATGTGACCATTATGAAATTGGAGGTATCTAAGATCATTTACAAGTTCGAGAAAAAGATCATATATCTTATTTGTGATATTCATACAAATATATGGTTACTACTTAAGTGTATCCACATAATTTTTTGAAGAGCTTCTAGTGCAGAGTGCTGGTTCACTGAGTATGTGTAGACGTTGTTGCATGCATATTGCTCTACATATTATGTTGTGCACAATGGAACACATAAATCTACTTATTTAGTGAAAACAGATTTATAAGTATGAAAATCACAAAAAGGACACTGTTGCCATAACTGAAAACAACTTGTCATATTTTCTATAACCGGCGGCTCTAAAACTGACTCCTCACGACGCAAGCCAGTCAAACGGATGCAAGCGCGGAAGCGCCTGAAGCACGCGGGTCATGCTTCCCCAGCGTATCAAGAATAATGTGATAGAGCACTCATAAGCGAAACTGATATGGCCATTGCACTTGCGGCAGAGCAATCGTGTTCTCATCCGACAACTCTGGTGTTCCCTTCGCGCTATGACAGCAACCTGAACTGATGTATTAGTGCCTTGAAAAGCATGATTGCTCCAATCTTTTTTTCTTTTTGCGATGCAATATGCATGGTTGCTCCAATCGGTGCTGGACTGGGATGCTGTGAAGCGGGTAAATGCAGCACCAAGAACTTGATGCTGCTCGGAGATTTTTAGGGGAACTTGCCATCTCTGTGCTGCTTCAGTCACCTCACTGCCCATACTTGATGGTGATTTTTCACTAATTCTCCATACATCAGTGTACATGTATATTTTTAACAGGAGTGGCAAATTTTGGTTGTGTTAATAGTACAAAATGTGAGTATTTTTGTTGTGTAAAGTTCTTGTGTGTTTGTGTCTTTAGAGTGTGTTTGTGATATTCAATCTAATCCTTGTATCAGGCGTTCAGTTTCATAAAGGCGTTCCTGAGATTGGTCAGGTGGGGTTGTGACAAAGCTATTGGCATCAAATAGAGAAGACTGTAATCTGCCTATTGAGCATATATATATGAACTCTGTATCATGTCTTCTCAGGACACACTAGTAGAAGTATTCATTTATCGGAGCTGCTTTGGATATCTGAATATAATACATAACAGATCAAACACATCACTGCGCCTCTTGATCAGTTCAACTGAAGGATGAAGTTGCTGTCACGCCAAGAGGGTATCATGTATCTGTATTCGCAATTCCATAGTTGGAGGCACGAACCAACATGAATAAAGTACAAATTATGATCCTGAATAACATATACGCAGTTAGCACGAACCACATCGTGAATTGGTCACTGTGAGATAGTTTCACATTACAAGTCAGAGAGCAAATTTGTGCACCTAGAACTCTCGTCAAGGACAGCGACTCAATCTAGAACTTGGTGTATGAAATGCAGACTAATCCCTATCTCCTTTACCCACATTGCACCACAGAAGTGACATCAATGGCGTCCAGTACAAATGCATCACGTCAAATAACAGAAACAGAGCAAATGATGTTGCTGAATCCAGACACACAAATGTTCAGTCATTGTGACGTTTTTTCACATCACAAGTTAGACTGCAAACAAGTAGTACAACTTATCAGCGGCTCCTGGTAGATTATGGCAAATCAACTCATCGCCACCTCAATAACAGGGACCGACCAAAGAGATAAAATCAGAAACACGGTATTAGCAGAGACAAGTTTTATTTCCAACAACATATGCAAATAACTTTTGTTCCACGATTCAGTTCGAGCTACAGAGGAAATGGCGAACTACACAAGTCGGGGTTTCATCAGGCTTCTGGAATCTGCGAACGGCGACAAGGAGTGACGACCGTCAGCGGGCCCTAGCCGCCGAAGCCGTAGAGGGTGCGGCCCTGGCGCTTGAGGGCGTAGACGACGTCCATGGCGGTGACGGTCTTGCGGCGGGCGTGCTCAGTGTAGGTGACGGCGTCGCGGATGACGTTCTCGAGGAAGATCTTGAGCACGCCGCGGGTCTCCTCGTAGATGAGCCCCGAGATGCGCTTCACGCCGCCCCTCCGCGCCAGGCGCCGGATCGCCGGCTTGGTGATGCCCTGGATGTTGTCGCGCAGAACCTTCCGGTGGCGCTTGGCGCCGCCCTTGCCGAGACCCTTGCCCCCCTTGCCGCGCCCGGACATGGCTGACGATCTCAGGCCGTGAGCGAGTGTGGAGCCGGAGGAACGGTGGTGGCTGGTTGGTGCTGTGGCTTCCGGGGTGGGGCGAAGGGAGTTTTAAAGGGGACGAGAGGTTGGAGGAGGCTTCTGCCTGCCGTTGGATGCGGATGGAGTGGACGGTCGAGATGGCGATCCGGGGGAGAGATGCCGCGGATCGGTGACATGGCCGAAAGCTTTGGCCGGTGGATTGGCGGGCTGGGTCAGAGCTTTGGCGGCAGCTCCAAATTATTGGGCTACGGGCGGGAACTGGCTGACTTACTTTTTATACCCAGAAAACAAGATGAGTCACTGCTAAAATTCACCCTGAATATCGATTCGACTTGATATACTTGCTGCACTGCTGTAGCATGTCCTCCAATGACAGATTATTATTCCTTCATCTGAACTGTTTTGGAGATCTGAAGATAATCTACAGGAAACTTGCTCTAATGCAATGCATCATTGATATTCTCATTTTTCATCGCTTACTGGAGTTGACTTTTTTAGGATTCAAGCATTCAGATAACACGTTACAATACTTACATATAATAATTTAGTAGTCAGGTAATTGGTGCTAGAAGCCTAACTGAACGAGCACTTCGAGCACTGATGTATTGTTTGTGTAACTAGTTTGGTAGATACACAAAGCTGAACTGAAATCCCCGAGTCTACCTCGTGCTTATCAGAGGCAACCAACCAGAATACTGATTTCAAACTTTGACACCGTATCATTTAAGCTACTGGCTAGAACCGGCAGGTCATTTCACATGTTTTAGATAGGACGCATCTTCTCTTTACACTCGTGATTGTGTCCAATGTTTCAGGATACTCTACCCAAGCAAAGGCCGATCCACTCTGCAGTTTCGGCAGTGGCAGAAACCAGGAATAGCATGAGATACAAAAATGTTCTGGTGCGTTATTTAGGAATTGTGTGTGGTGCAACCAATAATATTGCAGGCACAAATATGGAAGCATGCAGCCTTTCCTGAACCTGTATAATCTGAAGACAAGACACCAAGTAACTTGTACTATCAGTATATTTGCAGTTCAGAGACTTGGGGGATTGCAGTATAATCAGGCAAAGTAGGGATGCTTCCAACAGAATACGTATGTGCACTGAAGACGGAACATCAAACATACCGGTACTGTTATGCAACTGGTCAGTAGACGGAACTGAAGACGAGCATATTAGCGGCTCGTTCGTTCGTGTTCAGATGCAGCAAGCCGGATTCCTTATTGCAAAAATTGACAGTCAAATGATAAATTAAGCTCTAAATCAGCCAAGAAATTTGATAATCTAATCCAACATTTGGGGCAATCACCTTCAAGAGGAAAGGCTCACATACAGGGAGAATCAGGCATTCAAACGCACATGTATAAGAACAAGAAGAAACATTTTCATTTCCATTGCTAATGGCAACAAGAAGGTACCATCAGATTAGGCACAACACATCCACCATCAGATTAGGCACAACACATCCACCATGACAGGAACAGCCTAACAGGGATCTAACACGACGCACATTCTGAAACACTATTTTCCACCGATAAACTGAGGATGTAACAGGACGCATGGATTGCAGCAGCCTAGGCCCTCTCGCCACGGATGCGGCGGGCGAGCTGGATGTCCTTGGGCATGATGGTGACGCGCTTGGCGTGGATGGCGCAGAGGTTGGTGTCCTCGAAGAGGCCGACAAGGTAGGCCTCGGCGGCCTCCTGCAGGGCGGAGACGGCGGAGGACTGGAAGCGGAGGTCGGTCTTGAAGTCCTGGGCGATCTCCCGGACGAGGCGCTGGAAGGGGAGCTTGCGGATGAGCAGCTCCGTGCTCTTCTGGTACTTGCGGATCTCGCGGAGCGCGACGGTGCCGGGGCGGAAGCGGTGGGGCTTCTTCACGCCGCCGGTGGCCGGAGCGGACTTGCGGGCGGCCTTGGTCGCCAGCTGCTTCCTCGGCGCCTTGCCGCCGGTGGACTTCCTCGCCGTCTGCTTGGTGCGGGCCATGTCGTCGACGCGCCGGGAGGTTGGGGAGGGTCTGGTGCTTGGGGGGTGGGAAGATTGGGGTGAGGAGGAAGAAGGGGAGGGGGCGGCGTTAAATAGGAGGGAGCACCGAGCGAGCGAGCGGGTGGGTTTTGGTTTTGCGGGAGGGATGATGGGCGTGGAGCGTTGGATGTGGAGTGCGTGGACGGCTGGGATCTTGGGTTGAGGGGTGATCCGTGGGAAGCGGGATCGCGTGCTCTGATTGGCTGGAGAGGAGTCAGCCGGATGGTGAAGGCGTGTGTGCTCCTGCTGGGCTGGCGACACTAGCACGGGAACGAGATGGACTGAAATGTCCTCGGATGAAGGCGTGACCATGTTTGTTTGCTCTTTGCTGCCGACGGATCCAAACCAAAACGGATTCTACGCTCTCTCGTTGCATCCAAAAACAGGTAAATACACAGCGATGTCTCAAAAAAAAAGGTAAATACACAGCGGTACATCATGATACGGATGCGTTTTATTGTCATGTCTAAAAATGTCTGCATTGCATACATGTTCCACTTCAGCCTGACTGAGGGAAAACAGATAAAACCAACATCTCAACTTAGTTTGGTTGCCCGCATCGAAACTGTCTGCATTAGGGGATTGGTTTTAGCACGGTTTTGATGTCCTATATTGGCTCGGCACATGCAACTACACGATGCTTGGTTGTATACACAAAATATAATTAAGAATTAGCATCTGCACATAACACACAGTTCCTAGGACTGGATTGCCATGCCGCTATCGGACTAGTTCGCTGCGGCCACCGTCGGACGCGCTCTGCCTGCACTCGCCGCTCAACTATTGGGACGTCAAGAAGCTCAAGGCCCTCCTCGTCGGCCACAACGCCGCCGAGGTTGGTCGTGAAGAGCAGCCACTCGTCGTTCGGGCTGAAGCCCACGTGGTTGATCTGCTCCTTGTCCGTCTCCGTGCTCCTCGGCGGCCCGGCCACATGCACTCGTCGCAGCCCTGTCACGTCCGGCCGCACCAGGTAGATGTTGAACATGGCGGCGTTGGGCGCGTCACGCCGGTTGGAGGGGAACGCGATATCGCCTTCCTCATCATCGTCGTCATCTTCATCATCAAGTCGCTCCGGAACATCCATCCGGCGTCGGGTGGCGTTCCCCAACGGCATGGCCACGGCGCACCACATCAACAACTTCAACACCCCGCAGGGCGCCACCCAGGCCAAGATGCAGGTGTCCATACTGTTCAAGTCGCTCGTACTCCATGGTCTGGTCCATCTTCCAATACGCCTCAGCAAGCACCATCACGAGTATGTGCTGCATGCGCGGGCAAGGGACAAATCGGCGACGAGCACTCCTCGGCAAGCTCGATATCATCATGTATGTCAGCATGTTGCGCCTTCGTGTCTCTCTACGCCCGCACCAAGTACATGATGTCGTACCGCGGCGGCGGCCTATTGCGCCTCCGCGTCACTCCGCGCCAGCAACCAAGTACCTGTTGTCGCTCCCGCGGCGGCGGCCTGTTGCGCCTCCGCGTCTCGCTACGCCCGGGCTCCCTCGCGTTCCTCAACGTCGTGGAGCTCTTCCTGACGCCCAAAATAGCTACAAACATGAACAAGAATTAATAATTTATGGTCGCCAAAACTACAAACTGATCGCCTGAATAGAATCACGACTGTTAGAAGGGAGGGAGAGATTTGGTGGAATAGTTGATGTATTGCTTGAGCCTCGTGGGCATATATATAAGAGTACAATGATCAACTTGGAGTACAAGACAAGCGAGAACTAATCCTAGTCTATCTCATCTTTCCTAATAATCAATATACTCAACATCCCCCCCGCAGTTACAACGGTAGCGACGCAGACGGTGAGACTGGACAAGAATCTGAAGGCAAGCCGACAGACACCCCCCATAGTCATAACAGTCAACGCATTGCGGAAGTCGTGGCTAGAGTGGAAACCGATGAGGTTGCTCAAGCAAGGCGGTAGCCCTTTGTGTCGATGTCGATGTAGCCAAGAGCGTAGGGTGGTGTAGTCGTGGTCGAGGTAGCCGTGCGAAGAACGTCGTGGTCGATGACGAGTTGGGGTAGCCTGTGTCGAGGAAGTCGCCGAGGAGCCGCGGGTGTCGTGGGAACGGATCTAGCAGTAGAGATGGGGGTACGTAAGAGGAGGCAGTGCCTAGCTACGACAAGGTTGTACACTCGGATTTACGAGTTCAGGCCCCTCTCGGGGGAGGTAATAGCTCTACGTCTCGGTGCCGCGGAGGCTTGTTGATTGGAGTGTTGAGTTATAGGGGGTGCGAACCCTTGTGCCCGAGGGGAGGGGTGACTTATATAGAGTACGTCGACCCCCTGCAGCCTTCAGTTACACAAGGGTTCAATGAGGGAGTAAATGCCACAAATTTTACTGGTAACGCCTGTGCTTAATGGAGTTTAAGGCTACGGAGTGAATGTCCGACCGTTGCCATCCAAGGGTGACTTTAGGCCTTCTAACTTCCGAGTGATTTCTTGTGTTCCGAGTTGATAATGACAGTCGAGTGGAATTGGGGTATCCGAGTGGATCTTTCGTCGAGTGGATCTTACTCTTTGATTATTTCAGTCGGTATCTTCTTTCTGCCTTTGCAGGCCATGGCCTCTCGTGTAATGTCCTTGGTAAGGCATATAGGTCAGGCCTAGGACCCTACCCTAGGTACATATCCTCGTCATTAGCCCCTGAATGGATCAAGGACCGACTGAGGAGGGGTTGAAATTAACCTGAGTCTGACTTAGTGTCTCAAGGGCTCCTTCTTGGGGTTTCGGAAGCGTGTCAGCAATTTAACTCCTCATCAGTCACGTTGATCTATTCTGGTCTCTTGGATGGCTGAGTGAAGTTGGGCGTCTCAATGAAATAAGCTCCATGATGGCGAGCTGGCCGGGCTTGTGCATCTCTGACATGATCGATTGGTTTGTCAGACCTGAATTCTGCAGGATTGGAAGTTTGGGGGAGCGCGCGGTTTTTTTGACGATTTGTCCAGTGGGGGCACGCTGAGTGCACCCACTAGGTGTAGTCCCCGAGACCACTGTCGAATGTTTGATTCGACAGGGGTCTGAGAATTCTATTGGTAGCTCTTCTCTACTCAGAAGTAGAGGTAATATTTGTCTGAAAAACCTCAGGAATCTTGTTCCTGGTTGATTGAATTGTCTTTCTGTTGACCTCGGAAATCTTGTGAACTTGGGGCCCAATATGTTGCTCTGGAGAAGGATAAGATCCCGCTGCAAGTGGAGTTAGAAGCCACCGAGAAGAAGTTGGAGCATTCATAGACTGAGGTGAAGACCATGGGAGGTAACTTTTGTTGACTGAGAGCATTGTTGCATCTTCACTCCGCTCCTTGAATTTAGTAATCCCACTCGAACAGATGTGCGTAGTGAAAATCATCGGCTACAAGCTCGACTCGGGACTGTTGTTTCTTTAGACACTGTGAAGCAGGCCTTGGAGGCGAAGGACAACGATCTTGCTGCGGCACAGAAGACGGCCAAGGAGAAGACTGAGGCAGTAAGAGGAAACTGGCTTCAGTCGGCAAACTCGAAGAGGAGAATGCGACCCTGAGGACTGTTGTTGTTGAACCAAAGAAGGAAGTTGCTCAGTTGCGGGAGGAAAAAATCGTCTTGTATGACAAGGTCGACCAACTCAATCAAAATAGGAATGAGTTGGAGAATACTTGGGGGGGCTCGCCCAGAAGATGTACATCATGCTCGAAGGTATCCTTCTTCATCCGAGTGAACACTCAATGAATTTCCATGCAATGCTACTGACTCATATTTTCTCTTTTGTGCAGAATTCTACCAGAACTTCGAGCAAGAGACATATAAGATTGAGACGGGCCTGGATCCTACCAAGTCTCTTGTAGGTGATGCTACTGCTATGAACGTGGTACGACTTGAAGCTCTCCTTGAGAGTGTCCAGAGGTACGTCGCTCGACTGAAGGTCACACTGACAGGGATAGATAAAGAGTTGTGGCCAGAGCATAAGCTTCAAAATGACCTCGAGTCACTCATGACTCGGCTCAATGAGATTCCCGGTCGAGTGCAGGCATGGAAGAAATTAGCTGCCCGTTGCGGAGCCGACATAGCTATTTCACTCGTTCGAGTCCACTTCAAGGACGTCAAGGAAGACAAGCTGAAATATCTTCAGGTGGTGAACACGAAGAAGCTTCATTTCGAAAGCTTCATGGATACCATCATTGATGTAGCTACTCGGATCACAGATGGCATTGATCTGGACACCTTCGTTGAACCCGCTAGTCCTCCTGCCGAGTGAATAAAATTTATGATTCAACTTATATTTGCCTCGGGATGCTGAGTGATTTTGTAAGCGCAAAACTCATTCGGGTCTGCCACCCGAGTACTTTTACTTTCATTTCTGAACTTGAAGGATTTATCTGAATATTTGCTTTCCATTTGCCCATTTGGTTGACTCTTGTTGTGCTTCTCGGAGTCACTTTTTAACTTAGGCGAGAATGGGTGATACGTCTCCAACGTATCTATAGTTTTTTATTGTTCCATGCTATCATATATTCTGTTTTGGATGTTTAATGGGCTTTATTATACACTTTTATATTATTTTTGGGACTAACCTATTAACCCAATGCCTAGTGCAAATTGTTGTTTTTTGCCTATTTCAGGCTTTCGCAGAAAAGGAATATCAAACGGAGTCCAAACGGAATGAAACCTTTGGGAGAGTTATTTTTGGAACTGTATCTACCCAGAAGACTTGGAGTACACGCGAGGGAACAGAGGAGGTCGCCACGAGGGTCCAGGGCGCGCCCCCTCCCCCTGGGCCCCCTCTGGCTCCCCCTCTGGCTCCCCCGATGCCCTCCTTCCTCCTATATATATATCCATGTACCCTGAAAACATCGAGGAACAGAGAAAACCCTAATTCCACCGACGCAACCTTCTGTTCCCGTGAGATCCCATCTTGGGGCCTGTTCCAGAGCTCCGCCATAGCGGGGATCTACCACAGAGTGCTTCTACATCAACACCATAGCCTCACCAATGAGTTGTGAGTAGTTTACCACGGACCTTCAGGTCCATAGTTATTAGCTAGATGGCTTCTTCTCTCTTTTTGGATCTCAATACAAAGTTCTCCTCGATCTTCGAGGAGATCTATTCGATGTAATCTTTTTGCGGTGTGTTTGTCGAGATCCGATGAATTGTGGGTTTATGATCAAGATTATATACGAGAAATATTTGATTCTCTTCTGAAATCTTTTATGTATGATTATAATATCCTTGCAAGTCTCTTTGAATTATCGGTTTGGTTTGGCTTACTAGACCTATAGTTCTTGCAATGGGAGAAGTGCTTGGCTTTGGGTTCAATCTTGCGGTGTCCTTTCCCAGTGACAGCAGGGGCAGCAAGGCACGTATTGTATTGTTGCCATCGAGGATAAAAAGATGGGGTTTATATCATATTGCTTGAGTTTATCCCTCTACATCATGTCACCTTGCTTAAAGCATCACTCTGTTCTTATGAACTTAATACTCTAGATGCATGCTGGATAGCGGTCGATGTGTGGAGTAATAGCGGTAGATGCACAATTGTTTCGGTCTACTTGTCACGGACGTGATGCCAATATATATTGATCATGCCTAGAAGTTCTCATAACTATGTGCTTTTCTATCAATTGCTCGACAATAATTTTTTCACCCACCGTAGAATTCTGCTATCATGAGAGAAGCCACTAGTGAAACCTAAGGCCCGCGGGTCTATTCTCAACATATTAATCTCCTATCTACTTTACTTTGTTTTATTTACTTTCTGTTCTTATATCCAAAAATACCAAAAATATCATACTATCCTATCTATCAGATCGCACTTCGTAAGTGACCGTAAAGGGATTGACAACCCCTTATCACGTTGGCTGCAAAGTTCTTATTTGTTTGTGCAGGTGCGAGGGACTCGCACGTGGTCTCCTACTGGATTGATACCATGGTTCTCAAAAATTGATGGAAATACTTACGCTACTTTGCTGCATCACCCTTTCCTCTTCGAGGGAATACAACGCAAGCTCGAGAAGTAGCAATGGGCTCGCAACTAAGCCCCTGAGTGGAGGGATACTCTCACTCGGAGTATTTTTTTAACTTAGGCGAGGATGGGCTAGCGGCTAAGCCCCCGAGTGGAGGGATGCTCTCACTTGGAGTAGTTTTTTTACTTAGGCGAGCACGAGCTCGCAGCTAAGCCCCCGAGCGAAGGGATGCTCTCACTCGGAGTAGTTTTTAAACTTAGGCGAGGACGGGCTCGCGACTAAGCCCTCGAGTAAAGGGATCCTCTCACTCGGAGTAGTTTTTTAACTTAGGTGAGG